>CM019073.1:81536306-81895434 GCA_009667805.1 Leptobrachium leishanense | reverse complement strand
GAAAGCTGTGGATGGAACGATGTACCTGGGAAACAACGACAAGATCATATTACTCTGGTTCTGTCCAGCAGAAATAGACTAGAAGTGACTATTGGCACCAAGTGTCAAAAACCTGGGAAAACAGAGGAGTGAAGCACAATGGGACGAAGGCGCAATGGGGGCTCGAGGGACAGGACGGGGCCACAATGGGGTTGGAGGGATTGGGTGACGGCACAATGAGGTTAAGAGGGATGAGACCGACACAATGTGTGACTTTGAGGCCCTTGAAGTCCTAAATTGGGCCCTGGTGTCTGGACATGCCAACATCCCGCCAGATCCTATTATAACTGGAGCCATTACCCCCAGCGCTCCTCTCCGCCAGTAACTGCGACTGGGCCAGCAGGCGGCATGATGGACAACCAGAGGGGGACGTACTCATAACGTGTTATTGGATATTGGGGTGTCGGGTCTTCTCATCAGGTTCTCTATGATTATCATTTAGGTCTTGGCTCCATAAAACTTACGTACACGCCCATAACTCTGAACATCACGCGACCCAAAGCCCTTCACCATGAAGCGCCCAACAACACTATGTACCTCCAACAGACCTAAACCTAGCCCTGATCTCTGCCTATCCTTACCAGGGCCGCCCTGTGCCCGGCATTGCATAATAACACATATACGTGTGCGGCCACATGTCCTGGGTATATTAGTGATTAAGGTGACGTTTGATACAGTATCAGCCTGGGGGATGTTTGTGTCCCTCCTTATTGTTAGCAGGGGTGGGGGCTGAGAGCCTGTTACTGGGGGGGGGGTGAGAGCCTGGTACTGGTGGGGGGGTGAGAGTCTGGTACGGGGGGGTGAGGGCCTGGTACTGGGGGGGTGAGAGCCTGGTACTGGGGGGGGGGTGAGAGCCTGGTACTGTGGGGGGGGGGTGAGAGCCTTGGTACTGGTGGGGGGGGGTGAGAGCCTGGTACTGGTGGGGGGGGGGTGAGAGCCTGGTACTGGTGGGGGGGGGTGAGAGCCTGGTACTGGTGGGGGGGGGTGAGAGTCTGGTACTGGTGGGGGGGGTGAGAGCCTGGTACTGGGGGGGGTGAGAGCCTGGTACTGGTGGGGGGGGTTTGAGAGAGCCTGGTACTGGGGGGGTGAGAGGCCTGGTACTGGTGGGGGGGGGGGGTGAGAGCCTGGTACTGGTGGGGGGGGTGAGAGCCTGTACTGGGGGGGGGTGAGAGCCTGGTACTGGTGGGGGGGGGTGAGAGCCTGGTACTGGTGCGGGGGGGGGGTGAGAGCCTGGTACTGGTGGGGGGTGAGAGCTTGGTACTGGTGGGGGGGGGTGAGAGCCTGGTACTGGTGGGGGTGGAGAGAGCCGGTACTGGTGGGGGGGGTGAGAGCCTGGTACTGGGTGGGGGGTGAGAGCCTGGTACTGGTGGGGGGGGGGTGAGAGCCTGGTACTGGTGGTTGGGGGGGGGTGAGAGCCTGGTACTGGTGGGGGGGGGTGAGAGCCTGGTTTGGTGGTGCGGGGGGGGGGTGAAGAGCCTGGTACTGGTGGGGTGAGAGCCTGGTACTGGTGGGGGTGAGAGCCTGGGTACTGGTGGTGGGGTGAGAGCCTGGTACTTGTGGGGGGGGTGGTGAGAAGCCTGGTACTGGTGGTGGGGGGGTGAGAGCCTGGTACTGGTGGGGGGGGGTGAGAGCCTGGTAACTGGTGGTGGGGGGGGTGAGAGCCTGGTACTGGTGTGGGGGGAGAGCCTGGTACTGGTGGGGGGGGGGTGAGAGCCTGGCTACTGGGTGGGGGGGGGTGAGAGCCTGGTACTGGTGGGGGGGGGTGAGAGCCTGGTTACTGGTGGGGGGTGAGAGCCTGTACTGGTGGGGGGGTGAGAGCCTGGTACTGTGGGGGGGGGGGTGAGAGCCTGTACTGGTGGGGGGGGTGGAGAGCCTGGTACTGGTGGTGGGGGGGGTGAGAGCCTGGTACTGGTGGGGGGGGGGTGAGAGCCTGTACTGGTGGGGGGGGGTGAGAGCCTGGTACTGGTGGGGGGGGTGAGAGCCTGGTACTGGTGGGGGGTGAGAGCCTGGTACTGGTGGGGTGAGAGCCTGGTACTGGGTGGGGGGTGAGAGCCTGGTACTGGTGGGGGGGTGAGAGCCTGGGTGTACTGGTGGGGGGGGGGGTGAGAGCCTGGTACTGGTGGGGGGGGGGTGAGAGCCTGGTACTGGTGGGGGGTGAGAGCCTGGTACTGGTGGGGGGGGTGAGAGCCTGGTACTGGTGGGGGGGGTGAGAGCCTGGTACTGGTGGGGGGGGTGAGAGCCTGGTACTGGTGGGGGGGGTGAGAGCCTGGTACTGGTGGGGTGAGAGCCTGGTACTTGGTTGGTGGGGGGGGGTGAGAGCCTGGTACTGGTGGGGGGGGGTGAGAGCCTGGTACTGGTGGGGGGTGAGAGCCTGGTACTGGTGGGGGGGGGGGTGAGAGCCTGGTACTGGTGGGGGGGGGTGAGAGCCTGGTACTGGTGGGGGGGGGAGAGCCTTGGTACTGGTGGGGGGTGAGAGCCTGGTACTGGTGGGGGGGTGAGAGCCTGGTACTGGTGGGGGGTGAGAGCCTGGTACTGGTGGTGGGGGGGTGAGAGCCTGGTACTGGGGGGGGGTGAGAGCCTGGTACTGGTGGGGGGGGGGTGAGAGCCTGGTACTGGTGGGGGGGGGGTGTGAGAGCCTGTACTGGTGGGGGGTGTGAGAGCCTGGGTACTGTGGGGGTGTGAGAGCCTGGTACGGGGGGGGGGGGTGAGAGCCTGGTTACTGGGGGGGGGTGAGAGCCTGGTACTGGGGGGGGGGGGGTGAGAGCCTGGTACTGGGGGGGGTGAGAGCCTGGTACTGGGGGGGGGTGAGAGCCTGGTACTGGGGGGGGGGTGAGAGCCTGGTACTGGGGGGGGGTGAGAGCCTGGTATTGGGGGGGGTGAGAGCCTGGTATTGGGGGGGGGTGAGAGCCTGGTATTGGGGGGGGGGGTGAGAGCCTGGTACTGGTGGGGGGTGTGAGAGCCTGGTACGGGGGGGGGTGAGAGCCTGGTTACTGGGGGGGTGAGAGCCTGGTACTGGGGGGGGGGGGTGAGAGCCTGGTACTGGGGGGGAGAGCCTTGGTACTGGGGGGGGGGGAGAGGCCTGGTACTGGGGGGGGGGGTGAGAGCCTGGTATTGGGGGGGGTGAGAGCCTGGTATTGGGGGGGGGTGAGAGCCTGGTATTGGGGGGGGGGGTGAGAGCCTGGTACTGGGGGGGTGAGAGCCTGGTACTGGGGGGGGGGGTGAGAGCCTGGTATTGGGGGGGGTCTCGCCGCCCTCTGGCAGGAGGTGGAAGCCTCCAGCAGCTCCTTGTAATTTATCTGGGACAGAAATGTGTGGAATTCCTAACACCGGCTTTGTGTACATTGAGGAATGAGAGGCTTTTATCCTCCCAAACAATGCCGGGAGGAGGAGGGGCACACACCCCGGACAGGGGGGGCTTTCACCTTTATCCCGAATTTAGATTAAAAGGAGATACATCAAAGAGGGACATTACCACCTCCACTGCACATCAGAATAGGGGAGACCCCCGCCATAACCTCAAATCACACCAGGGGAGACCCCCGCCATAACTCCAGATCAGGACAGGGGAGACCCCCGCCATAACTCCAGATCAGGAGATACTAGGGTGGGAGTAAGGCATGCTTATTGCCCCCTGCGCGCGTTCTGCCGCTGCAGCCCCCAGTTGTTTCGATTGACCGGGAACGTTCTGGCGGGGCCCGCGGGAGAAATCGAGCCGATACACGGGTCACTGTGGCTTCATTTACCTCCATTTTGAAAATCCCCATGTTCTGTCTCAGGCTGCTCGGCACGGGGTGCGGGTTGCGATGGCGTTTGGCGCGCCGGTCGGCCATACTCCTCATGCAGGGTTCTGGACTGAGTCCTGCGTGAAACCTCAGCTCTCCACGGTGGGGCCAACGTTATCTGAACCGAGGACACCAGCCGCTTCCCCGACATCGTCTGAAAAACGAGGAAAAGGAGAGAGTGTGATTACACTGCATGAATGTGGGACAGACGGACGAAACAGGGGGCATAATACTAATATTGCTAGCGGACAAGTCCTTGATTACTGCAGAGGAAAACAGATTAAAAACGGAGCGCGTCGAGGGCGAGAGGGCTGGAGCAGGGCGCAGCGAGGGGACGGGGGCAGTGGGCGCGACGAGGGGGACGGGGAAGGGCGCGACCGAGGGGGACGGGGAAGGGGCGCGACGAGGGGACGGGGAAGGGGCGCGACGAGGGGACGGGGCAGAGGGCGCGACGAGGGACGGAGGCAGGGGGCGCGACGAGGGGGACGGGGCAGGGACGCGACGAGGGGAGAAGGGCAGGGACGCGACGAGGGGGACGGGGCAGGGACGCGACGCGACGAGGGATGAGGAAGAGGGCGCGACGAGGGTGGTCGGGCAGGGGGCGCGACGAAGGGGCGCTATGGGGCGAGGGCGACGGGGCAGGGGCGCGACGACAGGGGAAAGGGGACGGGGCGCGACGAGGGGACGGGGACGGGGCGCGACGAGGGGGACGGGGCGCGACGAGGGGACGGGGAAGTGGGCGCGACGAAGGGCGCGACGAGGGGGACGGGGAAGGGCGCGACGAAGGGGGCGCGACGACGGGGATGGGGAAGGGGCGCGACGACGGGGAAGGGGCGCGACGACGGACGGGGACGGGGGCGCGACGACGGACGGGGACGGGGCGCGACGACGGACGGGGAGCGACGACGGGGAGGGGCGCGACGACGGGGACGGGGAAGGGGGCGCGACGACGGGGAAGGGGCGCGACGACGGGGACGGGGAAGGGGGCGCGACGACGGGGACGGGGAAGGGGCGCGACGACGGGGACGGGGAAGGGGCGCGACGACGGGGACGGGGAAGGGGCGCGACGACGGGGAAGGGGCGCGACGACGGCGCGACGACGGGGACGGGGAGGGGCGCGACGACGGGACGGGGAAGGGGCGCGACGACGGGGACGGGGAAGGGCGCGACGACGGGGACGGGGAAGGGGCGCGACGACGGGGACGGGGAAGGGGCGCGACGACGGGAAGGGGCGCGACGACGGGACGGGGAAGGGGCGCGGGGACGGGGAAGGGGCGCGACGGACGGGGACGGGGAAGGGGCGCGACGACGGGGAAGGGGCGCGACGACGGGGAAGGGGCGCGACGAGGAGACGGGGCAGGGCGCGACGAGGGAGACGGGGCAGGGGCGCGACGAGGGAGACGGGGCAGGGGCGCGACGAGGGAGACGGGGCAGGGGCGCGACGAGGGGAGAAGGGGCGCGACGAGGGGGACGGGGCAGAGGCGCGATGAGGGCGAGGGGACGGGCACGACGGGGCAGGGGCGCGACGGAGGGCGAAGGGACGGGGCAGGGGCGCGACGAGGGACGGGGCAGCTGGGCGCGACGAGGACGGGGCAGGGCGCGACGAGGGACGGGGCGCGACGAGGACGGGGCAGGGGCGCGACGAGGGACGGGGCAGAGGGCGCGACGAGGACGGGCAGGTGGGCGCGGCGCAGGGACGGGGCGCGACGAAGGCGGGGGCGAGAGGGACGGGGCAGGGGCGAGAGGGACGGGCGAGAGGGACGGGGCAGGGGCGAGAGGGACGGGGCGAGAGGGACGGGGCGAGAGGGACGGGGAGGGGCGAGAGAGGACGGGGCGAGAGGGACGGGGCGGAGAGGGACGGGGCAGGGGCGCGACGAGGGACGGGGCAGGGGCGCGACGTAGGGACGGGGCAGGGCGCGACGAGGGACGGGGCACGGGCGCGACGAGGGACGGCCGGGAGGGCGCGACGAGGGGACGGGGCAGGGGCGCGACGAGGGACGGGGCAGGGCGCGGCGAGGGACGGGGCGCGACGAGGGACGGGGCGCGACGAGGGACGGGGCGCGACGAGGCGGGGCGAGCGGGAGGGATGGGGCAGGGGCGAAGAGGACGGGGCGAGAGGGACGGGCGAGAGAGGGACGGGGCGAGAGGGACGGGGCGAGAGGGACGGGCGAGAGGGACGGGCGGCTGCGAGAGGGACGGGGCGAGAGGGACGGGGCGAGAGGGACGGGGCGGGCGAGAGGGACGGGGCGAGAGGGACGGGGCGGGCGAGAGGGACGGGGGGGCGAGAGGACGGGCGGGGAGAGGGACGGGCGAGAGGGACGGGGCGGGCGAAGAGGGACGGGGCGAGAGGAACGGGGCGGGCGAGAGGGACGGGGCGAGAGGGACGGGGCGAGAGGGACGGCGGGGCGAGAGGGACGGGGCGAGACGGGACGGGGCGAGAGGGACGGGGCGAGAGGGACGGGGCGAGGGCGCGCGGACGGGCAGGGGCGCGACGAGGGCGCGAGGACGGCGCGCGAGGGACGGGGCAGGGGCGCGACGAGGGCGCGAGGACGGGGCAGCGGGCGCGACGAGGCGAGGAGGGACGGGGCAGGGGCGCGACGAGGCGAGAGGGACGGGCAGGGGCGCGACGAGGGCGAGAGGACGGGGCAGGGGGCGCGACCGAGGCCGAGAGGGACGGGGCAGGGGCGCGACGAGGGCGAGAGGGACGGGGCAGGGGCGCGACGAGGGCGAGAGGACGGGGGGCAGGGGCGCGACGAGGGCGACAGGGACGGGGGCAGGGGCGCGAGGGACGGGGCAGGGGCGCGAGGGACGGGGCAGGGGCGCGAGGGACGGGGCAGGGCGCGAGGGACGGGGCAGGGGCGCGACGAGGCGGGCGCGAGGGACGGGCAGTGGCGCGACGAGGGCGCGAGAGGGACGGGGCAGGGGCGCGACGAGGGCGAGAGGGACGGGCGAGAGGGACGGGGCAAGGGGACGGGCAGGGGCGCGATGGACGGGGCAGGGAGGGCGCGATGGACGGGGCAGGGGCGCGGGGACGGGGGCAGGGGCGCGACGAGGGCGCGGAGGGACGGGGCGGGGGCGCGACGAGGGCGAGAGGGACGGGCAGGGGCGCGACGAGGGCGAGAGGGAGGACGGGGCAGGGGCGCGACGAGGGCGAGAGAGGGACGGGCAGGGGGCGCGACGAGGGCGAGAGGAGGACGGGGCAGGGGCGCGACGAGGGGCGAGAGGGAGGGACGGGGCAGGGGCGCGACGAGGGCGAGAGGAGGGACGGGGCAGCGGCGCGACGAGGGCGAGAGGGAGGGACGGGGCAGGGGCGCGACGAGGGCGAGAGGGAGGGACGGGGCAGGGGCGCGACGAGGGCGGAGAGGGAGGGACGGGGCAGGGGCGCGACGAGGGCGATAGGGAGGGACGGGGGCAGGGGCGCGACGAGGGCGAGAGGGAGGGACGGGGCAGGGGCGCGACGAGGGCGAGAGGGACGGGGCAGGGGCAGGGGCGCGACGAGGCGAGAGGGACGGGGCGAGAGGACGGGCGAGAGGGACGGGGCGAGAGGACGGGGCGGGGGCGAGAGGGACGGGGCGGGAGCGAGAGGACGGGCGGGAGCGAGAGGGACGGGCGGGAGCGAGAGGGACGGGGCGGGGCGAGAGGACGGGGCGGGGGCGAGAGGGACGGGGCGGGCGGCGAGAGGGACGGGGCGAGGGGCGAGAGGGACGGGCAGGGGCGAGAGGGACGGGGCGAGAGGGACGGGGCGAGAGGGACGGGGCGGGGGCGAAAGGGACGGGGCGAGGGCAAGAGGGACGGGGCGAGGGCAAGAGGGACGGGGCAGGGGCGAGAGAGACGGGGCGAGAGGGACGGGGCGAGAGGGACGGGGCGGGCGGGCGCGAGGACGGGCGAGAGGGGCGCGCGCACGGGACGGAGAGGGGCGCGCGAGGGACGGGGCAGGGCGGCGCGAGGGACGGGGCAGGGGCGCGACGAGGGCGAGAGGGACGGGGTAGGGCCGACGAGGGCGAGAGAGGCAGAGGGCGCGAGGGACGGGCATGGGCGCGAGGGACGGGGCAGGGGCGTGACGAGGGCGCGAGGGGCAGGGGCGCGACGACGGGCGCGCGAGGGAGGGGGCAGGGGCGCAACGAGGGACGGGGCAGGGGCGCGACGAGGGCGCGAGGGACGGGGCGCGACGGACGGGGCAGCGGGCGCGACGAGGGACGGGGCAGGGGCGCGACGACGGGCGCGAGGGACGGGGCGCGACGGACGGGGCAGGGGCGCGACGAGGGCGAGAGGGACGGGGCAGGGGCGAGAGGGACGGGCGAGGGGGCAAGAGGACGGCAGCAGGGCGCGAGGGACGGGGCAGGGGCGCGAGGGACGGGCAGGGGCGCGACGAGGGCGAGAGGACGGGGCAGGGGCGCGACGAGGGCGAGAGCACAATGGGGGGGGGTTTGATAGGAACACGTAAAGAGACACAATGTGGGTGCGAGAGATGGGGCTTATGTCCCCCACTGTGGCCCCCCCAACCATGATTTTTCCAGGGCCTGCAGACTGCAGTGTCATAGGGTGGCCCTTGGTGTTGGGATGTAACGTACGTACCCAAGCTGCAGGGGGGTTACTAGAAGCGGAGCCCCCTCTTGTGCCGCGCCAGGCTGCTGCCCTCACCCACTTTTCACAAGAAGTAAAGCAATAGCCCTGATCCCGGGCCAAGGTGCAGCGCGCAGGGAGGGAGAGGCTTTCCTGTACAGAGTTCATGTACCGAGATCTGAGCAGAATATCTAGAGATTCCTGAGAATTCAAAGGAATTTAACCCCCAACATGCCAGGAGGAACGAACGTGTGGCTGCCAGCTCGCAGGACCCCAAACAACTCTGAGCATAAAAATGCTCAGTATTGCCGGATAAAAGTCAATCAGCCGTACAAAGCAGCCCTACTTAGGAGAGACAGTCCTGAGCGCCGGTCCAAAACCCTCTGTATCTATTCAGTGACTTTAAGAAAAGCTCCGGAGAAAAAGCCGATAATATCCCGACCGATCACACGCACAGAACATGTATACAAAAAACCATCATTTACAGCGAGAGATTAAAAACAGCGTTTATTAGAATTACAGAATCATTGGCGAAGGCTTTATTGCTGCGCAGCTCTGTTATACACCCGCACAGCCCCTAAAAAGACACCCGCACACCCTGATTATATGGAGGAGCCTCTAAAAACACCCACACACCCTGAATATATGGAGGAGCCTCTAAAAAACACCACACACCCTGAATATATGGAGGAGCCCCTAAAAAAACACCGCACACCCTGAATATATGGGGAGCCCCTAAAGACACCCGCACACCCTGAATATATGGAGGAGCCCTAAAAAAAACCGCACACCTACGGATGAATTGATATGGAGGAGCCCCTAAAAAGACACCCCACACCGAATATATGGAAGGAGCCCCTAAAGACACCCGCACACCCTGAATATATGGAGGAGCCCCTAAAGAGACACCCGCACACACTGAATATATGGAGGAGCCCCTAAAAACACACCGCACACCCTGAATATATGGGGAGCCCCTAAAGACACCCGCACACCCTGAATATATGGAGGAACCCCTAAAGATACCCGCACACCCTGAATATATGGAGGAGCCCTAAAAAGACACCCGCACACCCTGAATATATGGAGGAGCCCTAAAAATACACCCGCACACCCTGAATATATGGAGGAGCCCCTAAAAAGACACCCGCACACCCTGAATATATGGAGGAGCCACTAAAGATACCCGCACACCCTGAATATATGGAGGAGCCCCTAAAGAGACACCCGCACACACTGAATATATGGAGGAGCCCCTAAAAAGACACCCGCACACCCTGAATATAATGGAGGAGCCCCTAAAAGACACCCGCACACCCTGAATATATGGAGGAGCCACTAAAGATACCCGCACACCCTGAATATATGGGGAGCCCCTAAAGAGACACCCGCACACACTGAATATATGGAGCCCCTAAAAAGACACCCGCACACCCTGAATATATGGAGGAACCCCTAAAGATACCCGCACACCCTGAATATATGGAGGAGCCCCTAAAGAGACACCCGCACACCCTGAATATATGGAGGAACCCCTAAAAAGACACCCGCACACCCTGAATATATGGAGGAGCCCCTAAAAAGACACCCGCACACCCTGAATATATGGAGGAGCCCCTAAGAAGAGATTAGGACAGAGAAGAGGGATGAAATGGTGCTGCCCCCCTAAATAGATTCAGCTGGGAGGTATGTATGTTGATTGTAAGCTCTTGAGGCCCAGAGACATTATATTGTGACGGCTATGCTTGGCACGGGAGATATTTGTTGGACGTGGTGCGGTGACCGGGCAGCCGCCATGTGTCTGTACCAGTCCTCATCCTGTTCCTTTGCAGAGCGTCACATTTATCAGAGGATGATGCCTGAGTGTTGCTGCCGGGCGCTGGGTGTGCCAGGGCGGGCGCGTGTTTGCTGTGGGCGTGAGGGGTAGGGCAGACATCTCCGCTTGTTACTGTTTACCCACGACGTGCACTTTGCCTCGAGTGAGCGGTTGGTTCCTGCACCAACACGAAAACCTTCCTGGCTCCAGCGTGGCACACGTCATGGGAGGGGCGCGGCGCTGGCTGCTCCAAGACATGCATGGCCACAGACACGTGACAAGCAGTAAGGACATAAGGACAGCCAGGGCATGACGTCCGTATCCAATGAGATCCACAGGATGTGGCTTTTTGATTTTCCTGGGAATTTCTAAAAATATAAACTTTGTTAACAGCCTTTCTGATACCCGCCACGAAAACCGCCACGACAGACGGGATCCGGGAAGGACATACCACCATCTTCATACTGCTGCGTCTGGAACAAAAGCGTACATCCCGAGCAGCTTGATTTAAAAGGAGCAGTCTCTATTTCTGCAGCCAAATCCCTCTGTCCTGCATTCTTCCCCTTATCACTATTCAGGGTGTGCGGGTGTCTCTTTAGGGGCTCCTCCATATATTCAGGGTGTGCGGGTGTCTCTTTAGCGGCTCCTCCATATATTCAGGGTGTTCGGGTGTATTTTTAGGGGTTCCTCCATATATTCAGGGTGTGCGGGTGTCTTTTTAGGGGCTCCTCCATATATTCAGGGTGTGCGGGTGTATTTTTAAGGGCTCCTCCATATATTCAGGGTGTGTGGGTGTGTTTTTAGGGGTTCCTCCATATATTCAGGGTGTGCGGGTGTCTTTTTAGGGTCTCCTCCATATATTCAGGGTGTGGGTGTATAACAGAGCTGCACAGCAGTGAGTCTGTAAATAAGATACTTTGCGGCCCTGTTCGGTCGTGGTGTCTTCTGGTAACTCTGGGAATATCCCGGCTGTCGCTCGTGACGTCGCGCTTCGTCTGTTCTAGATATTGTGGAAACGCGTTACTGTTGCTTTGGGGGATTTTTCGCTGCTGTAAATTTCAAGGAAGATTAAACTGGCAAAGCATAAAAGAGTTGTAGGTTTGTTATATCTTTGTGTTTACGTCTCGGCCGCCATAAACTGCACGCGGTACCTGTATTAAGAAGCATCTCATGTAATAAAGACATTATCAGCCTCAGAATTAACCAGCCTTTGAATAATCACATTGTTTACAAACGATTGTTCTCAGCATCTGCTTCTAATGGAAAGCTACTACTATACACGGCTATCACCCGCACCACATGTACCACCCGCGTGCCGTACACACACAGTATATCACCGCAAGCCGTATAGCACCCACAGTATATCACCACACACGCAGTATAGCACCCCCACCACACACGCAGTATAGCACCCCCACCACACACGCAGTATACACAGTATATCACCCTCATATGCGCCGTATATTACCCCATGCTCTGTATACCCAGTACATCACCCCTCATGCGCCGTATATTACCCCATGCTCTGTATACCCAGTACATCACCTCATGCGCCGTATATTACCCCATGCTCTGTATACCCAGTACATCACCCCTCATGCGCCGTATATTACCCCATGCTCTGTATACCCAGTATATCACCCCTCATGCTCTGTATACCCAGTATATCACCCCTCATGCTCTGTATACCCAGTATATCACCCCTCATGCTCTGTATACCCAGTATATCACCCCTCATGCTCTGTATACCCAGTATATCACCCCTCATGCTCTTGTATACCCAGTATATCACCCCTCATGCTCTGTATACCCAGTATATACCCTCATGCCTGTATACCCAGTATATCACCCCTCATGCTCTGTATACCCAGTATATCACCCCTCATGCGCGTATATCACCCCTCATGCTCTGTTACCCAGTATAATCACCCCTCATGCTCTGTATACCCAGTATATCACCCCTCATGCTCTGTATACCCAGTATATCACCCCTCATGCTCTGTATACCCAGTATATCACCCCTCATGCTCTGTATACCCCAGTATATCACCCCTCATGCTCTGTATACCCAGTATATCACCCCTCATGCTCTGTATACCCAGTATATCACCCCTCATGCTCTGTATACCCAGTATATCACCCCTCATGCTCTGTATACCCAGTATATCACCCCTCATGCTCTGTATACCCAGTATATCACCCCTCATGCTCTGTATACCCAGTATATCACCCCTCATGCTCTGTATACCCAGTATATCACCCCTCATGCTCTGTATACCCAGTATATCACCCCTCATGCTCTGTATACCCAGTATATCACCCCTCATGCTCTGTATACCCAGTATATCACCCCTCATGCTCTGTATACCCAGTATATCACCCCTCATGCTCTGTATACCCAGTATATCCCCCTCATGCTCTGTATACCCAGTATATCACCCCTCATGCTCTGTATACCCAGTATAACCCCTCATGCTCTGTATACCCAGTATATCACCCCTCATGCTCTGTATACCCAGTATATCACCCCTCATGCTCTGTTACCCAGTATATCACCCCTCATGCGCCGTATACACAGTATATCACCCCTCATGCGCCGTATTATTACCCCATGCTCTGTATACACAGTATCACCCCTCATGCGCTGTATATACACCCTTCATGCGCCGTATATCACCCCTCATGCTCTGTATACCCAGTATATCACCCCTCATGCTCTGTATAACCCAGTATATCACCCCTCATGCTCTGTATACCCAGTATATCACCCCTCATGCTCTGTATACCCAGTATATCACCCTCATGCTCTGTATACCCAGTATATCACCCCTCATGCTCTGTATACCCAGTATATCACCCCTCATGCTCTGTATACCCAGTATATCACCCCTCATGCTCTGTATACCCAGTATAATCACCCCTCATGCTCTGTATACCCAGTATATCACCCCTCATGCTCTGTATACCCAGTATATCACCCCTCATGCTCTGTATACCCAGTATATCACCCCTCATGCTCTGTATACCCAGTATATCACCCCTCATGCTCTGTATACCCAGTATATCACCCCTCATGCTCTGTATACCCAGTATATCACCCCTCATGCTCTGTATACCCAGTATATCACCCCTCATGCTCTGTATACCCAGTATATCACCCCTCATGCTCTGTATACCCAGTATATCACCCCTCATGCTCTGTATACCCAGTATATCACCCCTCATGCGCCGTATACACAGTATATCACCCCTCATGCGCCGTATTATACCCATGCTCTGTATACACAGTATCACCCCTCATGCGCTGTATATCACCCCTCATGCGCCGTATATCACCCCTCATGCGCCGTATATCACCCCTCATGCGCCGTATATCACCCCTCATGCGCCGTATATTACCCCATGCTCTGTATACACAGTATATCACCTCATGCGCCGTATATTACCCCATGCGCCGTATACACAGTATATCACCCCTCATGCGCCGTATTATTACCCCATGCTCTGTATACACAGTATCACCCCTCATGCGCTGTATATCACCCCTCATGCGCCGTATATCACCCCTCATGCGCCGTATATCACCCCTCATGCGCCGTATATCACCCCTCATGCGCCGTATATTACCCCATGCTCTGTATACACAGTATATCACCTCATGCGCCGTATATTACCCCATGCTCTGTATACACAGTATATCACCTCATGCGCCGTATATTACCCCATGCGCCGTATACACAGTATATCACCCCTCATGCGCCGTATTATTACCCCATGCTCTGTATACACAGTATCACCCCTCATGCGCTGTATATCACCCCTCATGCGCCGTATATCACCCCTCATGCGCCGTATATCACCCCTCATGCGCCGTATATCACCCCTCATGCGCCGTATATCACCCCTCATGCGCCGTATATCACCCCTCATGCGCCGTATACACAGTATATCACCCCTCATGCGCCGTATACACAGTATATCACCCTCATGCGCCGTATACACAGTATATCACCCCTCGTGCGCCGTATACACAGTATATCACCCCTCGTGCGCCGTATATTACCCCATGCTCTGTATACACAGTATATCACCCCTCATGCGCTGTATACACAGTATCACCCCTCATGCGCTGTATACACAGTATATCACCCCTCATGCACCGTATATTACCCCATGCTCTGTATACACAGTATATCACCCCTCATGCGCTGTATATTACCCCATGCGCCGTATACACAGTATATCACCCCTCATGCGCTGTATATTACCCCATGCGCCGTATACACAGTATATCACCCCTCATGCGCTGTATATTACCCCATGCGCCGTATACACAGTATATCACCCCTCATGCGCCGTATACACAGTATATCACCCCTCATGCGCCGTATATTACCCCATGCTCTGTATACACAGTATATCACCCCTCATGCGCTGTATATTACCCCATGCTCTGTATACACAGTATATCACCCCTCATGCGCTGTATACACAGTATCACCCCTCATGCACCGTATATTACCCCATGCTCTGTATACACAGTATATCACCCCTCATGCGCTGTATATTACCCCATGCGCTGTATACACAGTATATCACCCCTCATGCGCAGTATATCACCCCTCATGCGCCGTATACACAGTATATCACCCCTCATGCGCCGTATACACAGTATATCACCCCTCATGCGCCGTATACACAGTATATCACCCCTCATGCGCCGTATACACAGTATATCACCCCTCATGCGCCGTATATTACCACTCATGTGCCGTAAACGCAGTATATCACCCTTGTATTGTACACACTCTGCATATAAAGCTCTCGCTGTGGCCGCGGTAAAATACTTTATGCTACTGAGATCAGTGGTTTCATAAAGAAAGTATAAAGACATTTCACTCCCTAACAGGAAGGAAGCCAATTATCCGCGGCTCTCCTGTAATTATCCGCCGCGGCGTTCCACTGCAATTCCACCGATACTTTATTATAATTACTCTCTTTTATCTCTTGTTTTTCTTTAAAGATCCATTGAAATCTGATCTCATCGCACCAGATCCACTCGCGGTCTCTGCGCCACGGCGAAGATCATACATGGCCCCATGCGGTAAGTGGAATGATCCCCACGGCGCAGCACATGTGTCACGTCCCACACCAACACTTCAAAGCGCTACCCTATGTGTGGTGTACAGGGTAATGTATCTATACATGTTACATGGCGTCCTGGGAAATAGCAGAAATGTGGCACATGCTGGAGATTCCCAGACAAACCTAAAAAATCTGACCCTTATCCAGCTCAGCACTGGGGTACAGGCACACAGGGGGGGGGAGAGAGGTATAGGCACACGGGGGGAGAGAGAGAGAGGTATAGGCACACAGGGGGGGAGAGAGAGAGAGGTATAGGCACACAGGGGGAGAGAGAGAGAGGTATAGGCACACAGGGGGGAGAGAGAGAGAGGTATAGGCACACAGGGGGGAGAGGAGAGAGAGGTATAGGCACACAGGGGGAGAGAGAGAGAAGGTATAGGCACACAGGGGGGGAGAGAGAGAGAGGTATAGGCACACAGGGGGGAGAGAGAGAGAGGTATAGGCACACGGGGGGAGAGAGAGAGAGGTATAGGCACACAGGGGGGGAGAGAGAGAGAGGTATAGGCACACAGGGGGGGGAGAGAGAGAGGTATAGGCACACAGGGGGGGAGAGCGAGAGGTATAGGCACACAGGGGGAGAGAGAGAGAGAGGTATAGGCACACAGGGGGAGAGAGAGAGGTATAGGCACACAGGGGGAGAGAGAGAGAGGTATAGGCACACAGGGGGAGAGAGAGAGGTATAGGCACACAGGGGGAGAGAGAGGTATAGGCACACAGGGGGGGGAGAGGTATAGGCACACAGGGGGGAGAGGTATAGGCAACACAGGGGGAGAGAGGTATAGGCACACGGGGGGGAGAGAGGTATAGGCACACGGGGGGAGAGAGGTATAGGCACACCGGGGGGGAGAGAGGTATAGGCACACGGGGGGGAGAGAAGGTATAGGCACACGGGGGGAGAGAGTATAGGCACACGGGGGGGAGAGAGGTATAGGCACACGGGGGGAGAGGTACAGGCACACAGGGGGGGAGAGGTACAGGCACACAGGGGGGGGAGAGGTATAGGCACACAGGGGGGGGGGGGAGAGGTATAGGCACACAGGGGGGGGGAGATATTAGGCACACAGGGGGGGGAGAGGTATAGGCACACAGGGGGGGAGAGAGGTATAGGCACACAGGGGGGGGGAGAGGTATAGGCACACGGGGGGGAGAGGTATAGGCACACAGGGGGGGAGAGGTATAGGCACACGGGGGGGGAGGTATAGGCACACAGGGGGGGGGAGAGGTATAGGCACACAGGGGGGGGGAGGTATAGGCACACAATGAATGTATGAGAGCACCTCAAAAAACATCAATTTGTCCAAATCATGTTTAAAATGGGGGGGGGGGGTGAGAGTAAGGAAACAAAACAAATCCAGCAGCAGCTTTAGTGTAGTTTTGCCCAAAGAGCTCACACTCAGTGCCAGGACATCAATCCTGCAAAGGTCAGACAGAAGGATGGATGGGTGCCCCAAATCCAGGACCTCCAGAGTAAGGGTCCCTTGCGGTGGGGGGGGGGGTTTAGAGGGAGGATAAAAGAGGGGGGGTCTCCTACCTGTCGGTGTGTGCTGGGGATCCCCCTGTGGGTAGGTGTGTGTGGAGGAGGAGGTGGGGGTGTGTGTCCTTCGCTTTCTATCTTCTCAGAACAATAGCTGAGCTATGTCTGCTTTTGTGTTTTGTGATCCAGCCCTGCTGTGCTTCTGCTGGGGTCAACGAGTGACACAGACCCTCCTACTGACATCACACAGCCCCTTCCTCCCCCCATCCATCCCTCCTCTACCTCCTTCCATCCTGGTCCTGCCCATCAGCAGCCTCTTTACCATAAAAGGTGGAAGCCTTGGGATGTAGCAGAGACTCAGCAGCAGGAAGTGCTCCTTCACCAGCCCAGCCCCCCCTTACCTGCCCTGCCCTCCCCACCAGCCCAGCCCCCCCTTACCTGTCCTCCCCTCCTTCACCAGACCAGCCCCCCCTTTACCTGCCCTCTCTTACCAGCCCAGCCCCCTACCAACCCCCCCCTCTACCAGCCCAGCCCTCCACCGCCCTTCTTCACCAGCCCAGCCCCCCCTTTACCTGCCCAGCCCTCTGTTACCTTACCAGCCCTGCTCCCACTTTACCTGCCCCCCTTTACCAGCCCTCCCCTCCCTTACCAGCCCTCCCCCTTTACCTGCCCTCCCTTACCAGCCCTCCCCCTTTACCTGCCTCCCTTACCAGCCCTCCCCCTTTACCTGCCCTCCCTTACCAGCCCTCCCCCTTTACCTGCCCTCCCTTACCAGCCCCTCCCTTACCAGCCCTCCCCCTTTACCTCCCCTCCCTTACCAGCCCAGCCCTCCCTTTACCTGCCCTCCCTTACCAGCCCAGCCCCCCCTTTACCTGCCCTCCCTTACCAGCCCAGCCCTCCATGCTGCAGGTAAATCAGGTTAAGGTGTTATTCCCCTCACTGATGGCTTTTCTGATAAGGCCTTTGAAGAGACAATTACCCCAAAGCAACTCATCCCTCTCATCTCAGGCTAATCTGCTGGCAGCCAGATGGCTTAATTAAAGTAGCTTTTTTTTTATCACAAACCCCCATGGGAGGTGACAGCACCCCCCCACCCCCCCTCCTCCACCCCTCCTCCAAGGGTTTCATCTCACACCAAACCCAGCCAGAGGTGAGAGGAATAAACAGCTACACACAGCATCAACAGCCCCCATAACCCCCCCCCCCCGTCGCCTGTCCCACCGGGAAACAGCATCAACAGCCCCCATAACCCCCCCCCCCACCGTCGCCTGTCCCACCGGAAACAGCATCAACAGCCCCCATAACCCCCCCCCCCACCGTCGCCTGTCCCACCGGGAAACAGCATCAACAGCCCCCATAACCCCCCCCCCACCGTCGCCTGTCCCACCGGGAAACAGCATCAACAGCCCCCATAACCCCCCCCCACGTCGCCTGTCCCACCGGGAAACACAGCATCAACAGCCCCCATAACCCCCCCCAAACGCCGCCACCGCAGCCGCCTGTCCCACCGGGAAACACAGCACCGGATAATAAAGATGATAGTCCCAGAATCTACAGACGACATCACGAACAATCCGGATCATTTAGAACAAAGTGTCTGATTTACAGCGAGAGATAAATAACAGCGTTTATTATAGATTATAGACTCTGTGCTGGGAGGATTATTACTGTGCAGCTCTGTAACACACCCGCACACCCTGAATATATGGAGGAGCCCCTAAAAAGACACCCGCACACCCTGAATATATGGAGGAGCCCCTAAAAAGACACCCGCACACCCTGAATATATGGAGGAGCCCCTAAAAAGACACCCGCACACCCTGAATATATGGAGGAGCCCCTAAAAACACACCCGCACACCCTGAATATATGGAGGAACCCCTAAAAATACACCCGCACACCCTGAATATATGGAGGAGCCCCTAAAAAGACACCCGCACACCCTGAATATATGGAGGAGCCCCTAAAAATACACCCACACACCTGAATATATGGAGGAACCCCTAAAAAGACACTCACACACCCTGAATATATGGAGGAGCCCCTAAAAAGACACCCACACACCCTGAATATATGGAGGAGCCCCTAAAAAGACACCCGCACACCCTGAATATATGGAGGAGCCCCTAAAAAGACACCCGCACACCCTGAATATATGGAGGAGCCCCTAAAAAGACACCCGCACACCCTGAATATATGGAGGAGCCCCTAAAAAGACACCCACACACCTGAATATATGGAGGAGCCCCTAAAAAGACACCCGCACACCCTGAATATATGGAGGAACCCCTAAAAAGACACCCGCACACCACCCTGAATATATGGAGGAGCCCCTAAAAACACCCACACACCCTGTATATATGGAGGAGCCCCTAAAAAGACACCCGCACACCCTGAATATATGGAGGAGCCCCTAAAAAGACACCCGCACACCCTGAATATATGGAGGAACCCCTAAAAAGACACCCGCACACCCTGAATATATGGAGGAGCCTCTAAATAGAGGAAAAGAAGGATTAGGGTCAAGAATAGGGACTCTCCTTGCCGATTAGGGACTCTTTGGCGGTGCCCTGTGTCTCCCTGCAGAATGTCTTGGACAGGTTGATGGTCACCTCCTCTTCTGTCTGTATAATTCTTTTGCTGGTGGAATGCGCTGCTGGGAGAGATTGTTACTTCATGATATTGAGAGTCTGGATTCTCCACAGGACAAACAAGGGGCTTGGGAAACCAGGGAATAATAATCAGTGAAGTGTAATGTCTGGGCAAACAGAGACAAACACCACTAAAAGAAGATGTAAACAAGCGAAGGGTCAGAGGGAGAATAAACAAAGGGCAACAGAGCAGAGCAGAGGTCAGGGCAGGAGGACAATCCATGTCAAACTGTGATCAGACGAGGAGGGAGATAAATCCTAGTGAAACCAGCAAAGTTAGGACGGGAGGAGACTCAATCTGTAGCAATTATAGTTACTTTTAACGCACCATCATATTCCACAGCGCTGTACAAGGGCTAAACAATCACAGAATGAACAAATAAGTTTGACACCTGGAGAAGGAAAAGAGGAGCCTGATCACGTGAGCTTACAATCTAATGGGGAAAGAGGCGCCTGATCACGTGAGCTTACAATCTAATGGGAAAGAGGAGCCGCTCATGTGAGCTTACAATCTAATGGGGAAAGAGGCGCCTGATCACGTGAGCTTACAATCTAATGGGAAAGAGGAGCCGCTCATGTGAGCTTACAATCTAATGGGAAAGCGGAGCCTGATCACGTGAGCTTACAATCTAATGGAAAAGAGGAGCCGCTCACGTGAGCTTACAATCTAATGGGAAAGAGGAGCCGCTCACGTGAGCTTACAATCTAATGGAAAAGAGGAGCCTGATCACGTGAGCTTACAATCTAATGGGAAAGCGGAGCCTGATCACGTGAGCTTACAATCTAATGGAAAAGAGGAGCCGCTCACGTGAGCTTACAATCTAATGGGAAAGAGGAGCCGCTCATGTGAGCTTACAATCTAATGGGAAAGCGGAGCCTGATCACGTGAGCTTACAATCTAATGGGAAAGAGGAGCCGCTCACGTGAGCTTACAATCTAATGGGAAAGAGGAGCCTGATCACGTGAGCTTACAATCTAACGGGGAAAGAGTAGCCTGATCACGTGAGCTTACAATCTAATGGGGAAAGAGGAGCCTGATCACGTGAGCTTACAATCTAATGGGAAAAGAGGAGCCTGATCACGTGAGCTTACAATCTAATGGGAAAAGAGGAGCCTGATCACGTGAGCTTACAATCTAATGGGAAAAGAGGAGCCTGATCACGTGAGCTTACAATCTAATGGGAAAGAGGAGCCTGATCACGTGAGCTTACAATCTAATGGGGAAAGAGGAGCCGCTCACGTGAGTTTACAATCTAATGGGGAAAGAGGCGCCGCTCACGTGAGCTTACAATCTAATGGGAAAAGAGGAGCCTGATCACGTGAGCTTACAATCTAATGGGAAAGAGGAGCCTGATCACGTGAGCTTACAATCTAATGGGAAAAGAGGAGCCTGATCACGTGAGCTTACAATCTAATGGGGAAAGAGGCGCCGCTCACGTGAGCTTACAATCTAATGGGAAAGAGGAGCCGCTCACGTGAGCTTACAATCTAATGGGAAAAGAGGAGCCTGATCACGTGAGCTTACAATCTAATGGGAAAGCGGAGCCTGATCACGTGAGCTTACAATCTAATGGGGAAAGAGGAGCCGCTCACGTGAGCTTACAATCTAATGGGAAAGAGGAGCCTGATCACGTGAGCTTACAATCTAATGGGAAAAGAGGAGCCGCTCACGTGAGCTTACAATCTAATGGGAAAGAGGCGCCGCTCACGTGAGCTTACAATCTAATGGGGAAAGAGGAGCCTGATCACGTGAGCTTACAATCTAATGGAAAAGAGGAGCCGCTCACGTGAGTTTACAATCTAAGAGGAGTGGGATGGTACATGGAGGGGAGTCAACCCTTGGGTCAGAGTTGGGGAAATAAACCTAAAGTCACAATGCCGCATTTCATAATCTTTTCCTTCTTCTATCGCTTTCCCCACAGCAGTGAAGATCATTAATGGGGGCAGGAGGGTATTCCAGGGGTCCATTAATCACTCCGCCTGTCACAGTGTGGGTTGGGGGGCCGGCCATGGTGGGAGAGATCAGACAGAGAATGTACAATGTTTCGTGCACCCCGCAGCTTCCTGTCCCGCTGCTCAGAGTCATTGGATCCATGGATTTTATATTTTCTGCCCCATTGCTGGATGTATTTACTGACCCCCTCCTGCCAACGTCAACAGAGCGGCGGCAATAAAAACGCACGTCTTAGGGTTAGGTATAGCTTCCTAACATATGGGGGTCTCAGCACAAGACAAGGGTCTGGACAGAATTCATTTTGTTTTTCCTTCTGACATATATATATATATATCTCCCCAGGGCACTGACCGACGTGTGCGGCATTAATAACATTTATCTATTTTTACAGTCTGGACCAATAATATTATGTTAAAAAATGAGGGAACAGAATCTGCGCAAAGAAAATCACATACCGCAAACCTGTCCCTGCTCTGGAGAGACAGTTCCTAAAATTGGCCTTAGTCCCTCTCGCCTCATGTAATCTGCCTTGTTTTAGGGGCTCCTCCATATATTCAGGGTGTGTGGGTGTCTTTGGGGCTCCTCCATATATTCAGGGTGTGTGGGTGTCTTTTTAGGGGCTCCTCCATTTATTTAGGGTGTGCGGGTGTCTTTTTAGGGGCTCCTCCATTTATTTAGGGTGTGCAGGTGTCTTTTTAGGGGCTCCTCTATATATTCAGGGTGTGCGGGTGTCTTTTTAGGGGCTCCTTTATTTATTTAGGGTGTGCGGGTGTCTTTTTAGGGGCTCCTCTATATATTCAGGGTGTGCGGGTGGCTTTTTAGGGGCTCCTCTATATATTCAGGGTGTGCGGGTGGCTTTTTAGGGGCTCCTCCATATATTCGGGGGGTGTGTGAATGTCTTTTTAGGGGCTCCTCCACTTATTTAGGGTGTGCGGGTGTCTTTTTAGGGGCCCCTCTATATATTCAGGGTGTGTGGGTGTCTTTTTAGGGGTTCCTCTATATATTCCGGGTGTGCGGGTGTCTTTTTAGGGGTTCTTTTATATATTCGGGGTGCAGGTGTCTTTAGGGGCTCCTCCATATATTCTGGGTGTGTGGGTGTCTTTTTAGGGGTTCCTCTATATATTCAGGGTGTGCGGGTGTCTTTTTAGGGGTTCCTCTATATATTCAGGGTGTGTGGGTGTCTTTTTAGGGGTTCCTCTATATATTCTGGGTGTGCTGGTGTCTTTTTAGGGGTTCTTTTATATATTCGGGGTGCAGGTGTCTTTAGGGGCTCCTCCATATATTCTGGGTGTGTGGGTGCCTTTTTAGGGGTTCCTCTATATATTCAGGGTGTGCGGGTGTCTTTTTAGGGGTTCCTCTATATATTCGGGGTGCAGGTGTCTTTAGGGGCTCCTCTATATATTCAGGGTGTGTGGGTGTCTTTTTAGGGGTTTCCCCATATATTCAGGGTGTGCGGGTGTTTTTTTTTTAGGGGCTCCCCATATATTTAGGGTGTGCGGGTGTATAACAGAGCTGCACAGTACTAATCCTCCCAGCACTGAGTCTGTATAATAAATGCAGTAAATGATATATTGGGCCCCGGTGGGTTTTGACTCCATATAAATAGTCTGGGAGTCGATTCGCCTCTCGCCGCGCTCCCTAAGATGTAATGGCGTCTGTAGTTCTCCCCTCCCGGTGTTTTAATGGTCTGGATTCCAAACGTCCTCTTTAGCAAATTCTTCGTATTAAATCCTATTCCTTGAGGTTTTATGGTTGTTTTGGTGGAGATGTTGTTGGTCCCTGATCTGTCGTCTGTGCAGCTTCCTCCAGGGTGACGCAGTTTCAGGTTACCCCTGACCTTTCGTATAATAGGGTGAGCTATCGCCCGCTGGCGCTGGTAGTTTTACGGTGTTGGCTGTTCTTTAAATGAAGGTTTAAGGTTACATTGTGGCCTTTATGAGACCTTGGAGGCAGATTCTGAATTTTACGTCAGGATTAGACTCGAGGTTAACGTTTGAATAAGATTTGGGGTTTTTCCGGAATTTTGTAACTTTATCTTAAACCAAAACCTTTATGGAAACGTCCAAACGACAAGTGCTTTGATCGAACTCTGACGTCTCTCGCAGGATCGTCGGCCAGGCTGGTTTCAAGAGCCGCTGTGCGCATGCGCGGCGGCGGCGGCATCGAGAAGTCATGTCATGCCATCCATCCCTATGGGCAGCCTGCTCAAGCATGGCGTCCGCTCGGAGGATTCCGCCACATCCCGTCCACCGGGAAACCGTTACAGGTTTGTTTCTTACAATGTGTCTTTCTTATTATTTTTATTATGCCAAAATTTTACAATAAAAAAGTGGGTAAATAGGAAAAAAATAAAGCCATTTATTTGTTCTATTCACAAAGCACGGAAATTTAATGCAATTTCGGCGCTTTGCTCTTTGGCCCATTTCGGCACACTTTGGCAATTCCATGTCGCTGAAAACACAAATAAATGGAGTCGCTGAAGCAGTTATAGGACAACGAATTGAGCCAATAAGCGCCCAACTGGCGTCGGCGAATTCCACCGAAGTAAAAAAGGAAATCTCAGGAGCTGAAAGCAGAAACTATTTACTATAAATACATCTAAATAATAAAAAAGGTCCTTTTAAAATAAAAAATCCGTTAAAATAATTTAAAAAAAATCTTTTAAAATTAAAATGTCTTTTAAGGCTGGGGTCAGACCAGCGCACTTTTAACGTGCGTTCTGGCGCACATAATTACGGCCGCACTAGCAGCAGATGACGGGCAATGACGGCCAATATACGAAGTACGGTCGCACGAACGTCCGGCCGTGCAACGCAAGTGGAAAACGAACGCATTTTTTCGAGAACGCCGAACCGCTAGTACGGACGTACAGAGTGCGCAGCGCCCGCTAGCGGCGTGTGTGCGTGATTAGGAGATGTCAGACGCTGCTAATGTCCAGCCTACATAACGTCCAGACGCAAAAAGAGTTTTATTGACGATCCGTACAAAATCACGCCCGAAAATGCGCATCGTCTGACCGTTTTCGCGCATTCCGTGAAAAAATACGTCAATTCGTTCGGACGCACTTTTTTACGTTTGCGGGGGAAAAATGCTTTCGTCTGACCCTAGCCTAAACAATTATAAATTGTTTAAAATAAATTTTTATTTTTAAAGGGTTTCTGCAAATAATAAAAATAATACAAGGATGTGATACAAAATAACAAAAGGAGTCTTTTAAAAATCCTAAAACCTAAAATGTCTTTTATAAAGTTAAAAAAATGGTATTTAAAATGGTAATAAAGTATTTTAAAAAAATTAAAAAATGGTTTCTGCAAAAAAAAATTAAAAATAATCGGTCTTTTAAAAAAGCTATTCCATTACATTGAATTCTATAGGATTCGCCTTTTAAACCTGTCGATTGGAAACACCAAAAATCGGGTCATTTTGCTGCAATTCGGCATTCTGTGAATAGACTGATCGATAGTTCTCAAAGGAACAATTTTGGTGCAGAATGCTCCGTATTTCGCTGTCCGTTCGCCTGTATTTGGTGAATTGACAGATTAGTGAAAAGTTGAATTGTGCCGAAATTGCAGATGGGGTTAAATTCACCGTTCGGTGCAATTTCGGGGCCAATTCGGATGTTGAGGTGCAGCAGGCCCAGCTCTGCGCATCCCATAATGTCTCCTCTCTGGGTATGTGCAGCTGGGAGCGCGGCGCGGCAGCGGCTGTTATGGTAAACGCGGCGAGCCTTTTCCTGCTGAGTTACCATGTTTCATTCATGAGGCCGGGCAGGATGTGATGCCGGGGATTGCTCAGCTCAGCAGTGTCTGCGAGCCTGAGTCAGCTCTGTCAGGGTGAGCGCCCTCTCCCCCATCCCCAATCGCTCTGCGCCTGGGAAGAGCCTGAAGGCAGCCGGCTCCGCTTTGATGCAGCACTTTCTGTGCCAGACATAATAAAAGGGAGCCGCCGCACCGTCATGTCCTCTACCGGGGCCTTATTGTCTGGAACAAAGCCCGCCGCTCCCATTCCGTGTTATGAGGAGGACAGAGCGCTTTGTTTTGGTTTTCATTGGAAGTAACGTGAAGTGACGGTTTTTAACCCATTCCCTTATTAACGCGCGGCGCAGTGCCGGGTAGACTGTTCCCACGCTTCACCCAGGACTAACAATAACATAACGTCACATGTTATTCACTAACCCTAACCTCTTCCACTGACGGAGCTGAGGCGCCGCGCCGCGAACTGCCTCACTTGTAATGCCGGCGCCAGACATGTGCGATTTCTAAATGTTCCGAAATATCGGCCGTTTGGATCGATCCGCATTGACGATGTCCGAGGAATCATTTTCCCAATAAAACAATTAAAAATCATCCCAATTTCATTCCAATTATAATCGTTCGGGTACAAATATATAATTCAAAAAATCTGATGTAATCAGAATCGTATCAAAAAAACTGTAACCGTAAACCTATGACGCGCAGGAACTGTAACCCTAACCTAAACCCAGCTCTAAACCTAGCTCTAACCTATCCCTGCCCATAATCATATGACGCGCAGGAACTGTAACCCTAACCTAGCCCTAACCTAAACCCAGCTCTAAACCTAGCTCTAACCTATCCCTGACCATAATCATATGACACGCAGGAACTGTAACACGAACCTAAACCCATCTCTAAACCTAGCTCTAACCTATCCCTGACCATAATCATATGACACGCAGGAACTGTAACACTAACCTAAACCCATCTCTAAACCTAGCTCTAACCTATCCCTGACCATAATCCTATGACACGCAGGAACTGTAACACGAACCTAAACCCATCTCTAAACCTAGCTCTAACCTATCCCTGCCCATAATCATATGACGCGCAGGAACTGTAACCCTAACCTAGCCCTAACCTAAACCCAGCTCTAAACCTAGCTCTAACCTATCCCTGACCATAATCATATGACACGCAGGAACTGTATCACTAACCTAAACCCAGCTCTAAACCTAGCTCTAACCTATCCCTGCCCATAATCATATGACGCGCAGGAACTGTAACCCTAACCTAGCCCTAACCTAAACCCAGCTCTAAACCTAGCTCTAACCTATCCCTGACCATAATCATATGACACGCAGGAACTGTAACACTAACCTAAACCCAGCTCTAAACCTAGCTCTAACCTAACCCTGCCCATAATCATATGACACGCCGGAACTGTAATCCTAACCTAGCCCTAACCTAAACCCAGCTCTAACCTATCCCTGCCCATAATCATGTGACACGCAGGAATTGTAACCCTAACCTAAACCTAGCCCTAACCCGAGCCTATCATTAAACCTAGCCCTAACCCTAATGCTAATCATACGAAACCCAGAAACTGTCCTTGCCCTAACCTAATCTTAGCCCTAGCACTAAACCTAGCCCTGACTCTAGAATAACACTAACCCTAGCCTTAACCCTAGCCTACTCTTCACCCTAACCTAAACCTAATTGTAAAACAGATAGATACTGTCATCCTAAGCCTAACCCTAACCTTAACCCTTTTTTTGACAAATTCGTTTTTTTTTTCTTCTTTTTTAAATAGTGTGTTTTTTTCTTTTTTCTGTAACAGACCTTGTTATTATTATTTTTCATAGGATCTTATATGTTGTTTCCAGACATTTTCATCTAGTATTTTTTTTGCAAATGGCGTCTCAGATTTGACTTTTTTTTTTTTTTTTATCCATCCGGCGACTTGTTGGCTTTTTTCCGCAGCATGTCGGCACTGTGTTCAGCGGCTCATCGGCTGCGATTGGCTGTTGTCTGGCGGGTTTGCGGCAGCTGTCTGGCGGGGGCCGGAGGGTTTGCCGCGGCTGTCTGACAGGTTGGCAGTGGAGGCCGGCAGGTTTGCGGCGGCTGTCGGCAGGTTTGCGGCCGCTGTCCAACGGGTTGGTGGCGGCATTCAGCTGCCAATTCTCTGCACTTCTTGGACCCTGCGGTGAATGCTGAATTCACTGCAGGGTCAGCAAATTGGACTAGCCGAAGTGCGGCGAATCAGATATTTTGGTGACATCCGGGTGCAATCTGAATTACCCTGTTTTTAAATAGCAGCTGGGAATGTGTCTGAAAGACATCTATTCAGCGAATCCTGCACGGAGACCTGAGCTGCAGTAACTCCTCTTGGCCAGCAGATGGCGACATTTCTCTGCCACATGGATTGTTACAGTGAGGAATACACTGGGAATATTCCAAATATTTCTTTCTATATATTTATAAATGATTTTCCAAAAATAAAAAACACCTGTTCCTGACAGTGATATTTTGGAAAACCACTTGGTAGTGAAGGGGTTAATTACTACAGATTAGAAAGGAGCCCCCCTAATGGCGCTACATGGAGGTTTCCAGCCACGAAAGGAATTACTGCTCAGGGCATTTTGCTTATTACTCCAGTCAAAGCGTTTATTTTGAGCAAAATGACCTGTTTTCTGTAAAATTCAGGCGTGACATCATTACAAGGGCGGCCGTGCAGGCTGTATATAACGATGGGGGCGGGGGAGGGGATTACAGAAAATATAATAAAATGTGTTTCTGTGCTGATTTTAAAGCTCCAGCTCCCGGGAGAATTAATCCAGCGCTGGTGCAGAGTCAGGGCCTTTTAAAATATACACAATTATATATATTATGTTTCACTGTTCAGGGAGGGGGCGGAGCCTGAACATGGAAAGTGTCATTTTTTATTGCCAAAAATAATGGATGACTTTAACCCGAACTGCTTAAACTCCACGCTGGAAACGTGTTTGATTTTCTCACCGAGTCTCTGGAACGATCTCATGTCTTTATCTGATCCTCATTAGCATCGCACATTACATCACCCGCTAGGTATCTCGGGGTGAAATACAGCGAATCGCAGCAAAAAGAAAACCGAAATGCTGAGATTTTAAAATGTGTTTATTTTGTGGGGTTTTTCACCTAAACTGCTTCATTTGTTGCCTTAATATTACGAAGGCTGCTTCATTAGTAGCTCCCCCATATATTCAGGGTGTGCGGGTGTCTTTTTAGGGGCTGCTCCATATATTCAGGGTGTGCGGGTGTATTTTTAGGGGCTGCTCCATATATTCAGGGTGTGCGGGTGTATTTTTAGGGGCTGCTCCATATATTCAGGGTGTGCGGGTGTATTTTTAGGGGTTCCTCCATATATTCAGGGTGTGCGGGTGTATTTTTAGGGGTTCCTCCATATATTCAGGGTGTGCGGGTGTCTTTTTAGGGGCTGCTCCATATATTCAGGGTGTGCGGGTGTATTTTTAGGGGTTCCTCCATATATTCAGGGTGTGCGGGTGTCTTTTTAGGGGCTGCTCCATATATTCAGGGTGTGCGGTGTATTTTTAGGGGTTCCTCCATATATTCAGGGTGTGCGGGTGTCTTTTTAGGGGTTCCTCCATATATTCAGGGTGTGCGGGTGTCTTTTTAGGGGTTCCTCTATATATTCAGGGTGTGTGGGTGTCTTTTTTGGGGTTCCTCCATATATTCAGGGTGTGCGGGTGTGTTTTTAGGGGCTCCTCCATATATTCAGGGTGTGCAAGTGTCTTTTTAGGGGCTGCTCCATATATTCAGGGTGTGCGGGTGTCTTTTTAATGGTTCCTCCATATATTCAGGGTGTGCGGGTGTCTTTTTAGGGGCTCCTCCATATATTCAGGGTGTGCGGGTGTCTTTTTAGGGGCTCCTTCATATATTCAGGGTGTGTGGGTGTCTTTTTAGGGTTCCTCCATATATTCAGGGTGTGCGGGTGTCTTTTTAGGGGCTCCTCCATATATTCAGGGTGTGCGGGTGTCTTTTTAGGGGTTCCTCCATATATTCAGGGTGTGTGGGTGTCTTTTTAGGGGTTCCTCCATATATTCAGGGTGTGCGGGTGTATTTTTAGGGGCTCCTCCATATATTCAGGATGTGGGTGTCTCTTTAGGGGCTCCTCCATATATTCAGGGTGTGCGGGTGTCTTTTTAGGGGCTGCTCCATATATTCAAGGTGTGAGGGTGTCTTTTTAGGGGCTCCTCCATATATTCAGGGTGTGCGGGTGTCTTTTTAGGGGCTCCTCCATATATTCAGGGTGTGCGGGTGTCTTTTTAGGGGCTCCTCCATATATTCAGGGTGTGCGGGTGTCTTTTTAGGGGTTCCTCCATATATTCAGGGTGTGTGGGTGTCTTTTTAGGGGTTCCTCCATATATTCAGGGTGTGCGGGTGTCTTTTTAGGGGCTCCTCTATATATTCAGGGTGTGTGGGTGTCTCTTTAGGGGCTCCTCCATATATTCAGGGTGTGCGGGTGTCTTTTTAGGGGTTCCTCCATAGATTCAGGGTGTGCGGGTGTCGTTTTAGGCTAGGGTCAGAGGAGCGTGATTTCTACGGACTGTGCGTCCTTGCACACGGACGTACGTCAGTACGGAAGACACAGTAGTGGCCACACAGTCCGTTTTTTTCACTGACGTATATTTTGACGGATGTAGGAGAGAAAATAAATTAAAAATCAAAACCATTTTGTCCGTGAAAAATGCTGGACGTATAAATGCAGCCCGTCTGACCACGTTCCATCACTCACACACAAAGCTATGCAGACTTTGTGCGGCCGTTCTAGGAGATGTACGTTCTTGCCTGCCTTGCGTCCGTGGGCCGCGGCCGTTGTGCGTCCGCAGTTCAGTGCGGACGCACTTCATGTGTCAGGCTCCAATGGACTTTCTGTCATGCTATCACGGACGTACTTTTAGGCGCAATCACGGACGTGAACACTACGCTCGTCTGACCCCAGCCTAAGGGGTTCCTCCATATATTCAGGGTGTGCGGGTGAGTTTTTAGGGGCTCCTCCATATATTCAGGGTGTGCGGGTGTATTTTTAGGGTTCCTCCATATATTCAGGGTGTGCGGGTGTCTTTTTAGGGGTTCCTCCATATATTCAGGGTGTGCGGGTGTGTTTTTAGGGGTTCCTCCATATATTCAGGTGTGTGGGTGGTGTTTAGGGGCTCCTCCATATATTCAGGGTGTGCAGGTGTGTTTTTAGGGGTTCCTCCATATATTCAGGGTGTGCGTGGCTTTTTAGGGGCTCCTCCATATATTCAGGGGTGCGGGTGTCTTTAGGGGCTCCTCCATATATTCAGGGTGTGCAGGTGTGGTTTTTTCGGGTCTCCTCCATATATTCAGGGTGTGTGGGTGTCTTTTTGGGCTCCTCCTCTCCTTCCATTCCATATATTCAGGGTGTGCAGGTGTCTTTTTAGGGATTCTCCATATATTCAGGGTGTGCGGGTGTCTTTTTAGGGATTCCTCCATATATTCAGGTGTGTGGGTGTCTTTTTAGGGATTCCTCCATATATTCAGGTGTGCAGGTGTATTTTTAGGGGCTCCTCCATATATTCAGGGTGTGCGGGTGTCTTTTTAGGGGTTCCTCCATATATTCAGGGTATGCGGGTGTCTTTTTAGGGGTTCCTCCATATATTCAGGGTGTTGCGGGTGTCTCTTTAGGGGTTCCTCCATATATTCAGGGTGTGTGGGTGTCTTTTTAGGGGCTCCTTTACTGTACGGGGTGAAATCTAAATAAAGTTAAGTCTCCATACCTCGGTTAGGTTCAGCATCAATGAAAGAGTTAATACAACATTAATTTCAAAAGATTTTCCATTTTTTTATTCCTTAATGTATTATTTACATTTCACTCTCACATACACTTTTTGCCCTTTTTTCCTCCTTTTTTCGGCCGTTTCTGGCACAGATTGAAGCCCTGATGTAAGGGCCAGATTCTTGTAACAACACGAGTCTAAACTCCAGAGACCAATTCAGATTCTGCCTAAATTGTAATATTAACCTGTCGCTGACCAGGACCTGCTGTAAGCGGTAAATCGGAAGGCTGGCAGGGGGCGGTCGATCCCTTAGCAGCACCTAAGCAGTTAATAGAAATACAATGTTTCTTTTCTCTGGAATAAATTCCAATCTGATTACATTTTCGGTAAAAGCAAAACAAACAAAAAAAACGTTTTACTCATCAGATACACATGTAGCGTCAGAGAAAATGAATATTTATCAGGGGGGAAATGTGTGGTTTTGGGTCCTGTGAGGCGGCCTGGTGATCTTAATGTATAATATAAAATGCTTTAAAGGGCCAGTAGCCCCATAAAATGAAACGTCCTTATTGTGGGTATTTTATGTTTCTGATATCTTACATGTGTTTTGTTTTTCTCTTGTTTGTTTAGAAAATATTTTCCTCTATATGTGTCACTGGGTGCATCCATTGTGTGATATTTTCCTCTACAGTGGCAAGAAAAATTATGTGAACCCTTTGGGATTACGTGGAGGTTTGCATGAATTGTTCATAAAATGTGCTCTGATCTTCATCTAAGTCACAACAATTTGAAAAACACAGTCTGCTTAAAATAATACAACACAAACATTATATGTTTTCATGTGTTTATTGAACAGAACATGTAAACATTCACAGTGCAGGGTGGAAAAAGTATGTGAACCCCTAGCATAATGACTTCTCCAAGAGCTAATTGGAGCCGGGAGTGAGCCAACCTTGAGTCCAATCAGTGTGATATTATTGGATGTGTTGCTGAAAGCTGTCCTGCCCTTTAAAAACACACACCAGTTTTGGGTTTACTGGTTTCAAGAAGCACTGCCTGATGTGAACCATGCCTTGCAGAAAAGAGCTCTCAGAAGACCTACGATCAAGAATTGTTGACTTGCATGAAGCTGGGAAGGGTTACAAAAGTATCTCCAAAAGCCTTGATGTTCATGTGTCCACGGTAAAACAGACTGTCTACAAATGGAGAAAAGTTCAACACTGTTGCTACTCTCCCTAGGCGTGGTCGTACTGTATAGATGACTGCAGGAACACAGCGCAGAATGCTTAATGAGGTAAAGAAGAATCCTAGAGTGTCAGCTAAAGACTTACAGAAATCTCTGGCACATGCTAACATTTTTGTTGACACATCTACAATAAGGAAAACATTAAACAAGAATGGAGTACATGGGAGGACACCACGGAGGAAGCCATTGCTGTCCAAAAAGAATATTGCAGGACATTTTGAAGTTTGCAAAAGAGCACCTGGATGTTCCACAGCACTACTGGCAAAATATTCTGTGGACAGATGAAACCAAATTTGAGTTGTTTGGAAAAAACACACAACACTATGTGGAGAAAAAAAAGGCACAGCACATCAACATCAAAACCTCATCCCCACTGTAAAACATGGCGGAGGGAGCATCATGGTTTGGGGCTGCTTTGCTGCCTCAGGGCCTGGATGGATTGTTGTCATTGATGGAAAAATGAATTCCAGAGTTTATCAAGACATTTTGCAGGAAAACGTAAGACCATCTGTCCGCCAACTGAAGCTCCGCAGAGGATGGGTGATGCAACAGGACAATGACCCAAAGCATACAAGTAATTCAACAAAAGAATGACTTCAACAAAACAAAATACGTCTTCTGGAGTGGCCCAGTCAGGGTCCTGACCTCAACCCGATTGAAATGCTGTGGCATGACCTTAAGAGAGCGATTCACACCAGACATCCCAAGAATATTGCTACACTGAAACAGTTTTGTGAAGAGGAGTGGTCCAAAATTACTCCAGATCGTTGTGCAGGTCTGATCTGCAACTACAGGAAACGTTTGGTTGAGGTTATTGCTGCCAAAGGAGGGTCAACCAGTTATTACGTCCAAAGGTTCACATACTTTTTCCACCCTGCACTGTGAATGTTTACATGTTCTGTTCAATAAACACATGAAAACATATAATGTTTGTGTTGTATTATTTTAAGCAGACTGTGTTTTTCAAATTGTTGTGATTTAGATGAAGATCAGAGCACATTTTATGACCAATTCATGCAAAACTCCACGTAATCCCAAAGGGTTCACATACTTTTTCTTGCCACTGTATATGTGTCACTGGGCGCATCCATTGTGTGATATTTTCCTCTATAGGTGTCACTGGGTGCATCCATTGTGTGATATTTTCCTCTACAGTGGCAAGAAAAAGTACGTGAACCCCTTTGGGATTACGTGGAGTTTTGCATGAATTGGTCATAAAATGTGCTCTGATCTTCATCTAAGTCACAACAATTTGAAAAACACAAGTCTGCTTAAAATAATACAACACAAACATTATATGTTTTCATGTGTTTATTGAACAGAACATGTAAACATTCACAGTGCAGGGTGGAAAAAGTATGTGAACCCTAGCCTAATGACTTCTCCAAGAGCTAATTGGAGCCAGGAGTGAGCCAACCTGAGTCCAATCAGTGTGATATTATTGGATGTGTTGCTGAAAGCTGTCCTGCACTTTAAAAACACACACCAGTTTTGGGTTTACTGGTTTCAAGAAGCACGGCCTGATGTGAACCATGCCTCGCAGAAAAGAGCTCTCAGAAGACCTACGATCAAGAATTGTTGACTTGCATGAAGCTGGAAAGGGTTACAAAAGTATCTCCAAAAGCCTTGATGTTCATGTGTCCACGGTAAAACAGACTGTCTACAAATGGAGAAAGTTCAGCATTGTTGCTACTCTCCCTAGGCGTGGTCGTACTGTATAGATGACTGCAGGAACACAGCGCAGAATGCTTAATGAGGTAAAGAAGAATCCTAGAGTGTCAGCTAAAGACTTACAGAAATCTCTGGCACATGCTAACATTTTTGTTGACACATCTACAATAAGGAAAACATTAAACAAGAATGGAGTACATGGGAGGACACCACGGAGGAAGCCATTGCTGTCCAAAAAGAATATTGCAGCATGTTTGAAGTTTGCAAAAGAGCACCTGGATGTTCCACAGCACTACTGGCAAAATATTCTGTGGACAGATGAAACCAAAATTGAGTTGTTTGGAAAAAAACACACAACACTATGTGGAGAAAAAAAGGCACAGCACATCAACATCAAAACCTCATCCCCACTGTAAAACATGGTGGAGGGAGCATCATGGTTTGGGGCTGCTTTGCTGCCTCAGGGCCTGGACGGATTGTTGTCATTGATGGAAAAATGAATTCCAGAGTTTATCAAGACATTTTGCAGGACAACGTAAGGCCATCTGTCCGCCAACTGAAGCTCTGCAGAGGATGGGTGATGCAACAGGACAATGACCCAAAGCATACAAGTAATTCAACAAAAGAATGGCTTCAACAAAACAAAATACGCCTTCTGGAGTGGCCCAGTCAGAGTCCTGACCTCAACCCGATTGAAATGCTGTGGCATGACCTTAGAGAGCGATTCACACCAGACATCCCAAGAATATTGCTACACTGAAACAGTTTTGTGAAGAGGAGTGGTCCAAAATTACTCCAGATCGTTGTGCAGGTCTGATCTGCAACTACAGGAAACGTTTGGTTGAGGTTATTGCTGCCAAAGGAGGGTCAACCAGTTATTAAGTCCAAAGGTTCACATACTTTTTCCACCCTGCACTGTGAATGTTTACATGTTCTGTTCAATAAACACATGAAAACATATAATGTTTGTGTTGTATTATTTTAAGCAGACTGTGTTTTTCAAATTGTTGTGACTTAGATGAAGATCAGAGCACATTTTATGACCATTTCATGCAAAACTCCACGTAATCCCAAAGGGTTCACATACTTTTTCTTGCCACTGTATATGTGTCACTGGGCGCATCCATTGTGTGATATTTTCCTCTATAGGTGTCACTGGGTGCATCCATTGTGTGATATTTTGTATCTTTCCATCACTTGCTTCTCACTGTGTGGCTTTGGTCATAGAATGGAGTGAATGGGTCAGTCACCGAATCACATCATTGTATTGTGTGGGATGTATTCAAAGGACATCACCAGGGGGAGATTATAAATCTTTTAAGCTCCCTGTATTATCTCATTCAGCTGCCAGCTCTTAGCTCAGGTAGCCTGGAGAACACAATACTGCCCCTGCAGCCTTATCAAAACATTCCCTCCTCCCATTGCCTCTTCATTACCGTTTCTTGTCATGTTAGAAAATAGAATAGTTGTTTGTTTTTTTCCACGTTATTTGTTTTGTTACTTTGTATAAATATTGTTTTTTGTGCGGCTTTCTTCCTGCGCTCTCCTCTGGTCTGGCGGCTTGATTTACAGCGTGCTCCGGGTTCACCTAATCTCCGGGTTGTCCTGGTGGGTTTCATAATCTCTGACACACAGAACGCTTGTTGTCCCAGGGTTGGTCTATCTAACAAGAATGAGGAGAATCCCAAACGTCGCCCGATTCAACGAGCAGAAACTGAGTACGACACACTCTGATCACTCCGCATGTTCCTGGCTCCTCAAAGCTCGGTCCTCTGGGTGTAATCTGGGGTTGGCGGTTACGGGCGATCTCCTGGGTGTTGAGTCTCTCATGGCGTAATCCTGGGATGGAGAAAGCAGTGATATGTGACTTATCCCATGTTACGTGTCACCATGCTATGTGTACATTCAGAGCGCCGGCATGGTCACAGCTGACCTTCCCTCTCACCTGTTCCCGGCAGATTTCCAGCATCACCCCCGAATGGAAGAGGCAGTACAGCTCGCCGGCCAACGAGATGAAGATGTGTAAAATGTCAGACCACCGGCCGACCGTCATCATCAGTATGAGGAGCCCCCCCATGCGCACAAACACCGTCTGGTACGCCATCTGCTCGGTGGGATTCTGGTGCTGCTCCTCTGCAAAAAAAAAAATGTACAAAACCCAAGCTAAGGAACCGGCTCCTGAAGAAGTATGACACGTCACCGGTAATGGACCCCATCGTTCTCATCCGCTACATCATTCTCCTCCTCAATGTGTGTCTCCAGCCTCATCATTCTCCTCCTCATTGTGTGTCTCCAGCCTCATCATTCTCCTCCTCAATGTGTGTCTCCAGCCTCATCATTCTCCTCCTCAATGTGTGTCTCCAGCCTCATCATTCTCCTCCTCAATGTGTGTCTCCAGCCTCATCATTCTCCTCCTCAATGTGTGTCTCCAGCCTCATCATTCTCCTCCTCAATGTGTGTCTCCAGCCTCCTCAATGTGTGTCTCCAGCCTCATCATTCTCCTCCATGTGTGTCTCCAGACTCCTCATTCTCCTCCTCAATGTGTGTCTCCAGACTCCTCATTCTCCTCAATGTGTGTCTCCAGCCTCATCATTCGATCCCTTCCTTTCACTCCTGTACCATCTCCACCCCATTGTGTTTCCACCCCACTATTCTCACTTCTTTGGGTCTTTACCCACACAACATATTATTCTCCTCCCCTCTGTGCCGCACACTGTCCATGTCGCTCCTATTGTGCTTCGGCCCCTTCCTCTTACCCCATGGTGTCTTTATCCCACCCCCATTATACATTCACCCTTTGGCTATCGTTTCTCTGGGCCTGTTTTGTTTCCTGGGCTCGGACCTGGCCCCCCCATTAATACGGTCCTTAGGGTCTCACCTTGCATGTAGATGACCAGTAGGGTGTAGCAGATGGTAAGCGGGGTCCAGAATCGGACAGCCTCGGCGGTATTGAGGAAATCCCGGTTGATCACAGCCACCGCCGCCAAGTCAGACACCAGGAAAGCGATTCTAAGTGCCCGTCCGAGGCCGGCCGGGATGTCTCGCCACGACACCAGCAGGGACAGGCAAACGCCGCAGTAACGCTCTTTGCTGTGCAGCTCATACATGATCCCCACGTGACGGCACATCCTCCGCGTCTGTGAGACAATGATCCCCGAGAGTCCCACCGCCAAGATCAGATTCCAGGTGCGGTGCGGCGCCCCCTCATGGAGGTAATCCAGACTGCAACTCACCCCACATCCCAGCGAGAACTGGCAGAGGAGAAAGAGCTGCGAACTCCGGCAACCCTGGAAGGAGAAGGAAAACCCAACGAAATGCACCCAGCTTTAATGCTGTGCAGCTCTGTTATACACCCGCACGCTCTGAATATATGGAGGAGCCCCTAAAAAGACACCCACACACCCTGAATATATGGAGGAACCCCTAAAAAGACACCCGCACACCCTGAATATATGGAGGAGCCCCTAAAAACACACCCGCACGCCCTGAATATATGGAGGAGCCCCTAAAAACACACCCGCACACCCTGAATATATGGAGGAGCCCCTAAAAAGACACCCGCACACCCTGAATAGATGGAGGAACCCCTAAAACGACACCCGCACGCCCTGAATATATGGAGGAGCCCCTAAAAACACACCCGCACACCCTGAATATATGGAGGAGCCCCTAAAAAGACACCCTGAATATATGGAGGAGCCCCTAAAAAGACACCCTGAATATATGGAGGAACCCCTAAAAAGACACCTGCACACCCTGAATATATGGAGAAGCCCCTAAAAAAAGACACCTGCACACCCTGAATATATGGAAGAACCCCTAAAAAGACACACACCCCCTGAATATATGGAGAAGCCTCTAAAAAGACACCCGCACACCCTGAATATATGGAGGAACCCCTAAAAAGATATCCGCACACCCTGAATATATGGAGGAACCCCTAAAAAGATATCCTCACACCCTGAATATATGGAGGAACCCCTAAAAAGACACCCGCACACCCTGAATATATGGAGGAACCCCTAAAAAGACACCCGCACACCCTGAATATATGGAGGAGCCCCTAAAAACACACCCGCACACCCTGAATATATGGAGGAACCCCTAAAACGACACCCGCACGCCCTGAATATATGGAGGAGCCCCTAAAAACACACCCGCACACCCTGAATATATGGAGGAGCCCCTAAACAGACACCCTGAATATATGGAGGAGCCCCTAAAAAGACACCCTGAATATATGGAGGAGCCCCTAAAAAGACACCTGCACACCCTGAATATATGGAGAAGCCCCTAAAAAAAGACACCCGCACACCCTGAATATATGGAGGAGCCCCTAAAAACACACCCGCACACCCTGAATATATGGAGAAGCCAGCGGCGTAGCGTGGGTTGTCAGCGCCCGGGGCAAGGCAAGAATTGTGCGCCCCCCCGACCTGTGGACACAGTAACACACCCTTATTCCTTTCTACCAGTAGAGTATTGACCCTCTTACCCCACAAGCACTTCTATTGTATATTAACAAAATACTGATATAATAAAAAAATGAAACACACATGCCCCCCACGCTACACCACTGTTACCAGTCACCCTGTCCCAGTATACACTAGCATAGTTCCACTCTCACACTATACCCACTCTCTCCCAGTACCCCAGTCACCCTCTCCCTCAAGTACCCCCAGTCACTCTCTCAAAGTACCCCCACTTTTTCCCAGTACCCCCAGTCACACTCTCCCAGTACCCCAGTCACGCTCTCCCAGTACCCCAGTCACGCTCTCCCAGTACCCCAGTCACGCTCTCCCATTACCCTCAGTCACGCTCTCCCATTACCCTCAGTCACGCTCTCCCATTACCCTCAGTCACGCTCTCCCAGTACCCTCAGTCACGCTCTCCCAGTACCCCCAGTCACGCTCTCCCAGTACCCCCAATCACTCTTTCGCTCTCCAAGTTCCCCCACTTTCTACCAGTACCCCCATTCATCCTCTCCCCATACCCCCAGTACCCCCTCACTGTGTGTGTTGGTTACACTGCTCTGGTGCCACACAGTGTCGCCTACCTGCATGGAGTTGCTGGTGGTCCGGGGGGTGGGTTGTCCAGGGTTCTTAGTGGGGACCGGATTTTAAATGTGCTGCAGGGCAGGCGCCTCCCTCCCCCCTCCCTGTTCAGCGGCCGCAGGGCTGCTAGTGGTGGGGTGCTGGCACAGGGCTTAAAGGGGGCTGACAAGCGTGATATGGGTGTTCCATCGAATAATGCTGCACTGCTTCACGTGACTCATGTCAGTGTTGAGGAGTCAGGACAGGACCAGAATTTTATGTTCTGCTCCTCCCTTCCGGATGCTGAGTGCTAAGTCACCGCCGGCACTGCAAAACCTGGCGGCTGCACGTGCAAGGGCCTCTCACGGACACCAGTGTCTGTGAGTGGACACCTTGCTGATCCCTGCTGGAAAATATTAGTGGTTCAAATTTCTTTTGAAATTTTGCGCCCCCTAAGAAAATTGCGCCCGGGGCGACCGCCCCCGAGGCACCCCCCACGCTACGCCACTGGGAGAAGCCCCTAAAAAGACACCCGCACACCCTGAATATATGGAGGAACCCCTAAAAAGATATCCGCACACCCTGAATATATGGAGGAACCCCTAAAAAGACACCCACACACCCTGATATATGGAGGAACCCCTAAAAAGACACCCGCACACCCTGAATATATGGAGGAACCCCTAAAAAGACACCCGCACACCCTGAATATATGGAGGAGCCCCTAAAAACACACCCGCACACCCTGAATATATGGAGGAGCCCCTAAAAACACACCCGCACACCGTGAATATATAGAGGAACCCCTAAAAATACACCCACACACCCTGAATATATGGAGGAACCCCTAAAAAGACACCCGCACACCCTGAACATATGTAGGAGCCCCTAAAGACACCCGCACACCCTGAATATATGGAGGAACCCCTAAAAAGACACCCGCACACCCTGAACATATGTAGGAGCCCCTAAAGACACCCGCACACCCTGAACATATGTAGGAGTTCTTAAGAAGGACACATTTAGGCACAAAATAATGATCAGTGAACAGAGGTAAATATTGTGACGACTCTCTCTTCCCCAAGTCATTCACATAAACCTTACAAAGTGGGGTACTCTGCGCACCCCTCCCTCCCTCACAGAGATGCCACCTACTTCATTGCATTATGTTTTTGGGGACACAGTGAGACACTGCCATAGATATTGGCGGTCAGGTCGGCCATGTTTTCCTGAACACATATAATTTATTCATGCTGATGGGCAGTGCAGGAAAAAATCCACCCCGCAGCATGTATAATCCATACGCTGCAGGTAAATCAAAAGGATTCCCAGGTGACTTGCCTGGTTTCCCTTCCTGCAGAATATGAATTATACATGTTGCAGGGCAGCGCTTTTCCCCGTGCTCTCTCTCTGGATAAAATGTGTCCGGGAAAACATGGCCGACCTGGCAACTAATATAATGTGTCCCCAAACACAGTCACGTTCCTCGTACGTTCCTGTCCGCGCTCACACCTTTTACCTTACTGAGGGAGAGGATCATGGAGACGGCTCGGAGGGAGAACTCTAGGACCACCAAGGCGCCCACTCGTGGGCCCAGCGCCGAGTAAATGAGGGCGAGAAGCCCCAGGTGCAGTATGTCCCGCGGCCGGAATTGTGAGCGGAGCTGCTCGGCGTATTTATGTCTGTCACTGTCACTGTAACGACAGGAACCTCGTAATTATCTGCCCCCACCGTGTCCCCAGGATGAGAACCTGAGACTTAGGCTAGGGTCAGACTGAGGCAGTGCGAACGCGCGTTCTGGCGCACTTAATCACGGCCGCCACTAGCAGCAGATGCCGGGCAATGACGGCCAATATACGAAGTACGGTCGCACAAAAGTCCGGCTGCGCAACGCAAGTGGAAAATGAAACGCATTTTTTCGAGAACGTTAAACACTAGTACTTGACGTACAGAGTGCGCTGCGTCCGCTAGCGGCGTGTGTGCGTGAATTGGAGATGTCAGACGCTGCTAATGTCCGGCCAACATAACGTCCAGATGCAAGAAGTGTTTTATTGAAGATCCGTACAAAATCACGGATGAAACTGCGCATAGTATGACCGCTATTGCGTATTCCGTGAAAAAATACGTCCATTCTTCGAACGCACATTTTCACGGACAACGTGAAAAATGCGTTAGTCTGACCCTAGCCAAAGCCACAGCTGTGTATGTGAGTGTTAGAGCTGCCGGGTCGGCCATGTTTTCCTGGTTACATATAATTTATTCATGCTGATGGGCAGTGCATGAAAGATGCCACCCTCCAGCATGTGTAATCCATACACTGCAGGTAATGAATCCCAGGTGACCTGCCTTGATTTCCTTCCTGCAGCATATGAGTTACACATGTTGCAGGGCAGCACTTTCCCTGCGCTCCCCCCTCTGCATGAAATAGCAATGTGTCCAGGAAAACATGGCCGACCTGGCGCCCCTATATGCGCTTATGCCTTATCAGATATATTCCAAAATCCAGCGTTTTCTGGAGCCCCGACATGACGCCACAAGTGTAAAATCCCCTCCAAGCTCATGTGACGGAGCAAAATGATTAAACCCTGGGTGAAATGTCCTGCAGGTAGGGTCACCAGGTCGGCCATGTTTCCCTGGACACATATTGCTATTTTATGCAGAGGGGGAGCACAGGAAAGAGTGCTGCCCTGCAACATGTGTAATTCATATGCTGCAGGACGGAAATCAAGGCAGGTCACCTGGGATTCCTAACCTGCAGCGTATGGATTATACATGCTGCGGGGTGGCATTTTTCATCAGGGCCGGATTAACATAGGGGCAGATGGAGCAGCAGCTCCAGGCCCATGCCCAGAATAGGCCCAGAGAAAAAATAACAATGTCTGCATTGAGGACATTTGGACCTCTATATCTCCAACACCATAGCAGCTACAGGGTCATGTGAGCTATCACTGGAAAGGCCAGAGCATGCCTTTCCAATGATACCAAACATGACCAGGCTTTATGTAAAAATAAATAAATAAATATTTTTTCTTTCTAACACAGCAATATTTTTAACTTTTCAATTATAAAGTAAACAATGATGCTGCACTAACTCACCATCTCAAGTGTGGAGGTAAATTGTTACACCAAGAACCTAAACCCCTGCACTGCAGCAAAGTGCACTGGGAGGGACTTGGAACCCTGCGTCACTAATGTTTACACCTCACAAGGTCAAGAGGTGTTATTGGACAGGTCAGCGTCTGGCCTTTGCATTAATACCAAACATGACCATGTAAAATCTAAAAGAAAGGAAAACCCAAAAACTTTTTTATCTACTATTTTTAGTTCCAAAGCGATGGTGTTGTCCATTTGTCACGTTAAAAATGAGCAATACCACTGCCATTACTCCCCTTCTCATTTCCCACGCTGGGAGCAAGGTCAGTGTTTTATACATAGTCATATTATTCATAAAAACACCATCCTCCAAAACACAAGGAAATATTTCATTTTTTTGGTTAAAATTGTATATTTTCTCAGAAAATGCAGTAACAGGATCCCATTTCAAATTTTTTTAAAAGAATCCCCTATAGAATATATAACCACAAAGTTTGGATGATACAATGTGAAAAAATTATTTTACCCGCTGTAAATGATTGAAATCTGAATGTAAATGTCCTCACACAGTATCTTCCTGGTTAGATATACCCGTATCTGCATTATTAGATAACCTAAAATATGCTTTCATTTCACTAAATTCCAAAAAAAGCCACCACAATATTCAGCTCCAGGCCCATAGAGATCTTAATCTGGCCCTGTTTTTCATGCATTGACAATCGGCATGAATACATTATATGTGTCCAGGAAAACATGGCCGACCTGGTGACCCTACGACTGGGAGGATACTGAGACGTGCAGTCAGTGCATGGTTACTGGTGTCATTGGGAGCATACTGAGACGTGCAGTCAGTGCACGGTTACTGGTGTCATTGGGAGCATACTGAGACGTGCAGTCAGTGCACGGTTACTGGTGTCATTGGGAGCATACTGAGACGTGCAGTCAGTGCACGGTTACTGGTGTCATTGGGAGCATACTGAGACGTGCAGTCAGTGCACGGTTACTGGTGTCATTGGGAGCATACTGAGACGTGCAGTCAGTACATGGTTACTGGTGTCATTGGGAGGATACTGAGACGTGCAGTCAGTGCATGGTTACTGGTGTCATTGGGAGCATAATGAGACGTGCAGTCAGTGCACGGTTACTGGTGTCATTGGGAGGATACTGAGACGTGCAGTCAGTGCACGGTTACTGGTGTCATTGGGAGCATAATGAGACGTGCAGTCAGTGCACGGTTACTGGTGTCATTGGGAGGATACTGAGACGTGCAGTCAGTGCATGGTTACTGGTGTCATTGGGAGCATACTGAGACGTGCAGTCAGTGCACGGTTACTGGTGTCATTGGGAGGATACTGAGACGTGCGGTCAGTGCACGGTTACTGTGTCATTGGAGGATACTGAGACGTGCAGTCAGTGCATGGTTACTGGTGTCATTGGGAGGATACTGAGACGTGCAGTCAGTGCATGGTTACTGGTGTCATTGGGAGGATACTGAGACGTGCAGTCAGTTCACAGTTACTGGTGTCATTGAGAGGATACTGAGACGTGCAGTCAGTTTACGATTACTGTGTCATTGAGAGGATACTGAGACGTGCAGTCAGTGCATGGTTACTGGTGTCATTGGGATACTGAGACGTGCAGTCAGTGCACGGTTACTGGTGTCATTGGGAGGATACTGAGACGTGCAGTCAGTGCATGGTTACTGGTGTCATTGGGAGGATACTGAGACGTGCGGTCAGTGCACGGTTACTGGTGTCATTGGGAGGATACTGAGACGTGCAGTCAGTGCATGGTTACTGGTGTCATTGGGAGGATACTGAGACGTGCAGTCAGTGCATGGTTACTGGTGTCATTGGGAGGATACTGAGACGTGCAGTCAGTTCACAGTTACTGGTGTCATTGAGAGGATACTGAGACGTGCAGTCAGTTTACGATTACTGGTGTCATTGGGAGGATACTGAGACGTGCAGTCAGTTCACGGTTACTGGTGTCATTGGGAGGATACTGAGACATGCAGTCTGTACAGTTAACCGTGGGAGGAAGGAGCGGGCATCTCTTACCTAAGACACATAATGTAGAGATGAAGCTTCATGAAGTTGTAGAGGACGGACACAGCGCAGGCCCCAACCAGACCTGAAACGGGACGGGGGTTCATGTTAACGTGGTGTCCCCCATAAATGTGACATAACAATATGACGATTTAGGCTAAGGTCAGACTAACGCAGTATTAACGTGTGTTTAGCCGCACAAAATCACGTCCGCGCTAGCAGCAAATGACGTCCAATGACGGGCAATATACGAAGAACGGCCACACGAAAGTTCGTCCGCGCAACGCAAGTGGCAAACAAACAAATTTTTTCGAACGTCAAAACACTAGTACTGACGTACAGAGTGCGCTGCGTCCGCTAGAGGCGTGTGTGCGTGATTAGGAGACGTCAGACGCTGCTAATGTCCGGCCAACATAACGTCCAGACACAAAAAGTGTTTTATTGATGATCCGTACAAAATCACGGACGAAAATGCGCATCGTATGACCGCTATCGCGTATTCCGTGAAAAAATGCGTCCATTTCGTTCGAACGCACTTTTTCAAAGACAACGCGAAAAATGCGTTAGTCTGACCCTAGCCTTATCAGACACGACCTGCGGCTGCGAGCTCCATATCTACCCCAAAAATGAGACCGTCTTGTTACACATGGCCGCCGGCACACGTGGGGGTCATTCACTAAACCATGAAAGGAAATTGTTCATTTCAGATCAGACCCATTTTCCTAAAACCTTAAATTTTACAATTCCTGACTTTCTGAATGAATCCCAAGTTACTGCCCCCTCCTGCGGGATCTCCCCCCTCATTTAGGGGCTCCTCCATATATTCAGGGTGTGCGGGTGTCTTTTTAGGGGCTCCTCCATATATTCAGGGTGTCTTTTTAGGGTCTCCTCCATATATTCAGGGTGTGCGGGTGTCTTTTTAGGGGCTCCTCCATATATTCAGGGTGTGCGGGTGTCTTTTAGGGGCTCCTTCATATATTCAGGGTGTTGCGGTGTCTTTTTAGGGGTTCCTCCATATATTCAGGTGTGCAGTGTCTTTTTAGGGGTTCCTCCATATATTCAGGGTGTGCAGGTGTCTTTTTAGGGGCTCCTCCATATATTCAGGGTGTGCGGGTGTCTTTTAGGGGCTCCTTCATATATTCAGGGTGTGCGGGTGTCTTTTTAGGGGTTCCTCCATATATTCAGGGTGTGCGGGTGTCTTTTTAGGGGCTCCTTCATATATTCAGGGTGTGCGGGTGTCTTTTTAGGGGTCCTCCATATATTCAGGTGTGCGGGTGTCTTTTTAGGGTCCTTCATATATTCAGGGTGTGCGGGTGTCTTTTTAGGGGCTCCTCCATGTATTCAGGGTGTTGGGTGTGTTTTTAGGGGCTCCTCCATATATTCAGGGTGTGCAGGTGTCTTTTTAGGGGCTCCTTCATATATTCAGTGTGCGGGTGTCTTTTTAGGGGTCCTCCATATATTCAGGGTGTGCGGGTGTCTTTTAGGGGCTCCTTCATATATTCCGGGTGTGCGGGTGTGTCTTTTTAGGGCTCCCCATGTATTCAGGGTGTGTGGGTGTGTTTAGGGGCTCCTCCATATATTCAGGGTGTGCGGGTGTCTTCTTAGGTTCCTCCATATATTCAGGGTGTGCGGGTGTCTTTTTAGGGGCTCCTCCATATATTCAGGGTGTGTGGGTGTGTTTTTAGGAGCTCCTCCATATATTCAGGGTGTGCGGGTGTCTTTTTAGGGGCTCCTCCATATATTCAGGGTGTGTGGTGTGTTTTTAGGGGCTCCTCCATATATTCAGGGTGTGCGGGTGTTTCTTAGGGTTCCTCCATATATTCAGGGTGTGCGTGTCTTTTTAGGGGCTCCTCCATATATTCAGGGTGTGGGGTGTCTTTTTAGGGGTTCCTCCATATATTCAGGGTGTGTGGGTGTGTTTTTAGGGGCTCCTCCATATATTCAGGGTGTGCGGGTGTCTTTTTATGGCTCCTCCATATATTTAGGGTGTGCGGTGTCTTTTTAGGGCTCCTCCATATATTCAGGGTGTATGGTGTGTTTTTAGGGCTCCTCCATATATTCAGGGTGTATGGGTGTGTTTTTAGGGGTTCCTCCATATTCAGGGTGTGCGGTGTCTTTTTAGGGGCTCCTCCATATATTCAGGGTGTGCGGGTGTGTTTTTAGGGGCTCCTCCATATATTCAGGTGTGCGGGTGTCTTTTTAGGGGTTCCTCCATATATTCAGGGTGTGCGGGTGTCTTTCTAGGGGCTCCTCCATATATTCAGGGTGTATGGGTGTGTTTTTAGGGGCTCCTCCATATATTCAGGGTGTATGGTGTGTTTTTGGGTTCCTCCATATATTCAGGGTGTGGGTGTTTTTTAGGGGCTCCTCCATATATTCAGGGTGTGCGGGTGTCTTTTTAGGGCTCCTCCATATATTCAGGGTGTGCGGGTGTCTTTTTAGGGGCTCCTCCATATATTCAGGGTGTGCGGGTGTCTTTTTAGGGGCTCCTCCATATATTCAGGGTGTGTGGGTGTTTTTTAGGGGCTCCTCATATATTCAGGGTGTGCGGGTGTCTTCTTAGGGTTCCTCCATATATTCAGGGTGTGCGGGTGTCTTTTTAGGGGTTCCTCCATATATTCAGGGTGTGTGTGTGTTTTTAGGGGCTCCTCCATATATTCAGGGTGTGCGGATGTCTTCTTAGGGTTCCTCCATATATTCGGGTGTGCGGGTGTCTTTTTAGGGCTCCTCCATATATTCAGGGTGTGCGGGTGTCTTTTTATTGCTCCTCCATATAATTTAGGGTGTGCGGGTGTCTTTTTAGGGCTCCTCCATATATTCAGGGTGTATGGTGTGTTTTTAGGGCTCCTCCATATATTCAGGGTGTATGGGTTGTTTTTAGGGGTTCCTCCATATATTCAGGGTGTGTGGTGTCTTTTTAGGGGCTCCTCCATATATTCAGTGTGCGGGTGTTTTTTAGGGGCCTCCATATATTCAGGGTGTGCGGGTGTGTTTTTAGGGCTCCTCCATATATTCAGGGTGTGTGGGGTCTTTTTAGGGGTTCCTCCATATATTCAGGGTGTGTGGTGTCTTTTTAGGGGTTCCTCCATATATTCAGGTGTGCGGGTGTCTTTCTAGGGGCTCCTCCATATATTCAGGGTGTATGGGTGTGTTTTTAGGGCTCCTCCATATATTCAGGGTGTGCGGGGTCTTTTTAGGGGTTCCTCCATATATTCAGGGTGTGCGGGTGTCTTTTTAGGGGCTCCTCCATATATTCAGGGTGTGCGGGTGTCTTTTTAGGGCTCCTCCATATATTCAGGGTGTGCGGGTGTCTTTTTAGGGGTTCCTCCATGTATTCAGGTGGGCGGGTGTGTTTTTAGGGGCTCCTCCATGTATTCAGGGTGTGCGGGTGTCTTTTTAGGTTCCTCCATATATTCAGGGTGTGCGGGTGTCTTTCTAGGGGCTCCCCATATATTCAGGGTGTGTGGGTGTGTTTTTAGGGGCTCCTCCATATATTCAGGGTGTGCGGGTGTGTTTTTAGGGCTCCTCCATATATTCAGGGTGCGGGTGTCTTTCTAGGGGCTCCTCCATATATTCAGGGTGTGTGGGTGTCTTTTTAGGGGCTCCATGTATTCAGGGTGTGCGGGTGTATAACAGAGCTGCGCAGTAATAAACCTCCCAGCACTGAGTCTGTAAAGAGGATATTTTGTTGTAAATTACATTTTATTGATATAAATGACCCCGATAAGTTGTGACTCTATTAAAAAGTCTGGGACTCGCCTGGTTTCTGGTGACGTGGCTGTGTTGGCGCTGGGCACCTGCCTTACCTTGCAGGAGGGAGTCCACATTGCCCCACTGTGGCCAGGGCACGCTGGGCAGGAAGGAGGTGATGTAGGAGATGAGGCCCATGCTGGGTTACTGTCCCTGGGAGCAGGTATGGAGGGTGAGAGGGCCCGGCTCCTGTCTTTCTGTCTGTTATTGCAGAGTAAAGGTCAGTGCTGGTGAAACAGCTGATAACAAACTCATGGGGAAGGGAGGGCAGACATTATCTCCCAGCATGCCTCGATCTGGCCGGAGGGGAGGTAATCCCGACCCCCAGCCCCTCATCCGCAGCGATCAATCAAAAATTATCACTTGAAAAGGTTTTTTGGGCCAAAAACATCACATTTCTGGTTAATAGATTACTCTGCATTTTTCGCTCTGGTCATTAAAGGGTTACTGCTTTTTATTCGTGACGGCGCGGAGACAAATGTATTTATGTGGAACATCATGAGACTTTAATATTCGTGTTTTATTGGCAGGCGCAGAGAGAAGCGAGACCCCAGCCCCGTCCAGCGCAAAATAAATAGGGATTCCGTATGAGGGACCCAAATCTCCAGGGAACGGCGCTGGAGGCGGAGCCAGAGAGAACGCTATGTCCAGACTTTTAAGGTGACAGAAAAACATATTGGGGCCATTTATGTCTCTGTATTGTACAGACAGTAACACACAGTAACGGAAGCCGGTGTGAGACCCCCATATTATAGGGAATGTCGCTGGAGGCGGGGCCAGATGCCAGGCTATTTCCAGTCTTTTTGATGGAGTCGTGACTTATCGGGGTCATTTATATCAATGAAATGTCATTTAGATCAAGAGCGAGCGATTCCTGACAGCGTTTATTACAGATTACTGACTCTGTGCTGAGCATTTTATTGCTGTGCAGCTCTGTTATACACCTGCACCCGGCGACCCTTCTGTGCCTCGACAATACTTAAAGGGGTTATTCAGAGAGCACCATAATGTCACCGACATTTCAGTCCCTGCACTACCTGGAATCAAACAGGGTTATTCAAAGAGATCTGAATGGCTGGCGAAAGGTAAATGAACAGTGAAAATCAGCGTTCGGTTACCTTTCTTGGCCATTCGGCTATTCAGAGAGCAGGCAGTTCACCAAATCCTGGCGAATTGCCTGCACATATGGTGCCTGTTCGGTGCCTGTTCGAGGGCAGTGAAATCCCCATAGAGAAGCAATGATTCGTCTATTCTGAGAACACAAACCAGCAGTGAAAGGTTCCCGAAATGCCCTGCTGTTCGGTGGTTTCATTCGGCAGGTTTATTCAGGCGAATCCCATAGGCTTCAACGTTAAAAATATTCCCGTTTTAATTCAATATCTAATAAACCGTTCATTATAAAATTCTGCAGTAAAATGTCTCTTTCAGGGTTATTCAGAGAGCGGTGAAACTCAGGAGAATGACTGGAGAATGAAAAATTCTAGGTCAAAATAGCCAAACCAGAAAAAGTCTCCCTTTCATCTCACTTTCCAAATCGGCTATTTTGACCCAGAATGTTTCATTCTCCAGTCATTCTCCTGCTTTTCACCTCTCTCTGAATAACCCTGTATATTTATAGATTTTTTTTTAGGATATTTTAGGCATTTTTCGTTTTTTATTTTTCCGTTTTCTTTTTTTTTTAAATTGTTTTTTCTTTTTTCTGTAACCGCCCTTTTTATTATCATTCATTGGATTTTATGTAAATTTCAGACATTTTCGCTCAGCAGTTTCTTTGCAAACAGCGTTTCACTTTTCAAACATTAAAGCAAACTGTTTTTTTTTTCTTTCACTCCATTCGTCTGCGGTGTCGGCTTTTTCCGGCGGCTGCTCTGCGCTGTGATCGTCTCCTGCTCAGGTTTCTCCGGCGTGTTCGGCGGGGTTAATCCAGATGTTTTTGCGGGTTTCGGTGCGCGTTTGCTCTCGTTTTGCGGTGAGTATTCGTCGGTTTGCGGCGACTTTTCCCTGTATTACGATGGCCCTGTGATGCTTGATGAATACACCGCAGGGTCGCCGAAATGGGATCGCCAAATCGTGCCGAATTGAAGAGAACGAAAAGTCACTGAACGTGCAGTGACTTTTCTATTCTCTTTGAATATCCTGAAAGTTCCTCACCCTGCGGTGAATTCAGCATTTACCGCAGAGTCCCCAGAGTGCAGGGAAAACCCGCCGAAAACCCCTCCTGAAAAAACCCCATCCAGTATGATCGGATGGCTCAAACTGGCACAAAGAATGCGCCGAACACGTCTGGAAAAACAGATGAGCCACCGATCAAAGCGCAGAGCAGCGACCGGAAAAAGCCGACAGGCTGACGAATCGGGTAAAGAAAAAAAACCAGTACTATTGAAAGCGTCCTAATGGAAACACTGTTTGCAAAAAAAACTACTGAACGAAAATGCCTGGAATTTACCTATAAGATCCAATGAATGATAATAAAAAGGGCTGTTACAGAAAAAAGAAAAAACACTTTTTTTTAAAAAAAAATGGGGGGGGGATTGCCAAAAAAATCCTGAAAAATGCCGAAAAGATCCTAAATAAAGAGCCTTTTTGCTGCAGATTAAAATAATAAACGGTTTATTAGATATTGGATTTAAACGGGAATATTTTTAACATTGAAGCCTATGGGATTCTCCTGAATAAACCTGCCGAATGAAACCACCGAACAGCAGGGTATTTCGGCAACTTTGCTCTGCTGTTCGGTGTCTGTGAATAGACGAACCAGTGCTTCTCTATGGGGATTTCACTGCCCTCAAACAGGCAACGTACGTGCAGGCAATTCGCCAAAATTTGGCAAACTGCCTGCTCTCTGAAAAGCCGAATTGCCCCGAATGTCCCCTTCCGCTGAATTTCAGTGTCCATTACATTTTGGCGACATTTCGGACCTCTCTGAATAACCTTTTAGGCTAGGGTCAGACGAAAGCATTTTTCCCCGCGAACGTGAAAAAGTGCGTCCGAATGCATTGACGTATTTTTTCACGGAATGCGCAAAAATGGTCATACGACGCGCATTTTCGGGCGTGATTTTGTACGGATCGTCAATAAAACTCTTTTTGCGTCTGGAAGTTATGTAGGCCGGACATTAGCAGCGTCTGACATCTCCTAATCACGCACACACGCCGCTATGCCGCAGCTGCGCACTCAGTACGTCAGTACTAGCGGTTCTGCGTTCTCAGAAAAATGCGTTCATTTTCCACTTGCGTTGCACGGCCGGACTTTTGTGCGGCCGTACATCGTATATTGGCCGTCATTGCCCGTCATCTGCTGCTAGTGCGGCCGTAATTATGTGCGCCAGAACGCACGTTAAAAGTGCGCTGGTCTGACCCCAGTCTTAGTCTAGTGTTGTATTAGGACAATTATCCTACGGGCAGGGCCACCTGTTCCTTATGTTTTACTATTTATTATGCCACCGGTTTGTGCTTCCCCATTGTAACGCGCTATGGAATCTGTTGGCGCTACATGCGTACTTTAACTGTAGTCTAATAATATATAATCTCTTATTTGTTTACATATTTTTTTTCTCATTTTACATTGCTATTGGCGTATCTGGTTCTGCATTTATTAGATGTGCATTATGGTGGGGGGGTTTTAACCCCTAGATTCCCATCTTTACCTGGTTTTGGCAGCAGTACCCTCTTCTCACTTTATTTCGTTTTTTTATATATATATATCTTTTGTTTTGCTTTTAGATGCTGATGAGGGAATTCGTCACAGCGTTTTATGATCTATATTTACACGGCGAGTCGTCACGTTTACCCCTTTTCTATCCCTTGCTCATCTCTGCCCTTTGACCTTATAGGGTGATCTCCTATATCTATACACCAAGGGATCAGGGAGCACCAAGGTCCACCGTGATGCAGCGTGCACAAACCCGCTGAGCAAGGAGGCAGATATTTACCCGTCTTAGTAGTAAATGTGTGTTTATTCTCTTATCTCCAGCGCATTCAGCGATTCAGGCGTGTGGGCAGTGCAGGAAAAGCTGCAGTCACAGCCAGGCTGGTGCTATTCCTCCTGTCACCACTGGGTGGCACCAGAAAACCATAAAGCTAGATTCCCCATTCACTACAAGGCTGTTAAAGGGACCTTCCTGAGTGTCAGCTTCATGGACCTGGTGATACATGCTGCGGGGTGGCATTTTTCATGCACTGCCCATCAACATGAATACATTATATGCGTCCAGAAAAACATGGAGGATCTGGCAGCCATAGTTTAGAAGAATGCGGGGGGAGGGGGGTCAGCAAAGTGACAGCTGGTTAGAAAATATATATATATTTCATTCTTATAAATAAAAGGACTTTCAGAACATCCCGCAGGCTTAATTATAACCGCGACAATATATTTTCAGCCGCTGCCTCCCTCCCTGCAGCTCCACGCTATGGGGGTCATTCACAAAGCGCCGGTGTTGCAGCACCGACAAACACTGGCACTTCACAAAAATAAACTCCAAGAGCGACAGGTGATGCCGGTGCCCTGACGCGTCTCCTGTCGCTCTTTGGATTCTACTTTTTGAGAGGGGCCATTCCAGTGTTTGTCAGCACAGCAATAGCGGCAATCACGGGCGTTTTGTGAATGACCCCCATTATATTCCATGAAACCATTCAGAATATATTCATTGATTTAATAAACGCGCCTCTCTCATAGCCGCCCTATAGGGGTTACTCACTAACCTCCCGATTAGCCCTGAATTGCACCAAATAGTGAGTTTCACCGTATCTGCAATTCCGGGTCAAATTATCTATTCACTAAACTGTTAATTCACCAAATACAAGCAAATTAATGCAGAATACGGTGAAATTCAGCAGCACCAAAATTGTCCTGTAGAAGACCGCAGAACGCCGAATTGCACTGACATGCCCTGATTTTGGTGATTTATTTGACAGGTTTAAACAGGTGAATCCCATAGGATCCAATGTAATAAATGGAATATCGTCTTAATTAAATAAGTCAGTTTATTTTTTATTGTTTAGAAGATATTTTTGTATTCTTAATTTTTACTGACTTTTTTATTCTTATTTTAAGAGACCTATTTATTATTTCATTCTTTATTTTTTTTTTTTTTATTAACAGACCTATTAATTTTTTTTTATTCTTTATTTTTTTACTGACTTTTTAAATTTATTTTTTAACAAACCTATTTATTAATTTTTAAAGGACCTTTTTTTTATGATTTAGACATTTTTACAAAATTTTCATTGATTTAAACTGATATTTTTTTCTTGCTTCGGTTGAATTCTCCGATGCTAATGCAGCGCAATTCGTCGCTTTTCGCCGATGTCTGATCACCGCTTTGGCGACTCCATTTTCGGCCATTGGGTAAATAGTGATGACCTCCCCGCAATCGCAGCAAATTCGGTGCTTTATGAATAGATCCCTTCAGCCTCACGTTAACGGGTCTCCAGCACGACCTTGATTGTCCCGCAAGGTCACAGGACCACGCGGAGCCGCTCAGGCTCCCTGTTTGCAGGAAGTAAACACTCCAAGGTCACTCAGTTATCGCATGGCAGCCCTGGCAGCGCTTATTCTATACATGTTTCAGGGCGCACAGACCTATTGATCCAGGTGGATTTATATCATGTTTTTTTTTTTGCAAACACTTGGAACAATCGCCGTGTTTCTCACATTCCTGGATTTCATGCGTGTCCTTGGCGCGCGTTTTAATCCCCTGGGTGCGGGTGCTATAGCCGGGCGCGTGCTTTTGATTCCCCCTCCTCCCCCGGCCTGGGTATTTATAAATCGCTTGTTTACAGGATCCGGTTTCCACGCGGCTTCTCTGCGCCCGTGCGTTTCACGTGGCAGGGGCAGTGCCGGCTTTTAATAAGCCCAGGAGCCGCATCGTGCGCCGCGACTGATCAGGGAGCTCCCTGGCACTGCAGAGGGCATGATTACGCCCGGGCAGGGAGGTTGGGGGGCGAAGGGACCAGCGCACCAGAGAATCGACAGCAGGTGGAAGCTCGTTTTAAAAATGTAAAATGTTTATGATAAAATAGTGACTTTAGAACGTCGCAGTGTTTACTGATCCCGTGGTGTCACCACTCTGTAAGCCGATCCCTGTCCTACCTGCTTCATTATAGCAATGGGTGCCCTGCTACACCCACTGATACTGTAATGACGCAGGGTACTGTGCCGTGTCCAGCTCTGAGAGGTGGGAGATGGGTTTTGGGGGGTTAAATTCACAGAGACAGAGTTTTCTGGGACGGCAGAGCAACTTAAAACCTCCCACATACTATCACGGAGTGTCCCTTATCGGGGTCTCTCATGGGGAGCGAGACCGGGGGCGTGTGCCCTGCTCTGCCAAACCCAATCTGCACCCGCCATATTATCCTAGTGGCACCTTTTACAATGATGTAATGCACTGTTCTCATGCCATACCTGACTCTACTGTGCGCTGCTATGCCAGTCCTGATTTTGCCAGACCACATCTCATCCTGCCATGTGCTACTATACCACTCCTGAACCTGCTGTGCCCTTCTATGCCATTCCAGATTCTGTCTTTCGCTGGTATGCCAGACCCGATTCTGCTGTGCGCTGCTACGCTACTCCTGATTCTGCCTCGCGCTGCTGTGCCAGTCTTCAGTCTGCTCTGTGTTGTTCTGCCATGCGCTGCTATGCCACTCCTGACTCTGCTGTGCACTGCTATGCCACTCCTGAATCTGCTGTACACTACTATGCCATCCCTGTCTTTCATTGCTATGCCAATCGTGTTCCTGCCGTGCGCTGCTATGGTATTCCTGAATCTGCTGTGCGCTGCTATGCCAGATCTGATTATGCCATGTGCTGCTATGCCATTCCAAATGCTGCTATGCCAGTCCTGATTCTGCCATGTGCATCTACGCCAGACCCGATTCTTTTGCCATGAATTGTTATGCCATTCTTAATGCTGCTATGCCAGTCCTGATTCTGCGATTCATTCTATGAAACTCATGAATCTGCTATGCCAGTCCTGATTCTGCCATTCGTGCTAAGCCAGTCCTGATTCTGCTATGCCAGTCCTGATTCTGCCATTCGTGCTAAGCCAGTCCTGATTCTGCTATGCCAGTCCTGATTCTGCCATTCGTGCTAAGCCAGTCCTGATTCTGCTATGCCAGTCCTGATTCTGCCACGTGTCATAAACAACCAGACGATTGAAGGAGCGATGTTTTAGCGGGCGCGTTACAGCCGGTAGTCACAGCGCCTCTAATTAACGCTGGGCTGGTAGTAACGAGCTCCTGTCACGTTAAACGCACGACACGCAATCTCATTAATTCATTTTTTAATCAAAAGTGTAGTTTTTCATTTTGTGGTGAGGAATGTGCGGTGAGGTCCGGCGCCTGCTGGTGCTGGCAATAAGTCCGTCTCCTTCCTCCAGATGGGGGACCCTCAGACTCCAGCCCCCAGCAGGGTGGGGATTGTCCTCTCCCTGCCGGTGCAGACGCCGCATTGTCTCTTCCAGGTCCGGGGGGCTGTTTGGTGAAGCCCCTCGCTGGGCACGTCTCCGGCGGTCGCTCGCTGCATTCGGCGCTCAGTGGTTCTGGTAATAATAGGTTAATTTCCTCAGCTCCTCCCAGAAGAGCAGGCTGAGGATGGTGTGCGGCCCCAGACGTACGTACGCAGGGACGATCCCCTTATACAGAGCCAGGACCCCTTCCTTATGGGTGATCTTCACAAAGCAGTCCAGGAATCCGGCGTACAGGCGCCCCTGCAAAGCGAAAAGCACAGGAAGCTCAAAATCACTTGCAATATCCTTTAATCCAGGTCAAAACCAAAATGAATACATGTGGGAACCAAGGCTGCCAGGTCGGCCATGTTTTCCTGGACACCTAATGTATTCATGCTGAGGGGCAGTACATGAAAAATGCCACCCCTGGCCGCAGCATGTGTAATCCATACACTGCAGGTAACGAATCCTAGGTGATCTGCCTTGATTTTCTTCCTGCAGCATATGAATTATACATGTTGCAGGGCAGCACTTTTCCCTGTGCTCCCCCTCTGCATGAAATAGTAATCTGTGTCCAGAAAAACAGGGGCGACCTTAATCAGCCGCCACAATCCAACCTGCCCTGACAACAACTTATTGTGGCGTTTGTGTATAACTTCGACAGGGCTCAAAATTTCCGCTCGCCCACTCGCCAAGACAAGTAGAAATATAAGCAGGGCGAGTGGAAATTACACCCATTAAACACGCTGCAGCTTGAATCTGGCAGCTGCTCTGTAAAGGGAGGCCCCCTATACAGACGAATAAATATGGTATAAAGATGGGGCAGATTTGTTTGTGTGTCGAGTAGCGGCGAGTAACGTTTAGGCCCGGCTTTCAGCTTTGAACCTGAAGTATTAACCCCTTACTTAAGCACAAACACACTTGTAGCTTTTTATATCCGCTTGTTTGCTTTAATAAGGTTTAAATGGAGGCTGAAAACTCAGTGGGGTTCCCACTAGGGCAGGGGTCAGCAACCTCGGCTCCCTGATGTTTTGGGAACTACATCTCCCATGATGCTCAGTCACTCATTAGGCTGACTGAGCCACAAGGGAAATGTAGCTCCCAAAACATCAGGGAGCCGAGGTTGCTGACCCCCCTACACTAGGGTCACCAGGTCGGTCATGTTTTCCTGGGTACATATTATTTCACACAGGGGGAGCGCACAGGGAAAAGTGCTGCCCTGCAACAAGTCTAATTTATATGCTGCAGGAAGGAAATCAAGGCAGGTCACCTGGGATTCCTGTTTCTTGTGCAGCTGATACATTGTAACAGTTCTAGTAAAGGGGCTGCAGTATTGGGGTCCGTTGTGATGATAAATGTCTGTTTTAATGGCGTTTTGGGTAATATCATACGATAGGGGGGTTTATAGTATCTGTCACATGGGGGGGTCTATTGTGGCGACAGATACATGTTTCATAGGAGGTGGTTATGGTGGGAGGGGTGTTTGCCGTATTGGGGGGCAGAGAATGTGTTGCCAGATACTTGTTACACTATCAGTATTCGGGGGTGTGATTCTGATTGGTGGATTCATGGGGTGGTTGGATTTTCGGGTTCTGGTGGTTTCCGCAGACGCGTCGCTGATCGGCTTATTCTTATTTTGCTGTTTTTGTTAAAATGTTTTAAATCAGAGAATTGTTGAGAAAAAGACAAAGCGCTTCATGTTTGAGACGTTTATAACCGACACGGCGCGTGGAGGTGACTCACCTTGCCTGTAACGTCCACGGGTTGGTTATACAGTCGCGTGCTGACCACATCGAACGGCGTCATAGCGACTGCTACGCCGACACTGCTAATCATCCCCCCGGAAAGTGCCACCAGCCAGCTGTCCTCAGCAAACCACTGCAAGGATAAAGCCACACACATGAGCCCGACCCGCCACCGACATGAACGCGACCCACCGCCACCAACATGAACGCGACCCACCGACGCCGACATGAACAACGCCACCGACATGAACACCACCGATATGAACGCGACCCACCGCCACCGACATGAACACGACCCACCTTCACCGACATGAACGGGACTCACCGCCGCCGACATGAACGTGACCCACCGCCGCCGACATGAACGTGACCCACCGCCGCCGACATGAACACCACCCACTGTCACCGACATGAACACCACCCACTGCCACTGACATGAACGCGACCCACCGCCACCGACATGAACACGACCCACCTTCACCGACATGAACGAGACTCACCGCCGCCGACATGAACACCACCCACCGCCGCCGACATGAACACCACCCACTGCCACCGACATGAACACCACCCACTGCCACTGACATGAACGCGACCCGCCGCCACCGACATGAACGGGACTCACCGCCGCCGACATGAACGTGACCCACCGCCGCCGACATGAACACCACCCACTGCCACCGACATGAACACGACCCACCGTCACCGACATGGAAGCGACCTTCTACCACCGACATCAACGCGACCCACCGACATGGAAGCGACCCACCGCCACCGACATCAACGCGACCCACCGCCATGGAAGCGACCCTCAACCACTGACATGAACACGACCCACCGCCACCGACATGAACGCGACCCTCTACCACCGATATGAACACGACCCACCACCACCACGACATGAACGCAACCCACCACCACTCACCGACATGAACGCGACCCTCCACCACCCACCGACATGAACGCGACCCTCCACCACCACGACATGAACGCGACCCACCACCACCTGTCAAATATGAGCCTGACCTGCCACAACACACGTAGAAAGGTGAGCGGTAGGGTCACCAGGTCGGCCATGTTTTCCTGGACACACATTGCTATTTCATGCAGAGGGGAAGCACAGGGAAAAGTTCTGCCCTGCAACATGTATAATTCATACGCTGCAGGGAGGAAATCAAAGCAGGTCACCTGGGATTCCTTATGATTTCTCACCTGCAGTGTATGAATTATACATGCTGCGGGGTGGCATTTTTCATGCACTGCCCATCACCATGAATACATAAAGGGCCATATTACATAGTTGGTGCTAATTTAACCAGAGCTGTTGTAAACTTACCAGAGCCATTATAGCCTATGGAGGTTTTATGTTTACAACAGCTCTGGTTAAGGCTAGGGTCAGACGAAAGCATTTTTCCCCGCGAACGTGAAAAAGTGCGTATGAACGCATTGACGTATTTTTTCACAGAATGCGCAAAAACGGTCAGACGACGCGCATTTTCGGGCGTGATTTTGTACGGATCGTCAATAAAACTCTTTTTGCGTCTGGAAGTTATGTAGGCCGGACATTAGCAGCGTCTGACATCTCCTAATCACGCACACACGCTGCTATGCCGCAGCTGCGCACTCAGTACGTCAGTACTAGCGGTTCAGCGTTCTCAGAAAAATGCGTTCAAATTACACTTGCGTTGCACGGCCGGACTTTTGTGCGTCCGTACATCGTATATTGGCTGTCATTGCCCGTCATCTGCTGCTAGTGCGGCCGTAATTATGTGCGCCAGAACGCACGTTAAGGCTAGGGTCAGACTGAGGCAGTGCGAACGCGCGTGCAGGCGCACTTAATCACGGCTGTGCTAGCAGCAGATGCCGGGCAATGACGGCCAATATACAAAGTACGGTCGCACAAAAGTGCGGCCGCGCAACGCAAGCGGCAAACAAACGCATTTTTTCGAGAACGTGAAACCACTAGTACTGACGTACAGAGTGCGCTGCGTCCGCTAGCGGCGTGTGTGCGTGATTGGGAGACGTCAGACGCTGCTAATGTCCGGCCAACATAACGTCCAGACCCAAAAAGTGTTTTATTGATGATCCGTACAAAATCACGGATGAAACTGCGCATCGTATGACCGCTATTGCGTATTCCGTGAAAAAATACGTCCATTCGTTCGAACGCACTTTTTCACGGACAACGTGAAAAATGCGTTAGTCTGACCCTAGCCTTAAAGTGCGCTGGTCTGACCCCAGCCTAAGTTAGCACCAACATTGTAATACGGCCCTAAATGTGGCCGATCTGGCATCCCTAGCGAGGGGTTTAATAAATACAGTGTAATCAGTCGCTCCGGGGTGTCACTTCTCTTACGTTTTGTCTCTTCACCCATTCCTTGGCACTGGCGAACGTAGCCAGCTGGACAGCCGAGCCCACCATGACCCGGGGTACTGCGCCATTCACGCCGCGCCACAGTCCCAGGATCCCCTGCTTCTTGTAGATTGTCTCGAAAGCGGCGCTCACACTCTGCGGAGAAACAAGAAACCGTGCGATAAAACACTGATCCTCCAAGGACCAGAAGCGGGTGGGCTCACTGCGACATGGAGACCCTAGTCCTCCTCGTGTGCCTGTATATAACTAGGTCGGCCATGTTTTCCCAGACACATATTAGTATTTAATGCAGAGGGGGAGCACAGCGTAGGTATTGCCCTGCAATGTGTATGATTCATATGCTGCAGGAAGGAAATCAAAGCAGGTCACCTGTACAGTCACCAGGTCGGCCATGTTTTCCTGGACACCTATTACTGTTTCATGCAGAAGGGGAGCAGAGGGGGAAGTGCTGCCCTGCAACATGTATAATGCATATGCTGCAGGAAGGAAATCAAGGCAGGTCACCTGGGATTCCTTTCCTGCAGCGTATGGGTTATACATGCTGTGGGGCGGCATTTTTCATGCACTGCCCATCAGCATGAATAAATTATATGCGTCCAGGAAATCATGGCCGATCTGGCGACCCTAGTTTAAATGGACCAGTTCTTCCAGTACAGACTAGAAGGAGAAGCTTCTGATTGGCCGAGACGCTTCCTGGTCTGGATTGATCTCTCTGCAGTGAAGCCAGAAACGTTACCGTATTTTATAATGTTTTGTGTTTTTTACTGCTTTTCTTTTCGTTATGTTTTTGACCTTTTCCTGTTCTGTCTATATAACACTGTGGGATGAAGTCACTCGCTGGGTGGAATGTGCCGTGACCCCTCGTGTGGCACGCTTTGGCAGCTCTTGTTTTTTTAAAGTTACTGGAACTTGTGCTTTATTTATCTTTTATTGAAACAAAGCTCTCTGCCCGTTCCCGGCTGTGGCGTCAGTGAGGAGCGGCCTCTGTGTCTCCGGTGAGGAGCGGCCTCTGTGTCTCCGGTGAGGAGCGGCCTCTGTGTCTCCGGTGAGGAGCGGCCTCTGTGTCTCAGGTGAGGAGCGGCCTCTGTGTCTCAGGTGAGGAGCGGCCTCTGTGTCTCAGGTGAGGAGCGGCCTCTGTGTCTCAGGTGAGGAGCGGCCTCTGTGTCTCCGGTGAGGAGGGCCTCTGTGTCTCCGGTGAGGAGCGCCTCTGTGTCTCCGGTGAGGAGCGGCCTCTGTGTCTCAGGTGAGGAGCGGCCTCTGTGTCTCCGGTGAGGAGCGGCCTCTGTGTCTCCGGTGAGGAGCGGCCTCTGTGTCTCCGGTGAGGAGCGGCCTCTGTGTCTCAGGTGAGGAGCGGCCTCTGTGTCTCCGGTGAGGAGCGGCCTCTGTGTCTCCGGTGAGGAGCGGCCTCTGTGTCTCCGGTGAGGAGCGGCCTCTGTGTCTCCGGTGAGGAGCGGCCTCTGTGTCTCCGGTGAGGAGCGGCCTCTGTGTCTCAGGTGAGGAGCGGCCTCTGTCTCCGGTGAGGAGCGGCCTCTGTGTCTCCGGTGAGGAGCTGCCTCTGTGTCTCCGGTGAGAAGCGGCCTCTGTCTCCGGTGAGGAGCGGCCTCTGTGTCTCCGGTGAGGAGCGGCCTCAGTGTCTCCGGTGAGGAGCGGCCTCAGTGTCTCCGGTGAGGAGCGGCCTCAGTGTCTCCGGTGAGGAGCGGCCTCAGTGTCTCCGGTGAGGAGCGGCCTCAGTGTCTCCGGTGAGGAGCGGCCTCTGTGTCTCCGGCAAAGAGCGGCCTCTGTGTCTCCGGTGAGAAGCGGCCTCTGTGTCTCCGGTGAGGAGTGGCCTCTGTGTCTCCGGCGAGGAGCGGCCTCTGTGTCTCCGGCGAGGAGCGGCCTCTGTGTCTCCGGCAAAGAGCAGCCTCTGTGTCTCCGGCGAGGAGCGGCCTCTGTGTCTCCGGCGAGGAGCGGCCTCTGTGTCTCGTGCCGGTTGCTGGCAGGTCTGACACCTGTTTTACTTACGGTGTCTTCTTTGAGCCTGACGCGAGACGCCGCCGCTTAGGATCGCCAGGTCGGCCATGTTTTCCTGGACACATCACTATTTCATGCAGTGGGAGTGCACAGGGAAAAGTGCTGCCCTGCAACATGTATAATTCATATGCTGCAGGAAGGAAATCAAGGCAGGTCACCTGCGATTCCTTTCCTGCAACGTATGGATTATACATGCTGCAGGGTGGCATTTTTCATGCACTGCCCATCAGCATGAATAAATTATATGCGTCCAGGAAAACATGGCCAACCTGGCGACCCTTCTGCCACTACTGATACCGGTACTGCCGGATCCTCCACGTTTTCCCAGGCCTGATACTAACTCCTGCAGAGGGAAGCACCGGCCCTGTAACATGAAGATTTCATGTGCAGCAGGAAGGAGATTAGTTACTTAAAAGAACTAGGATTCCTTACCTGCAGTGTATGGATTATACATGCTGCGGGGTGGCATTTCTCATGCACTGCCCATCAGCATGAATACATTAGATATGCAGGAAAACATGGCCGACCTGAGGAACTCCATTCACGATCATTCTAGTCTATGTTGTTGTTGTCTAGAACAGCAAGGCTGGCAAGCAACGAGCCCTGAGCCTGAGCCCCAGCCTGGAGAGCGAGCCCTGAGCCCCAGCCTGGAGAGCGAGCCCTGAGCCCCAGCCTGGAGAGCGAGCCCTGAGCCCCAGCCTGGAGAGCGAGCCCTGAGCCCCAGCCTGGAGAGCGAGCCCTGAGCCCCAGCCTGGAGAGCGAACCCTGAGCCCGAGCCCCAGCTTGGAGAGCGAGCCCTGAGCCTGAGCCCCAGCCTGGAGAGCGAGCCCTGAGCCTGAGCCCCAGCCTGGAGAGCGAGGCCTGAGCCTGAGCCCCAGCCTGGAGAGCGAGGCCGGAGCCTGAGCCCCAGCCTGGAGAGCGAGCCCTGAGCCTGAGCCTGAGCCCCAGCCTGGAGAGCGAGCCCTGAGCCTGAGCCCCAGCCTGGAGAGCGAGCCCTGAGCCTGAGCCCCAGCCTGGAGAGCGAGCCCTGAGCCTGAGCCCCAGCCTGGAGAGCGAGCCCTGAGCCTGAGCCCCAGCCTGGAGAGCGAGCCCTGAGCCTGAGCCCCAGCCTGGAGAGCGAGCCCTGAGCCCGAGCCCCAGCTTGGAGAGCGAGCCCTGAGCCTGAGCCCCAGCTTGGAGAGCGAGCCCTGAGCCTGAGCCCCAGCTTGGAGAGCGAGCCCTGAGCCTGAGCCCCAGCTTGGAGAGCGAGCCCTGAGCCTGAGCCCCAGCTTGGAGAGCGAGCCCTGAGCCTGAGCCCCAGCTTGGAGAGCGAGGCCTGAGCCTGAGCCCCAGCTTGGAGAGCGAGGCCTGAGCCTGAGCCCCAGCCTGGAGAGCGAGCCCTGAGTGAGCCTAGAGAGCGTGGGAAAGCATGCCCGGAGATGGCAGGGGGGGGGCACGCATGTGGCAGAGCAGTGAGAGCCCGCGGCTTTGATTATTCTGTGCCCTTTTTTTTTAGAAAACTTGGCCGTGACTCTGCCGGAATCTGCAGAGCGGTTTGTATTTCTCATAGACCTGATCTCTTCATCAGGGCGGCAGAGGATGGGTTAATCCTATGAGGGATGTGGCATTGGAAGAGTTAATGTGTGTGCTTTCTTAGAGTAACTCTGCGCTCGCTGCGCCGTGCCCTGTGTATTGATCAGGAAGAGGGAGTGCCCGCTGCTTACACTTTACACCAGTCAGGACACAGCGGGCAGATTCCACCCGCAGGACTTTGGAACAAACCGCGCACCAAAACATGTCTGCTGCACAGCCAGGGCCTCTCACACCTCTCACCACGATGCCAGGGCCCCCTCCCACCTCTCACCACGGTGCCAGGGCCCCCTCCCACCACGGTGCCAGGGCCCCCTCCCACCACGGTGCCAGGGCCCACCTCGCACCACAGTGCAAGGGCCCGCTCACACCTCCCTCACTGATGCCAGGGACTTCTCAGTCCCCCCCTCCCTGATACCAAAAACTCCTCGTAATGCCAGGACCCGCTCACGCCTCCCTCATCGATGCCAGGACCCGCTCACGCCTCCCTTCTCATAGCCATAGACCTCTCACATACTGCCCCCCATAATGCCAGGGTCTGCACCCCATTCCATTTTCCTGTCTCCCTTGTCACACCTGGCTCATTGAAACGCTGTGGGTTTGCTGTCTCACCTGGTGGTTGTGCTGATGTCCCACCGCGATCGCCGCCACGGTCTGCGCCTGGAGATGCGTCTTTACCTGAATAAAGCAAATCCAGTGTAAGACGGCGTAAAGAGAGATGAGACCTGCGTGACCGAGGACCTGCCCGGAGAGACCACAAACCACTGAGAAACCAGAGAGGAAACGGAGGAAACGTGACATTACTCAGAGGTTTGGGAAGAAGCCGCGTCAGCTTTTCTCAACGCAGCGAGTTTCCAGTGACCTCTGCTTCTAAAATAAATCGTCCTTTATTCACCGGGAGCCCCGAGAGCTTCATTAAGGAGACCTCACCGTTCCATGACCAGCTTCTCCTGCCACGGAAACTATTTACAACCTGCAGACCCCAAGACCACCCTGGATGAGGACCATGTCTGCCTCCCAACATCAGACTCCCTGCATTGTGTCCTCTCTAACACAGACATATCAGTGAATCCCAGACTCCCTGTATTGTGTCCTCTCTAACACAGACATATCAGTGAATCCCAGACTCCCTGTATTGTGTCCTCTCTAACACAGACATATCAGTGAATCCCAGACTCCCTGTATTGTGTCCTCTCTAACACAGACATATCAGTGAATCCCAGACTCCCTGTATTGTGTCCTCTCTAACACAGACATATCAGTGAATCCCAGACTCCCTGTATTGTGTCCTCTCTGTGTATTATGTGTAATGCAGACATATCAGTAAATCCTAGACTCTCTGTATTGTGTCTCTTGCTGTATATACAGATACTAAATGCTGGGGTCTGTTTACTGTATACGCAGAGTGCATTGTATACACGGCGGGTGGGGGGGTTACAGATTGCAGGAAGACTCTTCGCTTGGTATTTTGCGTTTCCCTTGTCACTTCGCTGTTTAGTGAATAAACCCCTAGCCGCTCTGCTTGGCACTTTGCACATACGCGGGGTTGACATTGAGACACTTTTAATCAGATGCAGCTCCTTGTCAGGCAGGAGGTGGCGAGGCCACGCCCACTGTAATTAGCACATCTCGTTATGGCTCCTGGCCCTTTAAATTATGAACAAAATTAACTTGTAACTTCCTCGTATGTTTTCGGTGACTGATCCCGGCTCGGCCGCCAATCCCGCTGTCACTTCATGTCTCCCCCAGCTTTGTGATGGATTTATGTTCTTTAGGTCAAACACCTAAATATCTGCATTAACTCGTAACCTGCATAAAAACACTCCCTGACCCGAAACCTGTGTATATGGGGGGAGGTATAGGGTGATGATGTGTATATGGGGTGTTTGGGGGGAGGTATACGGTGATGATGTGTATACGGGGTGTTTGGGGGGAGGTATAGGGTGATGATGTGTATACGCCACGTTTGGGGGGTATAGGGTGATGATGTGTATACGGCGTGTCAGGGGTATAGGGTGATGATGTGTATACTGGGTGTTTGGGGGGAGGTATAGGGTGATGATGTGTATACGCCACGTTTGGGGGGGTATAGGGTGATGATGTGTATACGGCGTGTCGGGGGGTATAGGGTGATGATGTGTATACTGGGTGTTTGGGGGGAGGTATAGGGTGATGATGTGTATACGGCGTGTTTGGGGGAGGTATACGGTGATGATGTGTATACAGGGTGTTTTGGGGAGGTATAGGGTGATGATGTGTATACGCCGCGTTGGGAGGATGTATAGGGTGATAATGTGTATATGGTGCGTTTGGGGGAGGTATAGGGTGATGATGTGTATACGGGGTGTTTTGGGGGGAGATACGGTGATGTGTATACGGGGTGTTTAGGGGGAGTATAGGGTGATGATGTGTATACGCCGCGTTGGGGGGAGGTATAGGGTGATGATGTGTAAACGCCGCGTTGGGGGGAGGTATAGGGTGATGATGTGTATACGCCGCGTTGAGGGGTATAGGGTGATGATGTGTATACGGGGTGTTTTGGGTGGGAGGTATACGGTGATGATGTGTGTACAGGGTGTTTGGGGGAGGTATAGGGTGATGTTTATACGGGGTGTTTTGAGGGGGGAGGTATACGGTGATGATGTGTATATGGGGTGTTTTGGGGGGAGGTATAGGGTGATGATGTGTATACGGCGTGTTTTGGGGGTATATCGCGATGTGTATACGGCGCGTTGGGGGTATAGGGTGATGATGTGTATACGCCGCGTTGGGGGGTATAGGGTGATGTGTATACGGGGTGTTTTGGGGGGAGGTATACGGTGATGTGTGTTTGGGGGAGTTATGGGGTGTTTGGGGGGAAGTATAGGGTGAGGATGTGTACACGGGTGTTTGAGGGGGGAGGTATACGGTGATGATGTGTATACGGGGTGTTTTGGGGGGAGGTATAGGGTGATGTGTATACGGGGTGTTTTGGGGGGAGGTATAGGGTGATGATGTGTATACGGCGTGTTTGGGGTATATCGCAATGTGTATACGCCGCGTTGTTGGGTATGGGTGATGATGTGTATACTGGGTGTTTGGGGGGAGGTATACGGTGATGATGTGTATACAGGTGTTTTGGGGAGGTATAGGGTGATGTGTATACGCCGCGTTGGGAGTGTATAGGGTGATGATGTGTATACGGTGCGTTGGGGGGGGGAAGTATAGGGTGATGATGTGTATACGGCGTGTTTGGGGTATATCGCAATGTGTATACGCCGCGTTGGGGGTATAGGGTGATGATGTGTATACTGGGTGTTTGGGGGGAGGTATACGGTGATGATGTGTATACAGGGTGTTTTGGGGAGGTATAGGGTGATGTGTATACGCCGCGTTGGGAGGATGTATAGGGTGATGATGTGTATACGGTGCGTTTGGGGGGGGAAGTATAGGGTGATGATGTGTATACGGTGTGTTTGGGGGAGGTATAGGGTGATGATGTGTATATGCCGCGTTGGGGGGAGGTATAGGGTGATGATGTGTATACGCCGTGTTGGGGGGAGGTATAGGGTGATGATGTGTATACGGTGTGTTTGGGGGAGGTATAGGGTGATGATGTGTATATGCCGCGTTGGGGGGAGGTATAGGGTGATGATGTGTATACGCCGCGTTGGGGGGGTATAGGGTGATGATGTGTATACGCGCGTTGGGGGGTATAGGGTGATGATGTGTACACGCCGCGTTGGGGGAGTATAGGGTGATGATGTGTATACGGCGCGTGGGGGGGTATAGGGTGATATGTATAAGGCGCGCTGGGGGGTATAGGGTGATGTGTATACGGGGTGTTTTGGGGGGAGTATAGGGTGATGATGTGTATACGCCGCGTTGGGGGGTATAGGGTGATGATGTGTATACGGCGCGTTGGGGGGGGGTATAGGGTGATGTGTATAAGGCGCGTTGGGGGTATAGGGTGATGATGTGTATACTGGGTGTTTGGGGGGGAGGTATAGGGTGATGATGTGTGTATATGGGGTGTTTTGGGGAGGTATACGGTGATGTGTGTGTGGTATATGGGGTGTTTTGGGGGGAGGTATAGGGTGATGTGTATACGGGGTGTTTTGGGGGGAGGTATAGGGTGATGATGTGTATATGGGTTGTTTGGGGGGGAGGTATAGGGTGATGATGTGTATATGGTTGTTTTGGGGGGGAGGTATAGGGTGATGATGTCTATATGGGGTGTTTTGGGGGAGGTATAGGGTGATGTGTATACGGGGTGTTTTGGGGGGAGGTATAGGGTGATGATGTGTATACGGGGTGTTTTGGGGGAGGTATAGGGTGATGTGTATACGGGGTGTTTTGGGGGGAGGTATAGGGTGATGATGTGTATATGGGGTGTTTTGGGGAGGTATAGGGTGATGATGTGTATATGGGTTGTTTGGGGGGGAGGTATAGGGTGATGATGTGTATATGGGTTGTTTGGGGGGGAGGTATAGGGTGATGATGTCTATATGGGGTGTTTTGGGGGAGGTATAGGGTGATGTGTATACGGGGTGTTTTGGGGGGAGGTATAGGGTGATGATGTGTATACGGGGTGTTTTGGGGAGGTATAGGGTGATGTGTATACGGGGTGTTTTGGGGGAGGTATAGGGTGATGATGTGTATATGGGGTGTTTTGGGGGGAGGTATAGGTGATGATGTGTATATGGGGTGTTTTGGGGGGAGGTATAGGGTGATGATGTGTATATGGGGTGTTTTGGGGGGAGGTATAGGGTGATGATGTGTATATGGGGTGTTTTGGGGGAGGTATAGGGTGATGATGTGTATATGGGGTGTTTTGGGGGGGTATAGGGGTGAGTGATGATTGGGGATATAGGGTGTTGGGCGGGATGGGGGGGGGGGGAGTATAGGGTGATGATGTGTATATGGGGTGTTTTGGGGGGAGGTATAGGGTGATGATGTGTATATGGGGTGTTTTGGGGGAGGTATAGGGTGATGATGTGTATTGGGGTGTTTTGGGGGGAGGTATAGGGTGATGATGTGTATATGGGGTGTTTTGGGGGGAGGTATAGGGTGATGATGTGTATATGGGGTGTTTTGGGGGGAGGTATAGGGTGATGATGTGTATACGGGGTGTTTTGGGGGAGGTTGATTCGAGCCTAAACGCACGCGCTCTACTCACCAGCCCAGTCCCTGCGCCGACTCCTGACACTGCGTGCGCTGCTGTGCGACTTGCAGGGACAGAGCAGGTAAATAAAGCGCGTGCGTTCAGGTGAGGAGGGAGAAGTCCGCGGACTTTTCTGTTCCGGAGGTTAAGTCACTGCAGGTCTGATACAGTCTCCGTTCCTCACCAGATACGCCGGGCTCCCCACCAAGGCTCCTACGGCCCCGGCAATGGCTCCAGCCGCTATGTTGCCTCCCGGTTTCTGCGTCAGCCCGATGTCCTCGGCATGAGAGTACAGGTAAAAGCGCACCCCGTTCATCAGCCCCTGATAAAGCAGCCCGGCCGTCAGTCCCTTCTGTAGCCCGCGCAGTCCGTCCGCTTGCCCCACGGCCACCATGGCCTGCACGACCCCTCTGTAATGTCTGGTGTAGGACCCCCGGGACCTCAGCTCTCCCTGCAGCTGCAAACGTGTCTTCACTACCTCCAGCGGGTTGGTGAACACGCAGGCCATGCAGCAGGCTGACGCGCCGAGCACGAAGTCCACCGGCGGGGAGATGTACATGGCGGGCCGGGTGGGTGGAGTGGTCATGGCGGAGCTTTAAGTTAGGTTTTGCAGTTTCAAAACATTTCTGTCCTCAGAATCTCAGGCCGCGCACAGGGCGATACTTGGCACTAGTGTCCGGCGGGCACATTCATCCGACGTCGAGTCGGCCGGGCACACCCGCAAACCCGATGCCTCCAGGGAGCTCCTGTGCAGGTGGCGGTGGGATAATCCTCGGTTTAGTGATGGTTGGGCTTAGGGAAGTTGCAGAGGACCAGTGATGAACTTCGTGTCTGGCGTGGACCAGTCCAGGGCTGCCCCGGCGGCCTCTCGTAGCTGTGCCAGGTGCGGATCGTCTCTCGGCGTGTGGCTGCCTCTGCTTCCAGCTGGTACCATCAGCAATCCTGTGTCAGCCATGCACTGCCTGCGCGAGCTCACATCCTCTCCCCCTGCTCGCTTGCTGGGCTTTAAAACCCGAGCCTCCCCTTACCCTCCCCTAACCAATCTGTGCCCTGCTAGGAGATCACACCTCCAGCCGCGGCCGGCCCGCTGCACCACATCTAGGCTAGAGGTCGCTTCACATTGCCTGGAGCCAGAGGAAGCTGCCTATTCATACATTGTCACAAACTCCTTCCCAGGTTAGAGTGCAAGCTCCTGGGGAGAGGGCCATTCTTAGAGCACAATGAGGCTGTGGACGCAGGGACCCGTCCTGCGCTCGTGTGTTATTTTTCGGTATAATGTGCTCACCCCCAGAGGCCGGGGTTTAATATCCATTACTATAAACCCGATTCCATCACTAGAGACCAGAAACGGCGAAACCTAAACTTACACAATCCTGTGCAGCAACACAACCTCACTGAGCAACAAAGTATCATGTGGACTAACACAACTCTGCCACAATTACACAATACAACGAAACACGTGTTTTCGCAGGAGGCGGAGCCAGAGATGGGGCTATCCAGACTTTATAAGATTTTTCTGCTGGTCGTGAAATCACCTATAAAACGTCAAATAGAGCAAAGTTATAACCTGACCCCTCCCCGACACAAATTACACAGATATAACCCGACCCCTCCCCGACACAAATTACACCAGATATAACCCGACCCCTCCCTGACACAAATCACACATATATAACCCGACCCCTCCCGACACAAATCACACAGATATAACCCGACCCCTCCCGACACAAATCACAGATATATAACCCGACCCCTCCCTGACACAATCACACAGATATAACCCGACCCCTCCCTGACACAAATCACAGATATAACCCGACCCCTCCCTGACACAAATCACACAGATATAACCCGACACAAATCACACAGATATAACCCGACCCCTCCCTGACACAAATGCACAGCAGATATAACCCGACCCTCCCTGACACAAATCACAGATATAACCCGAACCCCTCCCTGACACAAATCACAGATATAACCCGACCCTCCCTGACACAAATCACAGATATAACCCGACCCCTCCCTGACACAAATCACACAGATATAACCCGACCCCTCCCTGACACAAATCACAGATATAACCGACCCCTCCCTGACACAAATCACCACAGATATAACCCGACACAGAATCACACAGATATAACCCGACCCCTCCTGACACAAATCACACAGATATAACCGACCCCTCCCGACACAAATCAACAGATATAACCCGACCCCGTCCCGACAACAAATCACACAGATATAACCCGACCCCCCGACACAAAATCACAGGATATAACCCGACCCCTCCCCGACACAAAATCACACAGATATAACCTGACCCCTCCGACACAAATCACACAGATATAACCCGACCCCTCCCTGACACAAATCACAGATATAACCCGACCCCTCCGACACAAATCACAGATATAACCGACCCCTCCCCGACACAAATTACACAGATATAACCCGACCCCTCCCTGACACAAATCAGATATAACCCGACCCTCCCCGACACAAATCACACAGATATAACCCGACCCCTCCCCGACACAAATCACAGATATAACCCGACCCCTCCCCGACACAAATTACACAGATATAACCCGACCCCTCCCCGACACAAATCAGATATAACCCGACCCCTCCCCGACACAAATCACACAGATATAACCCAACCCCTCCCAGACCACAAATCACACAGATATAACCCGACCCTTCCCTGACACAAATCACAGATATAACCCGACCCCTCCCGACACAATTCACAGATATAACCCGACCCCTCCCTGACACAAATCACACAGATATAACCGGTCCCTGACACAATCACAGATATAACGCGGCCCCTCCTGACACAAATCACACAGATATAACCCGGCCCCTCCCTGACACAAATCACACAGATATAACCCGACCCCTCCCTGACACAAATCACACAGATATAACCCGACCCCTCCCTGACACAAATCACAGATATAACCCGACCCCTCCCTGACACAAATCACACAGATATAACCCACCCCTCCCTGACACAAATCAGATATAACCCGACCCCTCCCTGACACAATCACACAGATATAACCCGACCCCTCCCTGACACAAATCACAGATATAACCGACCCCTCCCTGACACAAATCACAGATATAACCCGACCCCTCCCTGACACAAATCACAGATATAACCCGCCCCTCCGACACAAATCACAAGATATAACCCGGCCCCTCCCTGACACAATCACACAGATATAACCCGACCCCTCCCTGACACAAATCACACAGATATAACCCGACCCCTCCCGACACAAATCACACAGATATAACCCGACCCCTCCCCGACACCAAATCACAGATATTAACCCGACCCCTCCCCGACAAACAAACAGATAGATATAACCCGACCCCTCCCTGACACAAATCACAGAGATATAACCGACCCCCTCCTGACACAAATCAGATATAACCCGACCCCTCCCGGACACAAAATCACACAGATATAACCCGACCCCTCACTGACACAAATCAGATAGATATAACCCGACCCCTCCCTGACACAAATCACACAGATATAACCCGACCCCTCCGACACAAATCAACACAGATATAACCCGACCCCTCCCGACCACAACAAAATCACACAGACATAACCCGACCCCTCCCTTGACCCAAATCAGATATAACCCAACCCCTCCCTGACACAAATCACAGATATAACCCGGCCCCTCCCTTGACCCAAATCAGATATAACCCAACCCTCCTGACACAAATCACAGATATAAAACCCGGCCCTCCCCTGACACAAATCAGATATAACCCGGCCCCTCCCTGACACAAATCACACAGATATAAACCCGACCCCTCCCTGACACAAATCACACAGATATAACCCGACCCCTCCCCGACACAAATCACACCAGATATAACCCGACCCCTCCCGACACAAATCAACAGATATAACCCGACCCTCCCCCTGACACAAATCACACAGATATAACCCGACCCCTCCCCGACACAAATCACACAGATATAACCCCCCCTCCCCGACACAAAATCACAGATATAACCCGACCCCTCCCTGACACAAATCAGATATAACCCGACCCCTCCCTGACACAAATCAGATATAACCCGACCCCTCCCTGACACAAATCACAGCTATAACCCGACCCCTCACTGACACAAATCACACAGATATAACCCGACCCCTCCGACACAAATCACAGATATAACCCGACCCCTCCGACACAAATCACAGATATAACCCGACCCCTCCGACACAAATCACAGATATAACCCGACCCCTCCGACACAAATCACAGATATAACCCGACCCCTCCGACACAAATCACAGATATAACCCGACCCCTCCGACACAATCACACAGATATAACCCGACCCCTCCGACACAAATCACACAGATATAACCCGACCCCTCCCTGACACAAATCACACAGATATAACCCGACCCCTCCGACACAAATCAGATATAAAACCGACCCCTCCGACACAAATCACACAGATATAACCCAACCCCTCCGACACAAATCACACAGATATAACCCGACCCCTCCGACACAAATCACAGATATAACCCGACCCCTCCCTGACACAAATCACAGATATAACCCGACCCCTCCGACACAAATCACACAGATATAACCCGACCCCTCCCTGACACAAATCACACAGATATAACCCGACCCCTCCGACACAAATCACACAGATATAACCCGACCCCTCCGACACAAATCACACAGATATAACCCGACCCCTCCGACACAAATCACACAGATAGATAGATATAACCCGACCCCCTCCCCGACACAAATCACACACACATAACCCGACCCCTCCCTTGACCCAAATCAGATATAACCCAACCCCTCCCTGACACAAATCACAGATATGTGTGATTTGTGTCGGGGAGGGGTCGGGTTATCTGATTTGTGTCAGGGAGGGGTCGGGTTATATCTGATTTGGGTCGGGTTATATCTGATTTGGGTCGGGTTATATCTGATTTGGGTCGGGTTATATCTGATTTGGGTCGGGTTATATCTGATTTGGGTCGGGTTATATCTGATTTGGGTCAGGGAGGGGGTCGGGTTATCTGATTTGTGTCAGGGAGGGGTCAGGTTCTGTGTGTGATTTGTCAGGTTATATGTGTGTGATTTCTGGCAGAGGGGTGGGGTTATATCTGTGTGATTTGTGTCAGGTTATATATGTGTTGGAGGGGTCGGGTTATAGGTGTGTGATTTGTGTGGGGGGGGGGGGGGAGTCGGGTTATATGTGTGTTGTGGTTATACCTTTATTGCTGAATAAGCATTATAGAAAGAAAAGGCCTGAACGCGGTAAAACCTGCATAAAGTGTTGTGTATAAATTCCAGGTGCAGATCATGGTGTTTGGAGATGACACAGATAAATTCACATGGGTTGGTAAAGCCCTGGTCATACACTGGCTCCCGTAGGGTTTGCGTTGCTTGCCGGGGCCGGGGCTGCAGCTCTGTCATGTCTCTCTGGACGTATCCCTAGTCCTTCATCGCCGAAGCTTAATCCGTTCAACTCATCCCATCGTAAATGGAAATAATATGTGCGAGCGCAGAGAAGCCGCTAACGTCACCGGGTGTATTTGTTTTGTATATCAGTGTTTCCCAACTCAGATCCCACTAACAGGCCAGGTTTGCAGGATATGTGAAGCACAGGTGATATGATTTGCTGCTCAGTGATTGCAGGACTTCAAGGTAACCCTTAAAATCTGTCCTGTTAGGCGAGACCTGGGGTGGGAACCGCTAGTTCTAAAAAAGAGCTGGGGATATCTGAGAGCTGGGGATGTAACCCCCCCCCCCCCCCCGCTGGTCTGAGAGCTGGGGATGTAACCCCCCCCCCCCCCGCTGGTCTGAGAGCTGGGGATGTAACCGTCCCCCCCCCCCGCTGGTCTGAGAGCTGGGGATGTAAACCCCCCCCCCCCCCCGGACAGGTTTATAGGCGGAGTCACAATCTCAGCATCTAAGACTTTTTCTTCTAATAAATCAATGTCTCCCAGGACTTGTGTTCAAACGTGACACCACGCGACATCAGCAGCTGTCATTTAGACAAGGGATGCCAAACTCCACCCCCAGATACTGATTGGCCACAATCCCTAGAATTCTTTGCATGCAATAGACCACCAAAGCATCATGGGAGTTGTAATTGTGCAATTTGTGTGAGCTCAGAAAAAAAATCTAAAAATCTTTTGTATTTTGGTTATTATTTTCTTCTATTTTTAGTAGTTTCGGCTTTTCTAGCCGTGATCATCAGCGTCGGGCCCCGCGATCCTCCCGCTGGCGATCATTCTGCTCCAAGCCTGCGTCTCAAACAGAGGAGCTGCCAAGGGAATGATCCGCAGGCGGTGAGTAAACACATCGCAAGACGCAGAGTCGTGGTTTTATTTGGTTTATTTCTATTTACATGTAGTCAAGCTTTTATTACTATTATACACATATACAGAGAGGTTTAAACATGGAGGACCGCGCTCATTAAAAGGTGATCGGGGGTCAGTGCCACGACGCAGACCAATCAAACGCTCCAGCGTGACATTTTCTGCACCGCAGGGGCGGGTCTCACATATTAGGACACAATCCCATTAAATGCCTTTATGTTTTAACCCAACGCAACCATTTCTACGGACTTAACCTACACTCAGGCTGCAGTGGGCGGTGCTTGGAGTAGGACCGCCCACGCAGAGCAAGGATACGGCAGCATCTAAAAACCTCAAGATTATGCATATATAAAAAAAATAAGTTACCGCAGGAGGAGGATAATATGAGCACGTCTCGAAAAGCCGGACGCTTTAACCCCTCTGCGCCCACTACCATATACCACAGGTCTATAGAAAAGGTTCACAACCACACGTTACGCTTTCCTAAACCGCCGCGTTTTATTCTCCATTCTAAAAGGTTGCACTTTGGCTTCACATGTTTACATACGTGTATCATGTGACACGGCATTATTTAAACACACTCTCCCTCCATGCACGGAGACAAACACGCGGAGGAGGTACGTGGTCTCATACCCTTAACACCTGATGTGCCACTTATTGAAGAATTTCCCCCACCTCCTCCCGCGCCATCGTCTGAAACCATGAAAGGGCGTAAATATACACGTTACCAGGAGACGCATGCAGGAAACAAAATGCTACGCGACGGCTTAGCTCATCAGAGCCAGCACAGTGCAAGGCTCGGTCACGCAGGTGTGGACGTGTAAGTGAATCTATTCAGTTTGCAATTCGGACGAGTCCAACAGGACCCGTGGGCGCGGACTCACAACCCCATACCCGGCTGCCCGCATGGTCACCCACTCGTGGCCGTAACACATTTAACCCCTTCCCTTCCCACTGACATCAAAAAAAATCGAAAGCTTCCATGATTCTGCTTCCACCAGCGCCCACCTCTATGCCACCGGCTCCGCGCTCTCCCACCATGGCAACAGGTAACACGTTCCCTGGATTAAGGCCACTATCTCCGAGACCAGAGGCTTTAGAAATCACCGGAGCAAGACAAAGCCCCCCCCCCACCCTCTACAAAGCCCCCGCACGCCCAGAAAACACTTGTCAGGTTACAGATTTGGGGGGGGGGGGTTTAAATTTAATTTGCAAGATACGTAACACAAGGCGTTTTAACACTTTAACATGGAGGTTGCTCGTGGGTGGGACTTCTAGCCGTGACCACTCCCACGCCGGCAACCGCAGCCTATGAAAACCAGGCAGGTGCTTAAAATTAGCTCTATGTATAAATAAAAGTACCCTAAATAACCGATCCAATACACACAGCACCCCTCCCCCGCTACCCCCAGGCTCCATTACACCTCTCTGCCAACAACACGAGGGATTCAGGGACCTGACAAACACTTAAAATACATTCTGTATGTGCGAAAGACCCCCGAGGAGCGGGAATTCCAATACCGGAAGCTCGCGTGACACTTGCGTCACTTGTAAAGGCAGGGGGCGACGTGACTCTCACGACGGTGAGTGCAGGGTGGGCAAGCCAGACTTAAAGGCCCCCAAGGGCCACACATCTGCTTCCCTGCGCTGCACTAAGGCAACCTATAGCAAGTCAGTGGGTGAGGCTGCCCAGACACTTCATTTAAATATACTATATATATATGTGTAATGTGCGTGTGTTTACAGACAAGTCTCCTTATAAAAAAAAAAGTAGCCGTTAACCCTCAGCGTGCCAGAGGAGCCAGGCCGTGTTTGCTGCGCTGCTCTCTGGCACGCACCGGGCTTTAGCTAAAAGCAGCACTTAAATAGGGTGTAAATGACCCGCAGAGCATCGCTCCCAGCTGCTGGCGTCCGAGCTGCAGCCGTGTCTCCCTCACAGGGGATACGGTATAATGTACAACGAGGGGATAATCAATATTGACCCATTTATTGATTACACCCCTCCCCCCCCGAATGACAAGAGGTCACAGGCCACCCGGTTAGAATAAAGCTATGGTGATTGCTTGGTCATAGCCAGCAGCGCATGCACGCCGGGGCTCAGACTCCACGGGATGCTACCAACGTTTGCCCCAAAATCCTCGAGACTTGGCAGAGTCTGAGTACGGGGGCGTCCCTATGGTTAGACGCAGCAGGTTTGCAGCATATATACACTCCGGCTTAGTTATATACAGTATGCTTTAGGTACACGGGTCTGTATGTATATAGTCTGTAGGGTGCAGGGTACGGCCGGCGTCTCCTCTCCGGCAAAGGCTGAATCCAACAGGGGATGCAATGGACAAGCCAAGCGCAAACCTCTCTATCCAAGCCATTCCCAGACTGGCAAGTCCGAGCCGATGCCGCCGAACACAGTTTGTGCTTCAGACAGTTTGTCTGCAGATTGAACATCAACACCAAGGGTCCCGAGACGATCGTCCCCGGTTGAGGCTGTCGCTGCGCTGCCACGAGCTGTGGATGAGGGACAAGGCGTCCTCGCATTTCTTCTGAGCGTCGATTAGGATGGGTTTGTGTGGGAGGTCGACCTGAAATGCAGAGCGGTAAAGGTAACGTGTCTGCACGTACCACAACAAACACACCACGCCCACAGGAACGTCACATGAACGCAGTGACCTCCAAACACCGTGTCTGACAGAGGCATAAATCCCTGAGCATTGCTCCTCAAACACCCGAGCGCATCACATGCAGCGACGGACAACATCTACACACCACGTAATATCCCCTCCATCAACTGCCCTCACGTAATGCCCAGACTATATCTATATACCTTACTGACCACACGATACATTACACCTGACATATCTATATACCTTACTGACCACACAGGATACATACACCTGACAAATCTGTATCCTGTGTGGTCAGTAAGGTATATATACACACCTGACAAATCTATATACCTTACTGACCACACAGGATACATACACCTGACATATCTATATACCTTATAACCCACACTTGACCCTCACTCCCCCACATTCACAGGATTTACACCCCCGGCACATGTTCACATTCGGCGATTTGGCAGCGGTGCAGATACAGCGGAATGATTCCATACAACGTGGATTTGAATGTTACAGACCGTTTCTCCATTATTTCGTGCCTTAATTAACCCAGTCATTCCTGTAAAAGCAAAGTCTGCGGACTTCTCCCTCCTGACCTAAACACAGGCACTTTACTTGCCAGCTCAGCCCCTGCACCACCTCCTGAATCTGCCATGCGACTCCCAGAGACTTTGCTGCCAAGGGAAGCGCGTGGGTTTTAGGGGAGGAAGGAGACACAAACACATTGTAATGTCCCTCATGGAGAAAACTCACCTGGTACATTTCCTTCCAGGCAGATCTCAGCGCAGATATAAACCTGTGGAGCTCCTGTCGGCAGCTGAAATACAGGGTCCAGGGTGGCGGGGCAGGACCGTGATCCAAAGCGAACTCCTGCAAAGAGGAGACGCAGCTTAAATCAACACACATATACATACACTAATATATATATATATATATATACTCAGATCCTATGTCTCCTTTGCCGATGCATAGCTGAGCACCGTGCCGCCCGCTCACTGTACGCAGAGCACCGTGCCGCCTGCTCACTGTACGCAGAGCACCGTGCCGCCTGCTCACTGTACGCAGAGCACCGTGCCGCCTGCTCACTGTACGCAGAGCACCGTGCCGCCTGCTCACTGTACGCAGAGCACCGTGCCGCCCGCTCACTGTACGCAGAGCACCGTGCCGCCCGCTCACTGTACGCAGAGGTCACAGGTCTGAGAGATTTGCTGCACAATTTGTCGGGTTTGTCGCCCAGCACTCACCACGATGCAATACTCCTTTTGATCCGTGGTGCACAGGGAAGAGACGTCCTGCAGCTCGGCGACCCCCAGGGCTCGGAAGAAGCTGGTCTGGCAATCCTGGTGACAGGTAATGAGCTTGTCCTGGGTGAGCACCAAACAACACGGAAGGCAGGGAGAGGGTACGATACCCGGGGGATAACCTGGGGGGGGGGGGTAACAAAGGTAATTAGGCTAGGGTCAGACGAACGCATTTTTATGTTGTCTGTGAAAAAGTGCGTTCGAACGAATGGACGCATTTTTTCACAGAATACGTGATAGTGGTCATACTATGCGCATTTTCGTCCGTGATTTTGTACGGATCATCAATAAAACACTTCTTGCATCTGGACGTTATGTTGGCCGGACATTAGCAGCGTCTGATGTCTCCAATTCACGCACACACGCCTCTAGCGGACGCAGCGCACTCTGTACGTCATACCTGCGGTTTCACGTTCTCGAAAAAATGCGTTTCATTTTCCACTTGCGTTGCGCAGCCGGACTTTTGTGCGACCGTACTTCGTATATTGGCTGTCATTGCCTGTCATTTGCTGCTAGTGCGGCCGTGATTAAGTGCGGCTGCACGCGCGTTCGCACTGCCTCAGTCTGACCCTAGCCTTACAGATGCAACAATCGTTAGGAGAGAAGCAAATTGATTACCCATTCTGTGCCCAGATATCGTACTAAAGGGCAGAATCGCCTGCCTGGCACAGGGCTGCAGAGCAACTCGCCCATAAGATGCAGCCTGCCACAGCAAGGCAGAGGTGAAAACCCACCCCTGGATCCGATGGATTTTGTAGAGAGATGATCCGGGTGGCCCAGAGCAACACGGACAGACAGCAGGACAACTTACCCCCTTGGACACCGCTTGGCACAGATGTAACATCCATTCTGCCATCTCTTGGTCGCTGGCGGCGCTCAGCTCCAGGGAAGGCTTGTCACTGAGGATGACCTGAAAGGAGTGGGCTCTTTCGGTGGAGTTGGCACGTTTGCAGCCGCCACATTGCTCCCCCCTAAAGCAAAACGAGAGCAATGAAACAGAGAGGTGCTTTACCTCCCATCAACAGGACCTGAAGATCAGCAGCCACAGAGGACATCCTAATCATGGTGGATCCCGGGCAAGTGGCACCAACTTACCCCAAGTTAACAGACAGCACGGGGATACGGTCAGTTCTCTCCAGATACTGGTACAAGATGCCGTTACTATAAAACATGAAACATTATCAGCAGGTGGAACGAAGCAGCATCAGAAGATAAAAGGTCCCTGGGGTGTCACATCTGGGCCCCCTTCTTACCTGAGGACCACAAAGCATGGCTTCCAGGTCTCCCGGCCCAGGTAGGACGTGCTGGCTTTATAGTACAGGACGCCTTCTTTAGAAACGGGATGGTCCTTGCAGTGAGGGTCGATGGATCCTGGAGAGTCGTCAAGAGGGTCTTCCCAGTGCACCAGGCCATAGTACAGCATGACCACATCGGACGCCTGGTACGAGAGCGGGCACAAATCAGTGCGCGATCCGACTGCTCAGCGATACGGTCTATTACAGCACTGCCACATACAAGGGAAAGCCGTATCACCTGACCGAGGGCCGCAAACCTTTAATGAATAAAACAGTGCGGCCGATTGCAGCAGCCCTGCAAACCCAGGCAGTGACCTTTGCCGCCAGTGATGATGCCAAGCGCAGCTTTTACTCACTGGGACATTCATAAAATAAAAACATCAGCGCTTTCGGAGTTGTGTGTACGGGCATAGTGTGGCGCGTTGCCCGTAGCAGGGTGTACGGGCCACAGGGCAGGTGTTAGTCTCTGGGAGCAGTAGACCGCGGGGCCTGCATGTCCGGGACTGAATCGTACCTCCCGCTTCGACTCCTGAGACACAAACTTCGCCAAGGCCAGCCTCTCCATGGTGGCATCGTGCAGCACCTCGGGATACAGGGGCTCCCGGCAGCCATTAATCATTGCCGACTGCAACGCAGCGATGAATACCCTTCGGAGGAAAGACAGCCAGAGATCAGGGAGGCGGTCATTGTTCTACCCACAAAAAGAGCAATCCTTTAAAAGATCGTTCCAAGTCACCCCCCCCCCCCACCCGTGCTGGTTTGGCAGAAAATGTGCATTATTTTGGGGTTAACCTTCACTTCTAGGTATAAAAAGTTACAGCCCCTCCGCCCACCGGGAGGTTTATAGTAATAGGAGGGATCTGGCAGCTACAGGAATCTTACAGTCATAGAAACCCCCGTACAGAGAGAGGGTCTCGGGTCACAAAATAGGTCAATAGGAACAAAAACCAGAAAAAGGAGAGGCGGCCTCTAGGCTGGACCAGAGGAAGGAAGGAGGAATCGCTGAAGTGCAGGTACATCTAGAATCAACGTTTCGCCTCCTCCAGAGTCTTCTTCAAGCTTGGAAAAGGCTGCCGGGGAGCAGAATCGTTGCTTCTAGACGTTCCTCCAATAAACCCGCCCTGTGAGAAAAGGCTGGAATGCCCGATTCCTTAAATCACAGAGAATGAGCCCCCTGAAAGGTGCTTTTTGTATTTTGGAGGGGTCTGGGTGTACGTGTATTGAGTCTTTTACCACTGGTGGATGGACATTCAGTCGTGGTGAGGAGACCTGGAGAGCGTGCCTGGTGGAATGATAAAGCCTTAAAGCAGCGTTTCTCAACTCTGTCCCTCAAGACCCCTTAACAGGCCAGGTTTGCAGGATATGTGGAGCACAGCGCAGGTGATACCATTTGCTGCTCAGTGATTGCAGGATATGAAGCACAGCACAGGTGAAAGGATTTGCAGGATTCAGTTTGTATTTCCCCAAGGTGATCTGAAAAACCTGTCCTGTTAGGGGGGACCTGAGCTGACCGGGACCTGAGCTGACCAGCACCTGATGAGAAGATGTCACCCCCCTTAATATATTTATGTAACATTCAAGAATAGGATTTGATCCACATCCTTATAACTCACTCCGTTAAGTTCAGGTCAGCCGTGTCCACCAGGAACTGGCGCCGCCTGTTGGTGCATACGAGCGTTACCGTCTGATGATCCAACCCGACCTGCGATAGATCAGACTGACATTCAGCCAAAGGACAGGAAACAAAATCCACTACAATATAACACACGGGCACTTACGGAGATGTAGTCAAGTTCGTTGTAGGATAGGGCGTCTTCCACCATGTACGGCTTATCCGCGGCACCTGGGAGCAAGCACAGAGCGTGTCAGTCTGCTGGCGGGGGCAGAAGAGAGGACCGTCCAAAACTCAGAGGGGCCAGACCCCGCGTCACGCCTTACCCTTTCTCAGCAAGTAGATGTAACAGTCTGTGAGTAAGACGTAGACCATCTGCAGGTCCCCCTCCATGTGGCCCGTGCTCATCCGAAACATCTGCCGGACAGGAGGACACCATGAGGATTAAGCGACAAGGAATGCAAAACGTCCACAACGACAACTACAAAACAATGCACGCACACGCACGCACACGCTCACCTTGAAGAGCTGCTCCTCGTTTTCCCGAAAGACGTGAATCATGAGTAAGAGCAGCAGATTATTATCCACCCTGCAACGGCATAAAACACTGAGTTTAACCCCAAAACGTACAGGTCACGGTGAACGTAACAGAGGGACGACGCATGATGGAGGTGTCCCTGTCTATGTGAATCCATGTACAGTAATGAGAGCCCCCTAGTGGTAGTGCCCATCATCACATGGAGGTCAGATCAGAGGCTGCTTGATCTCTCCACGGCCTGTGTGAGCATCATATTTTACTCACCCCTATAGAAGATGTGGATGGGTATAATATATACCCTTAAATAATATCAATACCTCCAGAAACCAATTAGAAACGCTTAATACCAGCGACCCCCCCCCCCCCCCCGTGTGGTTGGGATGTCGCACTGCTCATCATAATGAAACAATGTGGCTAAACAGGACGGATCACAAAGAACATGTGCATTAGATTGCTAGCCTTGGAGCCGACGCAGTGACATCAGATGGGTTGTGGAGCGACGCGTACCTGAACTCGCAGGGGTGCGGGGAGTCGGCAGGGCTCCCTTGACCTTCCTCAACGCCCGAGTCTTCTGCGATGCTCAGCTCGGGGCTGCTCTTGCCTCCTGTCTGCGTCTCTACGGGTCCTTCAACCCCTGCCCGCTCCCCTCTTCCTTCCTCCCCTTGTCGAGCATCCTCAGAGCCACTAAAAACATGTGCTGGTTGGCTCGGGCTTGCAGAGTCATCGTAGCCACCACCTGCTGGAGCAGCGTCTGGACTCTCTGGGGTAAAGTAGTAGAAGTCCATGGGGTCCTGCATCCCCTGGCCAACGGCTGGACTTTCAGAGCCACCGGGTATCTGCCCCGGAGAGCAGGTCCGAAAGGACTGGTCGGTGGGTTCGGGGTGGCTGCTCCAGCTGTGAGGGTCCAACTGGTCGTTTAGTTTCTCTATGACATCACTGAGGGGCTGCCCGACGCGTTCCATGGAAGTGTCCTGCATTTTGGGCAAGCGGAGGGCAGCTTCCGGGATGTCGCTCGGCTTGCCCTCCATGTCTCCATTGCAGGTCACGGTCGGATTGTCCTGTTCGGCACTGGGGTCCTCCGGCTCAGACGTGCTCGGAAGGGTGCGATGGCTTCCGTCTTCTGAGCGAATCTTTCTGCGTTTGTTATTTCGCTTTTTCTTTACCAGCCTGAAAAACACAAAAAGGAGTCTGGAGATCTGTCACCTGCCACCTGCCCCCCCCCCCAAAAAACCCAACAAGATCACAGCCGGACTAGTCAGTGATTGGAGAATAGAACATCCAAAAATTCAGTGACTCCTCAAACCCCAGGCGCCCAGGAGAGCCCGGCGGCTCATCAAATGCCAGGCGCTCAGGAGAGCCCGGCGGCTCATCAAATCCCAGGCGCCCAGGAGAGCCTGGTGGCATCAAATCCCAGGCGCCCAGGAGAGCCCGGCGGCTCATCAAATCCCAGGCGCCCAGGAGAGCCCGGCGGCTCATCAAATCCCAGGCGCCCAGGAGAGCCCGGCGGCTCATCAAATCCCAGGCGCCCAGGAGAGCCCGGCGGCTCATCAAATCCCAGGCGCCCAGGAGAGCCCGGCGGCTCATCAAATCCCAGGCGCCCAGGAGAGCCCGGCGGCTCATCAAATCCCAGGCGCCCAGGAGAGCCCGGTGGCATCAAATCCCAGGCGCCCAGGAGAGCCCGGTGGCATCAAATCCCAGGCGCCCAGGAGAGACCAGCGGCATCAAATCACACGCGTACAGGTGAGACATGGAGAGAAGTAGCCATTTTTTTCCCCCTTTTACACTGAATTTCCTAAGACAGGAGGCACAAATCTATGTGAAAGGTGGATGCGCTGGCAGTGTGGACGCGCATGCATCGACGAGGATCCTCATTACTGACCTGATCACCTCCAGCTCGGAGCTGTTATCCGTGTATATGGAGTAAGTGAACTCCTTCTTGCGCTCGGTCGTGTGCACCGGCGTGGACTCCGATGTGGATAGTCCATCGACTGCATCCTGCGTGCTGACGTCGGTGCTGTCCGAGGTGAGCTCGGCGGTCCTCACCGGCTGGTTGTAGGACAGGGTGTTCAACGACGTGACGTCAACCTCAGAGTCCTGGGTTATGGGGTCGCTGGTGTCCGGCGCGTCCTCGATGGTCCCAGGCCCTGGGGTGACATCAGAAGAGGACAGATCTGGTGTGAACGGATTGAATCGCGCCTTTATATGCTTCTCGTGTGCTCTGCGGCCACTGTGCAAGCTTGCTTCCTGGCAGGGGAAACTGATGCCATCAAGAAGATCCCCGTCTGTCACAGGAGAGCATAGAAAGAGACAGGAGTAAGGGAGAAGGATAGAGAGGGGGCAGACATGGGCACACGTATTGCAGAGGGCAAAGCTTGGCATGCCAGCTACAGGCATCGATGACCAATGCTGGGGATCAATGCGTGCAGAGCCACAATGCCAAACCTCATCCACATCCGATCTAGGGTTGCCAGGTCGGCCATGTTTCCCTGGACACATTTTATTCATGCTGATGGTCAGTGCATGAAAAGTGCCACCCGGCAGCATGTATAACCCATACCCTGCAGGTAAGAATCACCCAGGTGATCTGCCTGGATTTCCTTCCTGCAGCATATGGATTATACATTGTGCAGGGCAGCACTTTTCCCTGTGCTCCCCCTCTGCATGAAACAGTAGCGTGTCCAGGAAAACATGGCCGACTTGGTGACCCTCGTCAGATCTAAAGCAGGGGTTTCCAACACCCATAAAAACCTGGAACCCCTGATCCGCCCTGCAGCACACAGCACAGTCTACAGACATAAATCAGATGTTAATATGAGGATCTATGTCCATCGGGCGGTCTGATCACTGTCGGATAACACCGCGAATAGTCATACATCCCCAAGAACAGCACAACACGCAGAAAAGATCCGAGGAACGTGACGGATCAGCGAGGCCGAGGTGAGCCGTCACTGCCCCGAGAGGGAAGAGAATGACAGAGTCCAGGCAGGAGGGTTTAGTGTCACCGCATGCTTTAAAAAGATTATTAGAAGAAAGAAGAAATGCGAATATCTGAATAAAGAACGGTGTAAATTAAAGCCAAAACCAGTGAATCCGCGAGCCGGGGGGGGGGGGGCGTTTATACAGAGAGCGTGTGGATTGTAACCAGATCAGAAACATCAAAGTTACATTTTCCGCTTTGCCTCGGATTTTCATCGATTTTCACTGTTTGAGACTACAGGAGATTATTTTATTTACTGCAGCGAGAGGGCAGAATACAGGGGGAGCTCGGTGCTGTACAGGGAAACCAAATCCACTGTCTTACTGTAAACAAGCTACAAGAAGCAGCCCCTCCCTCACTGTAGCAAAATGCTCAACAAACGTTACTGCAGCATTCCAGCAGCCAGGGATTGGGCACAATCCAGGGAGAGCTGTGGGGTCAGTCGCTGCTGTACAGGGATAAGATTCAGGGGGTTATAATGAGTGTAAATCCCTGTACAATACAGATACAAGGTGTTGCTGTAATTGCCATACACAGGCATTATGCGGCACATACAGATACAAGGTGTTGCTGTAATTGCCATACACAGGCATTATGCAGCGCATACAGATACAAGGTGTTGCTGTAATTGCCATCCACAGCCATTATGCAGCACATACAGATACAAGGTGTTGCTGTAATTGCCATACACAGGCATTATGCGGCACATACAGATACAAGGTGTTGCTGTAATTGCCACACACAGGCATTATGAGGCACATACAGATACAAGGTGTTGCTGTAATTGCCATACACAGGCATTATGCAGCACATACAGATACAAGGTGTTGCTGTAATTTCCATACACAGGCATTATGCAGCACATACAGATACAAGGTGTTGCTGTAATTTCCATACACAGGCATTATGCAGCACATACAGATACAAGGTGTTGCTGTAATTTCCATACACAGGCATTATGCGGCACATACAGATATTGCATTGCTAATAATCTCATTCTGATCACTACAAATCCCCATAAACAGGAGATCTCACCATTTTATTATCTCTCTGCAGCACATTTACTGCATCTGCCTGTATGCTGAGAATGCAGACCCCGTGTAACATTGTGTCACATAAGGGACGCCATTTAGAGTTTAGAACCTTTCATCCCAGTGATACGTCTGTAAAGGATAAATGTAAGACACAAGGCTGTGCTTTCTTTATGACGTGTCAGAGTAATCATGCGAGTCTGGGCTCTACTTGCAGCAGAATATGCATCGCTCTCTGTTAATGGGATGTTCTAGGGATTCTCGAACTTTTGCTGAAACAATTTTTTCACATTAAAAAATACATATTTTCCTAATACACCCCCCCCCCGTTATTTCCTGCTTGTAGCGAGTTATTCCTATTTATGACAAAGTGTTTTACTACGAAGAATTGATTTAAAGTTCAAAAAGAGCCAAAAAGTCCCTTTTAGGGGCAAAAACACAACAGGGAGCCCCCCTTTAATTCTGGAGGACGGCACATAAGAGGCACAGGGGGTGGTTAGTACGGGGTGACAGGGCACACGGATGGCAGGAAGGTGTCAGGTGAGGATGGTTCATCTTGCTCCCACCTTCCCAATCTGTGATGGGTGCGGACGGCACCGCGGAATAAGCATCTCCAAAATCATAATCTATAGAGACCGGGGACAAAACAGCTGGTTAGAAAGCGGCCTTGCGCCCCCAAATGGACAAAGCGAGGCACAGCAGGGGCGGGAGTAACTACCACGCCTAGTTAATGCCGGGGGTAGAGTGACTATAGGGGTTTGAATATTAAATGGGCTTTTTTTTTTTTTTTAGAAGCTGGATGTTTAGTGACGGCAAGACCAGGTGTCCCGCCAGCTCGTATGGATTCCAGCAAACATCGGATCATTCTGCAACTTGACTCCGTTTAAGAATATCCAGAGTTTTCTACAAACAATAAACTGCACCTGTACCGTTCCCAACCAACACCGACAGAGGAGCCAAGGAGAGGACGCTAAAGGGACGTACACACTGACCCGTGAACCACATACAGCCACGGAGGGCCACATACAGCCACGGAGGGCCACATACAGCCACGGAGGGCCACATACAGCCACTACAAGCGATCGTACCCTCGCTGGACGGGGCTATGGCGCTGTCGTCCCATTCTAGGTTGGCAGAATTGTTGGAGTTGAAGGAGTTGAGGGACAGGCTGTCAGAACCGGTGGTGGAGCTCGGCAGACGGTCCTCAAAATCCAGGAGATACTGGGGCTTGTAGTATTCGGGCATGTAAGGGGCCAGATCCAGGTACGGTGCGTCCTGTACGAGAAGGAGAGAACGAGTGACCAGAATCCGTCACCTGAATCCCCCCCCCAAACAAGCAGTCACCCCATCGTGAGCCCCGAATCCCCCCAATCAAGCAGTCACCCCATCATGAGCCCCGAATCCCCCCAAACAAGCAGTCACCCCATCGTGAGCCCCGAATCCCCCCAATCAAGCAGTCACCCCATCATGAGCCCCGAATCCCCCCAAACAAGCAGTCACCCCATCGTGAGCCCTGAATCCCCCAAACCATCAGTCACCCCATCGTGAGCCCTGAATCCCCCCAAACAAGCAGTCAAACACATGCCAGGGCTCATGATGGGGTATCAAGATAATATGTAGATTATATATTCGTCCCGTTCCCCTGACATGTACCAGCTCTAGGTCGAATCGGATGAACTCCAGCCCCGAGACCAGCGTGAGGAACAGGGCGAGATGATCATGGCTGCGGACCAGGGCATTCCTGGAAATAAAAAGGCATGGTCAGAGGCGGAGGACGGAGAGCCGGGGGTACAGAGAGCCAGAGCTGGGGGGGGGGGTACAGAGAGCCAGAGCTGGGGGGGGGTACAGAGAGCCAGAGCTGGGGGGGGGGGTACAGAGAGCCAGAGCTGGGGGGGGGGTACAGAGGGCCAGAGCTGGGGGGGGGGTACAGAGGGCCAGAGGCCAGAGCTGGGGGGGGGGGTACAGAGGGCCAGAGCTGGGGGGGGGGTACAGAGAGCCAGAGCTGGGGGGGGGGTACAGAGAGCCAGAGCTGGGGGGGGGGGTACAGAGGGCCAGAGCTGGGGGGGGGGGTACAGAGGGCCAGAGCTGGGGGGGGGGTACAGAGGGCCAGAGCTGGGGGGGGGTACAGAGGGCCAGAGCTGGGGGGGGGGTACAGAGGGCCAGAGCTGGGGGGGGGGGTACAGAGGGCCAGAGCTGGGGGGGGCACAGAGGGCCAGAGCTGGGGGGGGCACAGAGGGCCAGAGCTGGGGGGGGCACAGAGGGCCAGAGCTGGGGGGGGCACAGAGGGCCAGAGCTGGGGGGGGCACAGAGGGCCAGAGCGTTATAATACGTACTTGTAGTAATATTTCTCGAGGAGGCTTTTGTTCTCGTAGAATAAACGCAGGTAACTCTCTAAGGAATTCTCATTGAGGGCGAGATACAGCCAGGCCCGACCTGTCACGGAGAGAAGAGAGGGCAAGAGAGAATGAGGGCGAGAGGCCGAACACCAGAGAGGGAAGAGCGGGCGTGAGGTCGAAAAACAAGAGGAAGAGACTGTCAGTGGGAAGCTCAGACGACTTAGCGCTCACTCACACCATACTCACTGCGGCCGAGGTGTGTGGCAACGTGCTGCTGGTCCTCGATCTGCTTCACCGCATTTCTACGAGTGAAATGCACGACGAGCACCCAATACCCCGACGAAATGTCCTGCAACCTGTCAATCAAAAGGGATGGGGGGGGGGGGAAAGTCAGTCTACATCCAGCTACACGAGCAATGCACGACCTGGACATGTCAAGGCTAAGATTCAGGACAATAAACCCAAACCGGATACAATGTGACAGAGCAACGACTATAAACCCAAACCTGATACATTCAGGATCAAAATAAAGTAATTATATATATATATATATATAAATAAATAAATAAATAAAAAAAAAAAAATCGATACTCACATATATATATATTCACCATGTGGGTTTATGTCAGCAGCAGAATAACACGTTTCAAACCCATCAGGTCTTTGTTTGCTGCTGAAATAAACCCACATGGTGAATATAGATATATAGATATATATATACACTGGGATACTTTGTTACTTATTTGGATTTTGTGGGACCAGGAGACTGAACCCCTGCTGGCGTATTGGTGAGCAACTAGATCACTTGCACATTCAGGATCAAGTCATGAGGACCATAAACACTCAATGCAGAATGAGGGATTGTGGGATATTCCCTGCAGGACGCTGTGATTTTCCCAGGCGATGAGGGTATATTTATATTATTCCAGTCGCACGCTTCCTGCAGCGAGACGCTCTGCACAGAATGACCAGGAATAGTCACCGGTGACAGGAACCTGGTCCTGACAGTGAAACAATCCTGCAGGATGGCACCGTACCCACCTCATCGCCTGCAGCATGGCTTCATCCACAGGGAGCGTGAGCAGCTCCGAGACCACAGCAATGTACCCGAGGCTGTGTGTAGTGTTCTGGATAATACGAGACGTCTTGGTTTTCATTAATAGGTTTATTAACAACTAAGCAACAGGTTCCTATAACAGCAACTGGCTGCGCCACTAGTCAGCCTCAACTGGCTGCGTCACTAGTCAGCCTCAACTGGCTGCGCCACTAGTCAGCCTCAACTGGCTGCGCCACTAGTCAGCCTCAACTGGCTGCGCCACTAGTCAGCCTCAACTGGCTGCGCCACTAGTCAGCCTCAACTGGCTGCGTCACTAGTCAGCCTCAACTGGCTGCGCCACTAGTCAGCCTCAACTGGCTGCGCCACTAGTCAGCCTCAACTGGCTGCGCCACTAGTCAGCCTCAACTGGCTGCGCCACTAGTCAGCCTCAACTGGCTGCGCCACTAGTCAACCTCAACTGGCAGACACAATGGATGACCAACTGTCAACAGCCAACTGCCAAAAGAAACACCCAACTCCCCCCAATGGCAGCCAGCACAACTACACCACACCTCCTCCCTTTTCTTAAAAGAAAAAGAAAAAAAAAAAAACACACACACAAAACAAAAGAATACAAAGCAAAAATGTCCAGTACAAGTCTATGTATCTGCCAGACCCTCCTGACTTCCATCCTGTAATCTGTGCTTTCGGTTCACATAGTATCTGTGGTTCCGCAAGCTTTTACTCCTCCGGTGAAATCCCTCAATGGGTCTGGAGCTTGCCAGTGTTCTGGAGGATGCCGGACTCTTTGATTCCGAGCTAAACTGACATTTCCAGCCAGATCATGTGACGTGGAATCTGCTTCACTGAGACGATCACCATCGATTTCTTCCCTAGGAAGGGCTCAATCCTCTTCTTGTGAAAATACATCTCCATTATCATGCCAGAGCCCCATCCATATATCCGTGTCGGTCGACTCTTCAGCCTGGTCATTCAGTTGTTGGGCCGTAGCTGGACTGAATGTCTCTTAGTGTGCCGACCATTGGACGTGCTAACCTCATAGGTGAGGAATCCCAAAACCTTGGAAATAACCGCCGGAGACTAGGGCTGTGCAAATAATTGCAATCGAATCGCGATTTCCGACCCTGTGATTTCTAAATCGCATAAGGCTGCGATTTTCGGCTGTTAACTTCCGGCGGCGGCATGGTGCTTTGAGCGCTCACAGGGGGAACCACGTGACGAGCCGCGTTCTCGCAACTCGTCACATGGTTCCCCCAGGCGAGTGACCAAGCTCCATGTGCCGCCGGAAGTTAACAGGGAGCCGAACACGCGGCGCGGCGCACAGAACACAGCGGTGCACAGAGGTGAGCTGCGGCGCAGTATCCACGTGCTGGGGCATTATCCACGTGCTGGGGCATTATCCACGTGCTGGGGCAGTATATCCATGGCAGTATATCCACGTGCTGGGGCAGTATATCCATGGCAGTATATCCACGTGCTGGGGCAGTATATCCATGGCAGTATATCCACGTGCTGGGGCAGTATATCCATGGCAGTATATCCACGTGCTGGGGCAGTATATCCATGGCAGTATATCCACGTGCTGGGGCAGTATATCCATGGCAGTATATCCACGTGCTGGGGCAGTATATCCATGGCAGTATATCCACGTGCTGGGGCAGTATATCCATGGCAGTATATCCACGTGCTGGGGCAGTATATCCATGGCAGTATATCCACGTGCTGGGGCAGTATATCCATGGCAGTATATCCACGTGCTGGGGCAGTATATCCACGTGCTGGGGCAGTATATCCATGTGCTGGGGCAGTATATCCATGTGCTGGGGCAGTATATCCATGTGCTGGGGCAGTATATCCATGTGCTGGGGCAGTATATCCATGTGCTGGGGCAGTATATCCATGTGCTGGGGCAGTATATCCATGTGCTGGGGCAGTATATCCATGTGCTGGGGCAGTATATCCATGTGCTGGGGCAGTATATCCATGTGCTGGGGCAGTATATCCATGTGCTGGGGCAGTATATCCATGTGCTGGGGCAGTATATCCATGGCAGTATATCCATGTGCTGGGGCAGTATATCCATGTGCTGGGGCAGTATATCCATGTGCTGGGGCAGTATATCCATGTGCTGGGGCAGTATATCCATGTGCTGGGGCAGTATATCCATGTGCTGGGGCAGTATTTCCATGTGCTGGGGCAGTATATCCATGAGCTGGGGCAGTATATCCATGTGCTGGGGCAGTATATCCATGTGCTGGGGCAGTATATCCATGAGCTGGGGCAGTATCCTTGTGCTGAATTCATTTAGAATGTATGTAGCATGTTTGAAACAGCAAAAACAATTGGCAAAATCGCAAATAAAATCGCAATATTCATTCAAGAAATCGCAATATGATTATTTTGTCAATATTGCACAGCCCTACCGGAGACCAACGGTTTGGCCCTCTATACATCCGTATCCAGACTGGATCCCCTATATTGTACGTGCGTGAACTCTTTCCATGCTTCATCTTTTCCTGCTGTTTCTGTACATGACGTTGTTCCTGTGAGATGTCCGTTTGCAATAAGTCTAGCTTTGTCCTGAGTGGTCTGCCAAACATCAGAACTGCTGGTAGCTGGCCGGTGGTTGGGTAAGTTGTGTTCCTGTACTGCAACAAGAATTGTTGGAGTTGTTGAGGTAAGTTTTTGCAGTCTGTCACAGTACTCCTTAAAAATCCTTTCAGAGTCTAGACAAATCTTTTAGCTAGACCATTGGAAGCCGGATGATACGGAGATGTACGGAGATGTTAGAAACCATGAGCCTTAATGAAACTTTGAAATTTCTGAGCTAATAACTGTGGCCCATTATCAGATACTAGTATCTTAGGCAATCCGAATGTGGCAAACAGCTTCTCCAGGGCATCAGTTGTAGTCTGAGGCAGTAATATCACTTCAGGCCACTTGGAACGTGCATCCACCACCACTAAGAACATCTGTCCATTCACTGGTCCTGCAAAGTCAATATGAATCCTCTCCCAAGGGTTAAGAGGCCAAAGCCAGGGCTGAACTGCACCTCTAGGATAACATCTCTGAGCCTGGGCACATCCTGAACAGGCTGCAACGTAGTTGCCTATATCCTCATCCAAAGTTGGCCACCATACATGACCCCTGGCTTTTTGTTTCATCCGGACTATTCCTGGATGCCCTTCATGCAGCATTTGTAACGTGGGTTTCTGCAAGGCTGGAGGAACAATTAGCCGCTCTCCCCATAGCAAGCATCCCTCTCTGACTGACAGCTCAAGATTCCTGCAGTGAAAAGGTCGGAGACGGGAGAGGTTTGAAATGGCCAACCATGTTTAAACACAAGACGAGACTTCTTGAAGATCAGCATCCTTACTGGTCTCTTGGTTTCAGCAGCAGTCAGTGTTTTGCTAAAGTAAATGGAAGGTGGTGAATCCCGAACATAATTGGTGGAGAGTGGAAGAGGAAGGCGTGAAAACGCATCTGCATTTGTATGTTTATCATGAGGCCTGTACGGGATTTCATACTGATAAGCCCCCAGCAGTAAGGTAGACCTTTGGAGACCAGCGGCGGTGCTCTGAGAAATACTCTTTGTAGGATTGAATATTGCCAATAGCGGCTTATGATCGGTCAACAGCGTAAAAGATCGGCCATAAATCTAAAAGTGAAACTTCTTCAGTGCCAGATTATCGCTAAATCCTCCTTGTCAATTTGTGAATAATTGCGCTCAGCTGGGGTGAGGGAGCGAGAAGCAAAAGCTACAGGTGGATCTGTACCATCAGGCATGGAATGGGACATCACAGCCCCCGGCCCATAAGGAGAAGCATCACAGGCGATACTCAATGGTTTAGACAAATCATAGTGAACCAAGACTCTGGAGCTGCGTATTAGATCCTTTGTCCATTTCCATTTTTGTTGTTTTTCCAAAAGCCTATGCAGCGGAAACAAGGTATGGGCTAAAATGGGCAAAAATTTATTGTAATAGTTCAGCAGCCCTAAATATGAGCGCAGCTGCGTCACATTCCTTGGTATGGAGCCTCTACCAATGCTTTCACTTTCTCATCAGTGGTGTGAAGTCCAGTTTTATCCATAACGTGACCACAAAATTCCACGTGATCTTTCAAGAAATCACATTTGTTTATATTAACTTTGAGTCCATTATCCATTAGTATCTGGAGCACGTCTTGTACTTTCTGCCGGTGCTCCATCTCCGTTCGGCCGGTGATCAGCATGTCATCCAGCAGACATTGTGTCCCCGCCACTCCAGCAAGCAATTCATCCATTGTACGCTGCCAAATTGCTGGTGCTACCCCAAATCCCATTCTGTTATACTGGAACGGGCCCTTGTGACGTAAGGCCTGGATTCTGGGTGCACTGGTAACTGCAGGTATGCATGTTTGAGATCCAGCTTGAACTGCTGGACCCCGGCCAAGGTTGCAAAAATGTCCTCAATCTTTGGAAGTGGATATTTATCCACAGCAAGCTGAGACTTAACGGCCAAACGGAAATCCCCACATATCCCAATGTCTCCATTTCTTTTTACGCACAATCGGGGCGGCCCATTCACTGCAGCGCACTCTGGAAATGATCCCAAGGTTCTCCAGACGCATCAAGTCCGCTTCAAATCCAGCTTTAAGTGCAAAAGGTACATTCCGTGCCTTAAAAAATTTTGGAACACCATTTTCCCTCATATTTAGGGACATTTGCCGTCCCTTAACAGTCCCCAAAGTATCATCAAAAACCGGGGCAAACGTCCTCTGCAAGTCCTGTATCCAAGCTGAAAGCGCAGGTAATGTCTGTAAAGGCGTGGCAAGCATTATACTTTATGTCTGGCATTCCCAACTTATGAATCCATTCTCTTCCAAATAGTGGAGGCCCCCCAGACTTCATAATATATAATGTCAGCTTTTCCGAGCGTCCATTTAACGGCACTCTCACATGTACACTGCCCAGAGGGGTTAATACTTCCTTTGAATAAGTCTGTAGACGAACAGCTGTCTTTATCACTGGAACATTTAGTTTTAATCTCCGCCAGTCTTGCTCAGTAAATCACAGAAACAGCCGCCCCCGTGTCCAGGTCCATGGTCAAATATTTCCCTTCAATCTTCACTGGAACAGAAATGGCTGAATAAGCTGAATCCATCTTATAAAGTTTTACTGTTTGAATGGGAATGTGGCCGTCCGAGTCATCCGAGGAGTCTTGGAGCTGGATTTGATATGCTCCCTTTCTTAAGCAATTTATGCGGCTTCCCTTCATGCACCGTGCCTTTCTTACAGACCCTTTTTATATGCCCTTTATTACCACAGGAGTGACAGACGGCATTGCGGAAACGACATGAGTGAGATTCATGTGAAGTCACCCCACATCGATAACATCCATTTTGGGGCTCTCCATGCACCGTCCTTTGATGTAAGGAATTGTACTGTTTATTCCACTTGTACCGCTCCCTGGTATCTGTATGGAATATTTCCACCTCCTGCTCAGTCTTTTGCTTCCTATGCAAAGCATCAGCTTCTTTGGTGACTTGTTCCATGATGCTAGCGATATCCATAGCTTTGTGTAAGGTCAGCTCTTTCTCGGTAAGAAGTCTCTTAATCATAGCTTCACACTGTAACCCCATCACAAACTGGTCTCTGAGGGCTGTGACTAAATACCCCCCAAACTGACAGCTACTTGCCAACTTCCTGAGAGCGGAAACAAAGGAGGAGACGCTTTCTCCAGGTTCCTGATGTCTTTTATAAAACTTCCATCTTTCAGTGATTTTGATTGGCTGCGGCTGATAGCTAACGGCTTGCTCGCAGGTTTCTCTGGATACAAGAGATCTCTGAGTGTGTCGTACACCTTCGCTCCAATCGCTGTGAGGAACACGGCTACCTGTTTTGTCTCCAAAATGCCATTAGCAGTGAGATACTGTTCAAACCTTTCCACCCAAGAGTCGGTGTCTGGATTAAAATCATGCAGAGAGCCAATCAGCGCCATCATGCAGATCCAACAGCCTCGTCACCACTGTAGTGTTCTGGATAATACGAGACGTCTTGGGTTTTCATTAATAGGTTTATTAACAACTAAGCAACAGGTTTCCTATAACAGCAACTGGTTGCGTCCCTAGTCAGCCTCAACTGGCAGACACAATGGACGACCAACTGTCAACAGCCAACCGCCAAAAAAAACACCCAATTCCCCCCCCATTGGCAGCCAGCGCAACTACACCACACTGTAACTCACCCGTACAGCAGCGCGTGGTCCAGGTGCTCGCACAACCGCTGCAGGACGCGGTCGTGGTTCCGGATCGCTGGAGTCTCATCTTCACAGGCAGCGAAGTAACTCTGTAACTGCAAACACCACGAAAGTGAGACACGGCGGCACAATACATCATGCGATGGTATATAGCAGTGTTTCCCAAACCTGTCCTCTAGACCCTCAACCAGGCCAGATTTTGCAGATCACCTTGGGGGAAATGCAGACTGAATCCTCCAATCACTGAGCAGCAAATCATATCACCTGTGCTGTGCTTCAGATTATCCTGCAAACCTGGCGAGGCGGAGGGTCCTGAGGACAGGTTTGGGAAACACTGGTATATATATAGGTACACAGATACAGCGGCACAATACATCATGAGATATATATATTACATACAATACAGACACCCAGCCCCTGATCCCGGCTACTGGTAGCATAAAAATACCCAAACATCCAACCACTGCAGGAAGCAGTATACAGGCCTGCTACCCTCTGGAGATTATATATTAGACACACATAAAGCTGCATTGAAAAGGAACTGAAACATCTTTCAATCATCCACTTCCATAAATTTCTGGTCACATTGTGCACGGTGGCCAATCAGTCACGTGGAGAGTGAGATCCTGGGCCTCCCGCGGCGCCGGGGGAAAACACGGAAGATCCTGGGCCTCCCGCGGCGCCGGGGGAAAACACGGGAGATCCTGGGCCTCCCGCGACAACACCGGCGAAAACACGGGAGATCCTGGGCCTCCCGCGACAACACCGGCGAAAACACGGGAGATCCTGGGCCTCCCGCGACGCCGCCAGGGGAAACCACGGGAGATCCTGGGTCTTCGATAACACTTGGTTACGTGAGATCTCTCTATGATCAATTAACCGGAGAGGAAGCAATTAAAATGGAGGCCGGGGAATTTACAGCATAAATACAATTACTCACATAATAAAAGAAACTCCCCCCCCCATTGTTCTTCATTGAAAGTCCCTCAGCGCCGCCAACTGTGACCTCATCATACAGGACAGATACCAAGCGTGTGTCACTGCATGACATCACAGCAGTATCCCTACATGCTCCGGCTCAAACAGCTCACTACAAATATAACGAACGGAAGCCACCGACACCATAAACAATACGGCCGGATTTACGTAAAATGACACAAAAAGACGCCATCAATTTACAGAGATTTTTTTTTTTTTATAAGTCAGCGTCTCACCAGCGCGATATACCGGACACTCCCTGCGCCGTCAATAGGGACGTCATCCCGGTGTGACCACGTTGAGCGCACAGGATGGAAACAGTGATATCAGAGTGCGGCGGTGCGCGCAAGGGATCGACGCCTCGTTAAACAGGATTTAGGACCCAGAAGCTTGCAATCTATTCCATACAGCGCAGTCTTGCAGTGAGCGAGGACTCGGATTCACTGCCGGCGCGCTCCGAGCGTTCACACAGATTAAGCCGAGCAGAGCTTTACGGGCGGCTATAAAGCATCACTGCTCGCCCCACCCTTAGAGTGTCAGCTTCCCGATGCAGACAAGATCATCCCTGTGAGCCGCGAGCGCGCCAAATAAAACAAGTGTAAAACGGGCGCCACCTACAGAACGAGTCGCTCCGTCCGGCGAGGAGACCTCGCGGGGGGCCCCCCCTCCTCATCAGACCTCGCGGGGGGCCCCCCTCCTCATCAGACCTCACGGGGGCCCCCCTCCTCATCAGACCTCACGGGGCCCCCTCATCAGACCTCACGGGGGCCCCCCCCATCAGACCTCACGGGGCCCCCCCCAGACCTCACGGGGGCCCCCCCCCAGACCTCACGGGGGCCCCCCCCCAGACCTCACGGGGCCCCCCCCCCAGACCTCACGGGGGCCCCCCCCAGACCTCACGGGGGCCCCCCCCCAGACCTCACGGGGGCCCCCCCCAGACCTCACGGGGGCCCCCCCCCAGACCTCACGGGGGCCCCCCCCAGACCTCACGGGGGCCCCCCCCCAGACCTCACGGGGGCCCCCCCCCAGACCTCACGGGGGCCCCCCCCCCCCCAGACCTCACGGGGGCCCCCCCCCAGACCTCACGGGGGCCACCGGGCTCCTGAGAGGAAAATACATTTGACCAGTTGTTCCCAACCTGGGAACTCAGGTCCCCCTAACAGGACAGGTTTTAATGATCACCTTGGGGAAATACAGACTGAATCCTGCAATCACTGAGCAGCAAATCATATCACCTGTTCTGTGCTTCACATATCCTGCAAACCTGTCCTGTTAGTGGGACCTGAGGAGCGCTGCATTTGAGATTGAAGGTGTGCATGGGAGGTGGCACAGACACACTGGCAAAAGACCTGGCACGGCTTAGGCCGGGGGCACACTAGGCATTTTCTTTAACACGCTAGTGTGCGTTAAAGAAAATGCTAACGCACCGCCCCCCCCCCTCTCGACGCCCGCCTGCCCCCCTCCGAGCAGGCAAGAGGGGTCTGGTGAGTAAAAACAGGAATAGTTCACTAAAGATAGAAAATAAATGACGGCAGAAAATGAGGAAAACGCTCGATTTCAACATGAAAAATTTAGGGAAGTGAGACTCAATGTGAGACAATACAAATATCCAGCAATCGCCATGGAAACCAGCAGACTCACAGGTCCATCCTGCAGCGCTGGCTCCCGCCGGACACGCCGAGACTGGGGATACTGGGTTTTGGAAACCAGTTCTGCAGAATCCACCCCAGCACCCCGGGCTCAGCTCGATGGAATCCCAAAAACTCCAAGGGAGGAACCTGCCGTAAACAGGTCAGACAACCAGTGGCTGCACTGCGCTGCCGGGTCTGATCGAGCCCAGTGGCGCGCAGAGGCAGCTTTACGGGTCCCGCACCAGCTGTTCATGCAGAGGATGTGGGGAATTGTCAGGTGCCCCCCTCCCAGAATCAGAGGGACGTCTAAGACACAAGAGACAGGAGTGAACGCAATAGGTGTTTTTTTTATAGTTTGTATTAACCAATTGCAAACACAGGCCAGAGGAGGGGGGGGGGCACGGCTCAACCTGCACCCCAAAACGTGCCAGGTCGCAGATATCAGCAACAAAACCCACCACAGTACAGCACAACAGCTGGGGGGGGGGGTATCAGAGCCAGACTGGAGGAATGGCAGAAACTGACAGGTGCAGCCCACAAATCTCCATTTAGTGAATAAGACCCACGGTAACACCTGGGCGCACGCAGTGTACAATAAACAGCCCATGTGTTCAGAGGTGACCACCATGAAAGCACAGGCGACTGAATGGGAGACGCCGGGATGAGTCTGTTACACAAAAAAAAAAAAAGTATAAATTCTAAAAAAATAAAACAAAAGTGTTTAAAATAAACAATATCATCTTTTTCCGTTGGATCCTGTGGGTTAAAATCATCTTTTTCCGTTGGATCCTGTGGGTTAAAATCATCTTTTTCCGTTGGATCCTGTGATTCTCACGGAATCACTGAAAATCACAGCAGTCACTGACACTTTGTTGCAGTTTGGCATTTTCTGAATAGATTAACCATTACTTTGCCAGGTTACAATATCAACACCCGAATTGGACCGGAAAGTGAAATTAACCTTTCAGTGCAATTCAGTGACCAATTCAGAGTTTAGTGAATAATCCCTACAGTGAATACACAACTATACACAACCGCAAGGAATATACAGAGTGACCCCAACACTGAACACACAGTATATACACACACACACACAACCACAAGGAATATACAGAGTGACCCAATACTGAACACACACAGTAATATATATATATATAAATTATAATCTCCAAAAACAGGCATTCATCTCAAATCGCCATTAAGCGGTTCTGCCCCGGTGTAACCTCCACAGCGCATACACTCACAAAAAATCCAAACCTTATGACAAATTAAATCAACATTTCGGATCATTCCCGCCTTTATCAAGGGCCTGGAGTGTCACCAGTATGCTGACACACACACACACACACACACTGACACTGACAGCGTGTATATTTGTTGTGGTTGTGTATACTTTCTATACACAATACAGACACACATTGTGACACACAATACACAGACACACATTGTGACACACAATACACAGACACACATTGTGACACACAATACACAGACACACATTGTGACACACAATACACAGACACACATTGTGACACACAATACACAGACACACATTGTGACACACAATACACAGACACACATTGTGACACACAATACACAGACACACATTGTGACACACAATACACAGACACACATTGTGACACACAATACACAGACACACATTGTGACACAATACACAGACACACATTGTGACACACAATACAGACACACATTGTGACACACAATACACAGACACACATTGTGACACACAATACACAGACACACATTGTGACACACAATACACAGACACACATTGTGACACACAATACACAGACACACATTGTGACACACAATACACAGACACACATTGTGACACACATTGTGACACACAATACACAGACACATTGTGACACACAATACACAGACACATTGTGACACACAATACACAGACACATTGTGACACACAATACACAGACACATTGTGACACACAATACACAGACACATTGTGACACACAATACACAGACACATTGTGACACACAATACACAGACACACATTGTGACACACAATACACAGACACACATTGTGACACACAATACACAGACACACATTGTGACACACAATACACAGACACACATTGTGACACACAATACACAGACACACATTGTGACACACAATACACAGACACACATTGTGACACACAATACACAGACACACATTGTGACACACAATACACAGACACACATTGTGACACACAATACACAGACACACATTGTGACACACAATACAGACACACATTGTGACACACAATACAGACACACATTGTGACACACAATACACAGACACACATTGTGACACACAATACACAGACACACATTGTGACACACAATACACAGACACACATTGTGACACACAATACACAGACACACATTGTGACACACATTGTGACACACAATACACAGACACATTGTGACACACAATACACAGACACATTGTGACACACAATACACAGACACATTGTGACACACAATACAACACACATTGTGACACACAATACACAGACACATTGTGACACACAATACACAGACACATTGTGACACACAATACACAGACACATTGTGACACACAATACACAGACACATTGTGACACACAATACAGACACACATTGTGACACACAATACAGACACACATTGTGACACACAATACAGACACACATTGTGACACACAATACACAGACACACATTGTGACACACAATACACAGACACACATTGTGACACAATACACAGACACACATTGTGACACACAATACAGACACACATTGTGACACACAATACACAGACACATTGTGATACACAATACAGACACACATTGTGACACACAATACAGACACACATTGTGACACACAATACACAGACACACACTATACATATACACACACTCAGCTCAGGCACCTTTTTGACGGACAGGGAGAGGTTCTCCAGGATCCGGTCCTTCACCTCCCGCGGGTCCATGTGCCCGGTGCCCGGCTCCAGCTCCCAGACTCCCGGGGCCGCACAGCGCCCGTCATGTGAGCAGCCGGAAGTGACGCAGCACGGGGTGGGGTCACATGGGTAAACAGAGCAACCGAGGGCGTGGCCAGAGCAGAACCATAGCCAGATACATCACAATATGCAGATACCCCCATATGACACGCAGACATCCCAATATATCACGCAGACACCCCAATATAACACACAGATACCCCCATATGACACGCAGACACCCCAATATATCACGCAGACACCCCAATATGACACGCAGACACCCCAATATGACACGCAGACACCCCAATATATCACGCAGACACCCCAATATATCACGCAGACACCCCAATATGACACTCAGACACCCCAATATGACACGCAGACACCCCAATATATCACGCAGACACCCCAATATATCACGCAGACACCCCAATATATCACGCAGACACCCCAATATGACACGCAGACACCCCAATATATCACGCAGACACCCCAATATATCACGCAGACACCCCAATATGACACGCAGACACCCCAATATATCACGCAGACACCCCAATATAACACACAGACACCCCAATATAACACACAGACACCCCAATATATCACGCAGACACCCCAATATATCACGCAGACACCCCAATATGACACGCAGACACCCCAATATATCACGCAGACACCCCAATATAACACACAGACACCCCAATATATCACGCAGACACCCCAATATGACACGCAGACACCCCAATGTAACACACAGATACCCCAACTGTGACTGACCCCCCAATATAACACGCAGACACCCCAATATGACACGCCGACACCCCAATATAACCCGCCGACACCCCAATATAACACACAGATACCCCAACTGTGACTGACCCCCCAATATAACACGCAGACACCCCAATATGACACGCCGACACCCCAATATAACACACAGATACCCCAACTGTGACCGACACCCCAATATGACACGCATACACCCCAATATATCACGCAGACACCCCAATATGACACGCAGACACCCCAATGTAACACACAGATACCCCAACTGTGACTGACACCCCAATATAACACGCAGACATCCCAATGTAACACACAGATACCCCAACTGTGACTGACCCCCCAATATAACACGCAGACACCCCAATATGACACGCAGACACCCCAATATAACCCGCCGACACCCCAATATAACCCGCCGACACCCCAATATAACACGCAGACACCCCAATATATCACGCAGATACCCCCATATGACACGCATACACCCCAATATAACACACAGATACCCCCATATGACACGCAGACACCCCAATATATCACGCAGACACCCCAATATGACACGCAGACACCCCAATATGACACGCAGACACCCCAATATGACACGCAGACACCCCAATATATCACGCAGACACCCCAATATGACACGCAGACACCCCAATATATCACGCAGACACCCCAATATATCACGCAGACACCCCAATATGACACGCAGACACCCCAATATATCACGCAGACACCCCAATATATCACGCAGACACCCCAATATAACACACAGACACCCCAATATATCACGCAGACACCCCAATATATCACGCAGACACCCCAATATGACACGCAGACACCCCAATATATCACGCAGACACCCCAATATATCACGCAGACACCCCAATATAACACACAGACACCCCAATATATCACGCAGACACCCCAATATGACACGCAGACACCCCAATGTAACACACAGATACCCCAACTGTGACTGACCCCCCAATATAACACGCAGACACCCCAATATGACACGCCGACACCCCAATATAACCCGCCGACACCCCAATATAACACACAGATACCCCAACTGTGACCGACACCCCAATATACACGCAGACACCCCAATATGACACGCCGACACCCCAATATAACACACAGATACCCCAACTGTGACCGACACCCCAATATGACACGCATACACCCCAATATATCACGCAGACACCCCAATATGACACGCAGACACCCCAATGTAACACACAGATACCCCAACTGTGACTGACACCCCAATATAACACGCAGACATCCCAATGTAACACACAGATACCCCAACTGTGACTGACCCCCCAATATAACACGCAGACACCCCAATATGACACGCAGACACCCCAATATAACCCGCCGACACCCCAATATAACCCGCCGACACCCCAATATAACACGCAGACACCCCAATATATCACGCAGACACCCCAATATGACACGCAGACACCCCAATATATCACGCAGACACCCCAATATATCACGCAGACACCCCAATATATCACGCAGACACCCCAATGTGACCGACACCCCAATGTAACACAGATACCCCAACTGCGACCGACACCCCAATATAACACGCAGACACCCCAATGTAACACACAGATACCCCAACTGTGACTGACACCCCAATATAACACGCAGACACACCAATATGACACGCAGACACCCCAATATAACCCGCCGACACCCCAATATAACACGCAGACACCCCAATATGACGCGCAGACACCCCAATATGACACGCAGACACCCCAATATAACCCGCAGACACCCCAATATGACACAGACACCCCAATGACATGCAGACACCCCAATATGACACGCATACACCCCAATATGACACGCAGACACCCCAATATAACACGCAGACGCCCCAATATAACACGCAGACACCCCAATATGACACGCAGACACCCCAATATGACAAGCAGACGCCCCAATATAACACAGACGCCCCAATATAACACGCAGACACCCCAATATAACACGCAGATACCTCAATATTTATTTATTTATAAATGATTTTAACACGCAGACACCCCAATATGACACGCAGACACCCCATACAGGATAACAACCTACCCCTTACCCGCACTCAAAATACCTCCAATAATACTGTCCGCTGATCTTGAGTCCAATGCTTCACTATCTGTGTTTGAGCAAACAGGATAAAGTCCGGCCGCCTCACAGGACAATCTCCACGTCCGTCTGTCCGTTCGTCCCCACAGCTAGGGATGAGCCGAACACCCCCGTGTTCGGTTCGCATTCAAACTCGAACAATTTCGAAAGTTCGAGTTTGAACACGAACCAAACTCTATGCAAGTCAATGGAAAATAAAAATTCGGTTTTTAGAGTGCCCTGCAAGAGGGCATATATGCAAAATATTTGCCATAAAAGGTGTATGGGGGTCCGGGTAGTGCCCTGTGGAACAGGAAACAGGAACAAAAAGTTTTTTAATTTTTTTTTAAAAAAAGGAACAGTGAGTTTTCCATGTAATAAGGGTTAAAAATAAAAAACGAAAAATTCCTTCAAATATCGTGCCTAGGAGGTCCCCATAACCTCCCCGTGAAGTGGCGGATTTGTAGGATGTATAGAAACATTTATAAACAAAAAAATGACATTTCAAAGGACGGTAAACATTTTTCCTTTAATCTATTCATAAACAACTGCTTGGGGCGGCAGCCTGTATGAAAAGAGGAGACATTTTAGGACACGCAGAACAAGTTTAGTGATTTTTTGGCTAAATTATGGTGAAACTTAGGCGCTTTAAAATTGGGCCTTTAGTGTCGGCAACAGTGCCGTCACACCGTAACCCCTCTGTGGTATTGTGGAAGAGTGCAGGGTTGGACCCTACGGTTCAAAAAATTAAAATGATATAAATCTGGTATAGGCGTCAGTGCACCCAAATAATGTGCCTTTCATGGCAGCAAGTGCCTTCACACCGTAACGTGTGGTATTGTGGAAGAGTTCAGTGGTGGAGGCTTTGTGAATGCAGAAGAGATCCCCGATCTATTCCGTTACTTCAGCATCAGGGGATTGATAGCTGCTGATCCAGGACTGATTCATTTTTATAAATGTCAGCCGGTCTACAGAGTCGGTGGACAGACGCACTCTTTTGTCTTTGACAAAACCTCCAACGGCACTTAACGTCCTTTCAGAAAGCACGCTAGATGAAGGGCAACCTAGTAGCAGCATAGCATATTGGCTAAGTTCTGGCCAGTGATCCAATCTCAACACCCAGTAAGCCAGTGGCTCATCTGCTGGAAAGGTATCCAGGTCTGCCCTTGCCCCTAGGTAGTCCTGCACCATACGGTGAAGACGCTGGCAATGGGTGCCTACATTTGACGTCCCTGGGTGTCGTGGACTAAAAAAATTTAAAAAGGCATCAGTCAAGCGGCCCCGGCCTTCACCTCTTCCTCTGATCATCCGCAGCCTCAGAAGCACCTGTGTCATCACTTGGTAACCTACCAGTGCCTGGAAAGGTGTTACACAAGTGTCGCTTTAGAGTGTCCTCAAGTTTTTTCATCCTGTCCTCCCTCTGTGCGGGCATGATGAGCTCTGCAACTTTACCTTTGTATCGTGGATCAAGAAGGCTTGCCAACCAGTAATGATCCCTCTCCTTGATAGCACGAATCCTGGGGTCCTTTACCAGGCTTTGCAGGATAAGGGAGCCCATGCAGCATAGGTTGGAAGTGGCATTAGCTACAAGTCTTCCTGGTCAATGAGGAGGATGACCCCATCGTGCACTTCCTCCTCCCAGCCACGTACTAGTCCTTGGGTTTATGGGCACACAAAACCCTCCCTTGAGGAATCCCCACCTTCAATGCCCCCACTACTTAAATATTCCTCCTCCTCCTCCTCATCCTCCTCCTGTCTGATCTGAGGAGGACCCGCTGGAATGCTGTCTGCGGAAAGACTGGGGCCTTCAGAGCTAGGGAAGGCCTCCTCTTCCTCCCGCTGCTCTGCCTCTAGAGCCACATCTATAATTCCCCGCAGAGTGTGCTCCAGCAGGAACACTAAAGGAATTGTGTCACTGATGCATGCACTGTCCCTGCTCACCATCCTCATTGCCTCCTCAAATGGTGACAGTACAGTGCATGCATCCTTGATCATCAACCACTGTGGGGGGGGGGAAACAAGTTGACCTGAACCTGTCCTTGTGCCATACTCACACAGGTACTCGTTGATGGCCCTCTGCTGCTTTTGCAGACGCTGCAGCATTGCTAATGTTGAGTTCCACCTGGTGGGCATGTCACAGATCAGACGGTTTGTGGGAAGGTGGAATTCTCTTTGAATTTCTGCCAGGCGAACACTTGCTGGGAATGACCGTCTGAAGTGGCTGCAGACTTTTATGGCCTGGCTGAGAAGCTCTGCCAGCCCTGGGTACCTGGTTAAGAAATGCTGTACCACCAGATTTAGGACGTGTGCTAGGCATGGTACATGCGTCAATTTACCCAGGCGTAGGGCGGAGAGAAGGTTGCTGCCATTATCACAGAAGACCATTCCCAGCTGAAGCTGGCGTGGTGTTAACCATCTCTGCACCTGCCCCTGCAGAGCTGACAGAATTTCTGGCCCGGTGTGGCTCCTGTCCCTTAAACAAACCAGCTCAAGCACAGTATGGCATCTTTTTGCTTGAGCCATTGCGTAGCCCCTGCCACTTAAACTCGGTTTAACTGCCACTTCGCCAGAGACAGAGAAGGAGGAAGAGGGAGAGGTGGTGGTGGAGCAGACAGACCTCATACAAGCAGCTTTCTAGAGGAATGGTGGATGAACAAGCTCCAGCACAGAGCCCCGTCTTGGATCCCTCCCAGCTGCAATCAGAGTTACCCAGTGTGCTGTGAAGGAAATGTATCAGCCCTGTCCATGCTTGCTGGACCACGTGTCTAAAGTCACATGCACCTTGCTGCTGACTGCCTTTCCCAATGACTCAATAACATTGTCTTCCACGTGCTGGTATAGTACTGGAATGGCCTTCCGTGAAAAGTAATGGCGTTTTGGAACATGCCACTGTGGTACAGCACATTCAGCAAATTCACGGAAGGGAGCAGAGTCCACCAGCTGGAAAGGCAGCAGCTGCAATGCGAGTAATTTTGCTAAGCTGGCATTTAGACGCTGTGCTTGGGGATGGTTGGGAGTATATTTTTTCTTACGCTGCAGCAGCTGGGGCAACGTAATCTGACTGCGGAAATCTTCAGCTGATGGGATGCTGTCACATTGTGAGGAAGGACCTGGTACATCCATTACTGTAGCATCATCCCTGTCAGTGGAGGTTGGAGTCAATGACATGGCAGGACATATAGTGGGTAGAGACAGGTGAGGAGGACCTACGCAAAGTTTTGCGCCAACGGGATGCGTGGCAGGTGGTCATATGTTGCCTCAAGCACGTGGTACCCAAGCGTCTGGTGTCTTTCCCATGCTAGAGCCTCATCTGACATAGATTACAAATAGCAACGGTGGGTGGGCTCTGAGGCACATTTCTTAAAGAACTCCCAGACAGCAGAGTTCCTGGATGTGTGCTTTGAGACAACAGCGCTCTGCACCTGAGCAGCTCTGACATCTGATGCCTTGGACTGGCTAGTGCTATGGTTGGTCATAGAGGACGTTGTGCCTCGTGTTTGTTGTGCCTCCTCCTCACTTGACTCCTCTGTTCGATCAGGCACCCAGGTGGAGTCAGTGACCTCATCATCATTGTCATCACCCCCTATCTCCTCGTCACTGGAGCCAACTTGGCAGTATGCTGCAGCTGCTGGGGCAACATGAGTGCCAGTTATTTGTGTGTCACTGGCACCCCCTTCCTCTAGGTTCATTATATTCCCTTCCTCAACCTCGGAGATTGAATCAGAGCACTGTAGTTGCTGCGCATCCTCAAGCAGCATGTCACGGTCATTGTAGTCAAACAATTCAGCTGACTCCTCCGTGTGTGATAGTGAGGCTACGGCAGGAGTAGCTGTGGACATGGAGGCTGCATTAGATGCTTTGGCAGCTGAGGTGGACTGTAAAGCACTACAAGCCTGGCTGGCAGAGGACTCGGAGGGTGAGGATGGCCTGGTTAGCCAATCCACCAAATACTCTGTATGTTGCTGCTGCTTAAGAAGACAGCCAGCACCAGTTAGAAAGGACAAGCGTGCCCCTGCAGAGGATGCACCACGTCCACGACGACCAGAGGCACAGCCTCCCGTCACAGAGGCTGCGTGCCCTCTTATCTGTGCCTGGGAGCGTCTGCCTGTCCTTTTTGGTCTTTCTGACATGGTGAGTGATATATAGATTAAATATATACAGAACTCTGATTCAACTCTGGTATAAAGATTAAAGATTTCCAGAACTCTGGTATAACTCAGTGAGACACCCTGATAGCTGGCAGCCGGTGACAAGACACAGATTACAATTCCCAGAAACCTCCTATAAATCAGTGAGACCCCCTGATGGGTGGCAGTGACAAGACACAAATTACCACAATTCCCAGATATTTTGTAGAAATTACTGACCCCCCAAAATACTTGGTGGCAGTGAGAACACACGGATTATAACAATTACCAGAAATATTGTAGAAATTAGACCCCCCCAGTAGCTGGTGGCAGACTGGCAGTGAGAACACACACTAACACAAGAACAATCTCCTCTCAAACATGTGCTGAAGCGCTGTGTGAAACCTTAAATAGTGTGCTGCGGGACATAGCTCTGTGAGCCCATGATTGGGCAAATTTTGCCCAATCAGGACTCTGAGCCGTGATTGGCATAGTCTTGAACCTGTCTTGCACCCGACCTGTGGTCAGGTGCAAAGCTGTAGCCAATTACAAGCTTCAGGCCAGAAGAAAAGTGCATTGTGGTCCATTGTGGGCGAACATGCCGCGAACACGCGGAAATGTTCGTAGTTCGCGAACATGCGATGTTCGATGCGAACTCCGAACCGATCAGCTCATCCCTACCCACTGCCAGTCTCAGCGATGATGGGTTCAGTGGATTTACTGTTAGAGCAACATGGACTGTAGCGCTGTACAATTGTAGTGTGTAGACAAGAAGGCCCCCCCACCTCTGAGGGGCACGAGGACCGCCGGGGGTGACATATCCTGGATTTGCTTTGGACCATGAAGGTCAAAATTCTGCATAAATTCTCTTTCCTGGGGAGAATCTGCGGGAATTACAGAAAAACGGCCGCTAAAGCCTAAAATTTAAACCACTTCAAAACTTCTCCCGAGCAGCCCCCTTTCTATGGAACCCCCTCCCCCCGCAACATTAGACTCTCCCCATCTCTACAGTCCTTCAAGAAGTCTCTGAAAACACATTACTTTAGAGAAGCCTAGCAGCTCATTCCCTAATCCCCCCACTGTACATTTCCTACTGCATCTTCCCGCACAGCCTACATGCACCCCAATATGTCACCCTCACCTAGTGTGTCACCCCTCTCCTCTTAGATTATAAACTCTGGAGCAGGGTCCTCTCTCCTCTTAGATTGTAAGCTCTGGGGCAGGGTCCCCTCTCCTCTTAAGATTGCAAGCTCTGGAGCAGGGTCCCCTCTCCTCTTAGATTGCAAGCTCTGGAGCAGGGTCCCCTCTCCTCTTAGATTGTAAGCTCTGGAGCAGGGTCCCCTCTCCTCTTAGATTGTAAGCTCTGGGGTAGGGATGAGCTGTTCGGTTCGATCTGTTCGGAGTTCGCATCGAACGTTCGCCGAACTCCGAACATTTCCACGTGTTCGGTTCGAGTTCGCCCACAATGCACTTTTCCACTGGCCTGAAGCTTGTAATTGGCTACAGCCTTGCACCTGCAGACTATGCCAATCACGGCTCAGAGTCCTGCTTGGGCAAATTTTGCCCAATCATGGGCTCACATAGCTAAGTCCCGCAGCACACTATATAAGGCTTCACACAGCGTTCAGCATGTGTTTTTGAGTGGAGATTGTTCGGTTAGTGTGTCTTCTCACTGCCAGTCTGCCACCAGCTATTGGGGGGATCTCACTTCTACAAGATTTCTGGGAATTGTTGTAATCTGTGTTCTCACTGCCAGCAGCTATTGGGGGGTCTCACTTCTACAAGATATCTGGGAATTGTTGTAATCTGTGTGTGCCCACTGCCAGCAGCTATTGGGGGGGGGGTCTCACTTCTAGTAGATATCTGGGAATTGTAATGTGTCTTGTCATTGCCACCCATAAGGGGTCTCACTGATTTGTAGGAGGTTCCTGGGAATTGTAATCTGTGTCTTGTCACTGCCACCCATCAGGGGGTCTCACTGATTTATAGGAGGTTTCTGGGAATTGTAATCTGTGTCTTCTCACTGCCAGCTATCAGGGGGTCCCACAAGCTTCTAGCACATTTCTGCGAATTTTAATCTGTGTCTTGTCACTGCCACCCATCAGGGGGTCTCACTGATTATAGGAGGTTTCTGGGAATGTTAATCTGTGTCTTGTCACTGGCTGCCAGCTATCAGGGTGTCTCACTGAGTTATACCAGAGTTCTGGAAATCTTTAATCTAGATAACACCGTTGAATCAGAGTTCTGCATATCTCCAATTTTTAAAACAGAGTTGAATCAGAGTTCTGTATATCTTTAATCTATATATCACTCACCATGTCAGAAACACCTGAAAGGACAGGCAGACGCTCTCAGACACAGATAAGAGGGCAAGCAGCCTCTGTGTCGGAAGGCTGTGCCCCTGGTCGTCGTGGACGTGGTGCATCCTCTGCAGGGGCACGCTTGTCCTTGTTTCTAACTGGTGCTGGCCATCTTAAGCAGCAGCAACATACAGAGGATTTGCAGGATTGGCTAACCAGGCCATCCTCATCCTCCGAGTCCTCTGCCAGCCAGGCTTGTAGTGGTTTACAGTCCACCTCAGCTGCCAAAACATCTAATTCAGCCTCCATGTCCACAGCTACTCCTGCCGTAGCCTCACCATCATACACGGAGGAGTCAGCTGAATTGTTTGACTACAATGACAGTGACATGCTGCTTGAGGATGCGCAACTCCAGTGCTCTGATTCAAACTCTGAGGTTGAGGAAGGGAGTAAAATCAGCCTAGGAGGGGGTGCCAGTGACACACAAAGAACTGGCACTCGTGTTCCCCCAGCAGCTGCAGCATATTGCGAGGTTGGCTCCAGTGACGAGGAGATAGGGGGTGATGACAATGATGATGAGGTCACTGACTCCACCTGGGTGCCTGATCGAACAGAGGAGTCAAGGGAGGAGGAGGCACAACAAAAACAAGGCAGAACGTCCTCTATGACCAACCGTAGCCAGTCCAAGGCATCAGAAGTCACAGCTGCTCAGGTGCAGAGCGCTGTTGTCTCAAAGCACATGTACAGGAAGTCTGCTGTCTGGGAGTTCTTTAAGAAATGTTCAGCAGACTGCACCGTTGCTATTTGTAATCTATGTCAGATGAGGATCAAGCGTGGGAAAGACATCCCATGCTTGGGTACCAAGTGCTTGAGGCGACATATGACCACCTGCCACACATCCCGTTGGCGCAACACTTTGCATAGGTCCTCCTCCTCCTCTGTCTCTACCCCCACTATAGGTCCTGCTATGTCATTGCCTACAACCTCCACTGACAGGGATGATGCTACAGTAATGGGTGTACCAGGTCCTTCCTCAGTATGTGACAGCATCCCATCAGCTGAAGATTTACGCAGTCAGATTACGTTGCCCCAGCTGCTGCAGCGTAAGAAAAAATATAGTCCTAACCATCCCCAAGCACAGCGTCTAAATGCCAGTTTAGCAAAATTACTCGCATTACAGCTGCTGCTTTTCCAGCTGGTGGACTCTGCTTCCTTCCGTGAATTTGCGGAATGTGCTGTACCACAGTGGCAGGTTCCAAAACACCATTTCTTTTCACGGAAGGCCATTCCAGCACTATACCAGCATATGGAACACAATGTTATGGAGTCATTGGGAAAGGCAGTCAGCAGCAAGGTGCACATGACTTTAGACACGTGGGCCAGCAAGCATGGACAGGACCATTACATTTCCTTCACGGCACACTGGGTAACTCTGATTGCAGCTGGGAGGGATCCAGGACGGGGCTCTGTGCTGGAGCTTGTTCATCCACTACGCCTCCAGAAACCTGCTTGTATGAGGTCTGTCTTCTCCACCACCTCTTCCTCTGTCTCTGGCGAAGTTGCAGTTAAACCGACGCGTGTCAGGGCCTACGCAATGGCTCAAGCAAAAACATGCCATACTGTGCTTGAGCTGGTTTAAGGGACAGGAGGCAGCCACACCGGGCCAGAAATTCTGTCAGCTCTGCAGGGGCAGAGATGGTTAACACCACGCCAGCTTCAGCTGGGAATGGTCTGTGATAATGGCAGCAACCTTCTCTCCGCCCTATGCCAGGGTAAGTTGACGCATGTACCATGCCTAGCAGACATCCTAAATCTGGTGGTACAGCGTTTCCTAACCAGGTACCCAGGGCTGGCAGAGCTTCTCAGCCAGGCCATAAAAGTCTGCAGCCACTTCAGACGGTCATTCCCAGCAAGTGTTCGCCTGGCAGAAATTCAAAGAGAATTCCACCCTCCCACAAACCGTCTGATCTGTGACATGCCCACCAGGTGGAACTCGACATTAGCAATGCTGCAGCGTCTGCGCATGCAGCAGAGAGCCATCAATGAGTACCTGTGTGAGTTTGGCACAAGGACAGGTTCAGGTCAACTTGGTCCCTCCCCCGCAGTGGTTGATGATCAAGGATGCATGCACTGTACTGTCACCATTTGAGGAGACAATGAGGATGGTGAGCAGGGACAGTGCATGCATCAGTGACAAAATTCCTTTAGTGTTCCTGCTGGAGTGCACTCTGCAGGGGGAAATATAGATGTGGCACTAGAGGCAGAGCAGCGGGAGGAAGAGGAGGCCTTCCCTAGCTCTCAAGGCCCCGGTCTTTCCGCAGACAGCATTCCTGCAGGTGTTCCTCAGATCAGACAGGAGGATGAGGAGGAATATTTAAGTAGTGGGGGCATTGAAGGTGGGGATTCCTCAAGGGAGGGTTTTGTGTGCCCAGAAACCCAAGGACTAGTACGTGGCTGGGAGGAGGAAGTGCATGATGGGGTCATCCTCTGCATTGACCAGGAAGACTCGGAAGCTACTGCCACCTCCAACCTATGCTGCATGGGCTCCCTTATCCTGCAAAGCCTGGTAAAGGACCCCAGGATTCATGCTATCAAGGAGACGGATCATTACTGGTTGGCTTAGCCTTCTTGATCCACGATACAAGGGTAAAGTTGCAGAGCTCATCCTGCCCGCACAGAGGGAGGACAGGATGAAACAATTTGAGGACGCTCTAAAGCGACACTTGTGTAACACCTTTCCAGGCACTGGTAGGTTACCAAATGATGACACAGGTGCTTCTGAGGCTGCGGATGATCAGAGGAAGAGCGGTGAAGGCCGGGGCCGCTTGACTGATGCCTTTTTAAAAAAGTTTAGTCCACGACACCCAGGGATGTCAAATGTAGGCACCCATTGCCAGCGTCTTCACCATATGGTGCAGGACTACCGAGGGGCAAGGGCAGACCTGGATACCTTTCCAGCAGATGAGCCACTGGCTTACTGGGTGTTGAGATTGGATCACTGGCCAGAACTTAGCCAATATGCTATGCTGCTACTAGGATGCCCTTCATCCAGCGTGCTTTCTGAAAGGACGTTAAGTGCCGCTGGAGGTTTTGTCAAAGACAAAAGAGTGCGTCTGTCCACCGACTCTGTAGACCGGCTGACATTTATAAAAATGAATCAGTCCTGGATCAGCAGCTATCAATCCCCTGATGCTGAAGTAACGGCATAGATCGGGGATGTCTTCTGCATTCACAAAACCTCCACCACTGAACTCTTCCACAATACCACAGATGGGTTACTTACGGTGTGAAGGCACTAGCTGGCACCAAAGGCCTAATATTTGGGTGCACTGCCACTGACGCCTATACCAGATTCATATCATTTTAATATTGGACCGCAGGGTCCAACCCTGCACTCTTCCACAATACCACAGAGGGGTTCCGGTGTGACGGCACTGTTGCAGACACTAAAAGGCCCAATTTTAAAGCACCTATTGTTACTTTCATCCAAAGCCTGCATAAGTTTCACCATAATTTATCCAAAAGAAATCACTAAACTTGTTCTGCGTGTCCTAAAATGTCTCCCCTTTTCATACAGGCTGCCGCCTCAAGCAGTTATTTATGAATAGATTAAAGGAAAACTATTTACCGTCATTTGAAATGTCATTTTTTTGTTTTTAAATGTTTCTATACATCCTACAAATCCGCCACTTCACGGGCAGGTTATGGGGACCTCCTAGGCACGATATTTGAAGGACTTTTTCGTTTTTATTTTTAACCTTTATTTCATGGAAAACTCACTGTTCCTTTAAAAACCATTTCTTTTTTCCTTGTTTCCTGTCCCCCAGGGCACTACCCGGACCCCCATACACCTTTTATGGCAAATATCTTCCATATATGCCCTCTTGGAGGGCACTCTAAAAATCGAACTTTTGAGTCCCATTGACTTGCATTGAGTTCGGTTCGTGTTCGAACTCGAACTTTTGAAATTGTCCGAGTTCGAATGTAAACCGAACACGGGGGTGTTCGGCTCATCACTACTCTGGGGCAGGATCCTCTTTCTTGCTGTTCTGTGTGTTTACCGTGTATGTAGATTGTTATTCTGTCTCACCCGTTGTACAGCACTACAGAACTTGGTAACACTTTATAAAAACTTGTAACTGTAACATGTCCAAGAGGTGAGGATAGTAAGGGTGACCTGGGCAGAACCATGAGAGGGGTCTGATTGGCATCAGAGTTATCATTGCCCTCGACAGGACATAGGCCTCTAATCACTGGCCACCAGGGCTAGGTCCTTCATGTGATTATCGCCCCGGCGGCTTATGTCCTCAAGGTATGAAGGTAGTCATAGGCTTGGTGTCTAGTGATTAGGGGCCCGTGTCCTTCAGGTGATTACGATGACATGTTCTTGAGGTGGCCATAGGTTAGAGGCCCATGTCCTTCAGATGGTCATTAGCCTGGGGGGCCAGAACAAACACAAAACATGTGAATCAGAGAGTTGCACATAAAGAGGAGTCAGGGAACAATGTATCCATTATGAATCAGGAGATTAAACATTGTACAGGATAAAATCACAACAGACGGACAAACACTCTTTTGGGAGCTTTTGGGTTTTTTAATGGTGATAATGCAGCAGGGAAAGGGTAGCATCTATTTTATAGCGCTAGGGTCGTGTCATTAGCCAATGGTGCTGGAATAACTAATGCTTTGAAAGCATTGTCAATAGGATTAAATGACTATAATATTTACCTATATAAGAGCTTATTTTAGGACTTTGCGTCACAAATTAACCCCTTAAGGTTCTTTCCATCCTGCCTGTGTGCATTATGAGCTACGGGTCTGTCCGCGTATTGTGATTTTTATCCAGTACCATTTTTAGTCTCGTGATTTATAATGAATATATTGTTCCCGGACTTTCCGCTTTATGTGGATTTGTGCCTGGGGGATAGAGAATTGGCCCTGCTGGGGACACGGTCATATATATATTAGATTCTGCAGGTCTTACACCAAATTGTCAGGTCAGATACGGTTTCACTGTTACCTTTATTGCTCCTACTGGGAGGTTATTCCATGTATCTACTACACTTTCTATATCACTGTTACTGCCCCCACTGAGAGGCTATTCCATGTATCTACTACCCTTTCTATATCACTGTTACATAGAATAGCCTCCCAGTGGGGGCAGTATCTACTACCCTTTCTATATCACTGTTACTGCCCCCACTGGGAGGCTATTCCATGTATCTACTACCCTTTCTATATCACTGCCCCACTGGGAGGCTATTCCATGTATCTACTACCCTTTCTATATCACTGTTACTGCTCCCACTGGGAGGCTATTCCATGTATCTACTACCCTTTCTATATCACTGTTACTGCTTCCACTGGGAGGCTATTCCATGTATCTACTACCCTTTCTATATCACGGTTATTGCCCCCACTGGGAGGCTATTCCATGTATATACTACCCTTTCTATATCACTGTTACATGGAATAGCCTCCCAGTGGGGGCAGTAACAGTGATATAGAAAGGGTAGTAGATACATGGAATAGCCTCCCAGTGGGGGCAGTATCTACTACCCTTTCTATATCACTGTTACTGCCCCCACTGGGAGGCTATTCCATGTATATACTACCCTTTCTATATCCCTGTTACTGCCCCACTGGGAGACTATAGAAAGGGTAATAGATACATGGAATAGCCTCCCAGTGGGGGCAGTAACAGTGATATAGAAAGGGTAGTAGATACATGGAATAGCCTCCCAGTGGGGGCAGTATCTACTACCCTTTCTATATCACTGTTACTGCCCCACTGGGAGGTTATTCCATGTATATACTACCCTTTCTATATCCTGTTACTGCCCCCACTGGGAGGCTATTCCATGTATACTACCCTTTCTATATCACTGTTACTGCTCCCACTGGGAGGCTATTCCATGTATATACTACCCTTTCTATATCACTGTTACTGCCCCACTGGGAGGCTATTCCATGTATATACTACCCTTTCTATATCACTGTTACTGCCCCACTGGGAGGTTATTCCATGTATCTACTACCCTTTCTATATGACTGTTACTGCCCCCACTGGGGGCTATTCCATGTATCTATTACCCTTTCTATATCACTGTTACTGCTCCCACTGGGAGGCTATTCCATGTATCTATTACCCTTTCTATATCAGTTACTGCCCCCACTGGGAGGCTATTCCATGTATCTACTCCCCTTTCTATATCACTGTTACTGCTCCCACTGGGAGGCTATTCCATGTATATACTACCCTTTCTATATCACTGTTACTGCTCCCACTGGGAGGCTATTCCATGTATATACTACCCTTTCTATATCACTGTTACTGCCCCCACTGGGAGGTTATTCCATGTATCTACTACCCTTTCTATATGACTGTTACTGCCCCCACTGGGAGGCTATTCCATGTATCTATTACCCTTTCTATATCACTGTTACTGCTCCCACTGGGAGGCTATTCCATGTATCTATTACCCTTTCTATATCAGTTACTGCCCCCACTGGGAGGCTATTCCATGTATCTATTACCCTTTCTATATCACTGTTACTGCTCCCACTGGGAGGCTATTCCATGTATCTACTACCCTTTCTATATCACTGTTACTGCCCCCACTGGGAGGCTATTCCATGTATCTATTACCCTTTCTATATCAGTTACTGCCCCCACTGGGAGGATATTCCATGTATCTACTACCCTTTCTATATTTTAGTTACATGGATACGAGGTACAATTACAAGCAGTTATAAAGCACTAAGTTCCGTAGCGTTGTAGGGTTTTATGTTTGTATCTCCTGTCCTTTCTGTTTGATTTAAGTTCTTTAGCAAAAAAAAAAAAAAAGAAACCAGAAAAACAAGACTGTCGGAAAAAAAAACAATTCTTTATTAATTACACTCCTGGATTTTCCAGTTTGAGCCTCAGCCCCCCCCAAATCAATAAGAACCCCCCCCCCCCCAAAACACCTAAGCTCTTAAATCCTGGATGCAGAGACCGTCTCTATTCATCAATGAAAAGGCACAAAACTCCGCGTTTCCAAGCTTTGCCACTTGCCGGGCGATAATAAAACAGCCCCAGGGTTACCGCGCCGGCTTCTGTGCCGAGCCGCGTGCATTGGAATATACGGCGCAGCCCTGGGATTTCCGGGAAGGCGCAGGAAATGACGGCCATTAAAATCCTGTCCTGAGAGCGCCGCGTTGGCGCCGGCCTCCTCCATCAAGCTGCGGTTATGGATTAAACTTGCAAAATAAAGAAAAAATAATTCTCACAGACAGAATGAGGGATCCCACAGACAGATGACGACTACGAAGGGTTAAAACTGGCACTTTATGTGAGCTAAAAATCAAAAAAAGGTGGCGTAACCGCCAAATCACACGGAAATACCATAAACACGTCAAAAAGGAAAGAAGGGGAAAAAAGGGGGAAAGTCAAGTGAGAAAATGTAAGAAGGTTAAAAGAGAAATATATATTATATAGAAAAGGGGGGGGAGGAAAAGAACAAAAAAAGAGAGGGGTAACAAAAAGAAAAGGGGGAAAAGGGGGGGAAAAGGGGGGGGAAAGGGGGGGGGAAAGGGGGGGGAAAGGGGGGGAAAGGGGGGGGAAAAGGGGGGAAAAAGAAGGGGGGGGGTGAAAAGGGAAGAAACAGAAAAACCAAGAGCAAAAAAAATGAGGCAGACTGTTACCTTTTTTCAGTCATATGTTCTTATTATTGACAAACAGGGTTTTATTTCATGGACGAGACAAAAAAAAAAAGTAAAAAAATTGAGGGGTAAAACATCCCGTCGGCAGGATCGCTCCCCTGGTTTCCATGGCAATTGCTCCAGTGTTCGCACTATTTGGGCAGAAGCCCCGAATCGGAGGATTTTCATCAGTTTTGTCCAATAATCAAAAAACGTAAGGTTTCATGACAACAAAACCGTTCCAGCGCCGCAGACTCCGGGACTCCCGAGAAGAGCGATTCTGCCGCAAAGTAGTTGCCATGGAAACCTGGGGGAAGGTCCCGGCCGATAGCGCCAGTTTTGGAATCTTCCGTGAAAGCTGATGGAAGCGTTTTTGGCCTCCGCGCCCACAGCGCCGCGTTCTCTCCCGCCGAGGTCATTCCACATTTCCGGAGAAGTTTTTTTTTTATTTTAATGATTTGTCATAGAAATATTTGTAAACAATATGATGCGAGATGCCCTAACGATGCAACAATCGCCCCCCAGAAAAATCATTTCTCATAATCCATCAAGCCCATAAAAAACATGAAAAAGAAAAAGCCTTGCCTGACTAGCGGAAAAAATAAATTTACCCGGATTACATCGTCACCTGCAGATCAATAAATAAGGAGGAAAAAAAACAGGAAAAAAGGGATAAAACTGGGATTTAAAAAATAAACCAGGGAGGCGGAGGTGGATCTGCTGAGCCGACAGGTACGGCGGGATTTAAATGAGATTAAAATGTGATAAAACGGGAAGGAGGAGGAAGCTATGGCTTTGGGAGGAATACAGGTAATTCGTAGAAAATAAGTCGTACGCCCTGCATCACCGCTGCATCATGCGCTCACGTTAAAAACAACCGGTGCCTCTCGCTGCTTCAGGAACAACACAGAGCGAGCCGGACGATGTCTTCGCCATTGGTGGTTTTTTGTATTGGCCGCAGAGGAATCAGCGAGGACGACCAGACCGAGTCTCGGGTCCAAGGCAAGACGGGCGACTTTAGGCCTTTCCTCCAGTTCGAGAGGTTCGTGGTCTCAAGGCGGAGGAGCCAGCGTATGCGCCATGCCTCCTCAAAACCCAAGAACATGAGAACAGCTCGTGACGACGACCAGCAAACCGCCCGGCTGATGAGCCAAACCGGTTCTCACCACAACACCAAGTTATAAGCCCGTTAGAGGAGGGACCGCAATGTTCTTTGCCAGCAAAGCCAAGAGCGCCAGGTCGACATTCCCACCGGCTTTCTCAAGGGCCGAAACGGCATCTTCCGAAGAAAATCCAGCGTTCACAAGCCTTTCTACGTCAGACGGTGAGAAAGCGGGAAGTGGTGGCAATGGACTGGATTCTGCACCGGACTGAGAGTGGTCTTTATCTCTCCCAGGTCCACTGTTTGACCCCACTTGAGACTCCAAGACTTCGGCAACAGAGCTCTTCATAGTCAAACCAGCGGACATGGCCTCCATGGGTTGGTCTGATTTAACGGAGGTTGTACAATCATTGTGAGCATCTGGATCAGCCACAGAACAAGTTGTGCAACTCTGCTGAAGATCCGTGGAGTCCAAACCCAATGTGGATTCAGGATGTTCAGCGGAAGCCAAGGGTTCAGATCCGGTTGGGTCTTGGTCAGGAGATCCACCGATATGACCTTCTTTATCAGATGGAAAGGCCTCGTCGCTGGCAGAGTGGCTTCCAATAGAGGAAGCTTCGTTTTGAGGGAGATGGTCAAGTGAAGGCTGACTCGTACGAGGGATCTCATGACAGTTGTCGCCGACGCTTTCCGACTCGCCGGCCTTCTCATCCAGAGCCCTGCAGGACCCTTTACCGCTCACGAGCAGAAGTTTGTGAAGCTCCTTCAAAGCGGCAGCCAAAGAGAAGCAATTTTCTTCAAAGTCTTGGCTTGGATTGTTCAAGGGTTGAGGAACAGACTCTTTGGAAGCACCGTTCACTTCCTCGGACATGTCTGCACCGTCAGTGACCTGTGCGGAGCTTCCACATGGGATCACAGCATCCTTTTCCTGCAGGCCGGTGTTATCATAGGCTGGACTGTTTGCGTGGCAGGCATCAGTAGTGGACTCAGCTGTAGGTACGTCCACCTCCATGGGGGCTTCTGCGCTGCCAGATCGAGCTTCACCACCCGAGTCTTGACATGAAGCTGCAGGAAGAGGCAGGGCGTCCATACCGAGCTCGGCTTGTCCAGGTTGGCCTTGCGGTGAGATACTGCGTTGTGTGACTGGTTGTAATGGCGGTGTGTTGTCGGAGGAGTTTGGCAGTGAGTTGTCCTCGTGTCCTGGGTTTGTCATAGGTTGACCGGTAACTTGCAGATCCCCGTCTGTTGGGCCATCACCACCGACGTGAGAAATACTCAGATGGTCAGCAATTCCACCCTCTGCAGGCTCCATGACAGGAGGAAGGACCCCGGTCTGGGAGAGAAAGTCCTGACTCTCTGCACCGGTTTTAAGAAGGTTTGACGTTGGCTCTAAGCTCTCGGTTGCGGTGGACGGTCGGGAGCAGACAGCGGAGGCGAAAGGAGCAACGGCTTCCGAAGCGATGCCTGGAGAATGGGCAGGGTGGACTCGTCCATCACTCGGTACCGCCAGCGATGGATCATCCTCTGAGGTAGTTTCTGTATCTGGAATCAAGAAGAGCAGAGTAAGAGCGGGACCGAGACGCCGGGACCGAGACGCCAGGCAGAGCGGGACCGAGACGCCGGGACCGAGACACCGGGCAGAGCGGGACCGAGACGCCGGGCAGAGCGGGACCGAGACGCCGGGACCGAGACGCCGGGCAGAGAGGGACCGAGACGCCGGGCAGAGCGGGACCGAGACGCCGGGCAGAGCGGGACCGAGACGCCGGGCAGAGAGGGACCGAGACGCCGGGCAGAGAGGGACCGAGACGCCGGGCAGAGAGGGACCGAGACGCTGGGCAGAGCGGGACCGAGACGCCGGGCAGAGCGGGAGAGTCGCCGGGCAGAGCGGGACCGAGACGCCGGGCAGAGAGGGACCGAGACGCCGGGCAGAGCGGGACCGAGACGCCGGGCAGAGCGGGACCGAGTCGCCGGGCAGAGCAGGACACGTACATCTTGTGTCGAGGCTCCACAGCCGTATACCCAGGCAGCATTTTATATCGAATAATCTGGGTCACCGCTGCGTCACGGCCGCGGAGCACTCTATCCCTATATTATAACTGACCCAGTTTGCCAGATGGAGCAGCAGACATGGCGCATGTGCCGGCAACGTGTTTGTGTGTAAACCCCTGAGCTCATACTGTGCACTAAACCAAGCCAGTTAGACAGGTTGAGGTGCTGCGCCACTGCCCAGGGCGACATGACAGACAGGCTCGCCTTACACGAACGCCAGAGGGCGCATCGAAAAGCATCGCAATCGCTCCCCAGGTCTCTCTCCTTTACTGCCATTAGATTGCAAGCTCATGGGCAAACTAGCTGAGCATTGTGCTTGCGCGCTCTCAATCTAATACACAGAGTCTGCTGATCCTCCTCTGAGCTTGATACAGTCTGCGAGGACAAAACTGCCGCGGGTCCTTTACTGGATTCAAGAAATAGTTAAACTCTGCAACCCCGGCCTGTGCTTCGATTTAACCCCCTCATTCCCCAGCTCTAGCTTTGAACGTCAATATTTCCACAAGTGCACAGCGCTGTGGAACATGTTGGCGCTTTAATAAAGTAATGGTGACAAATATCAAACCTGGATTTATGTGACCATGAGACGTCAGACTCCAGATTTGCCTACACTTTAACCCATTCACTACCAAACATTTTTTCTTTTTAAAAATATATAGAATGCTCATTTGAAGCACGAGACGCGCAGATTTCAGTAATGAGATAGTGAACAGAACTTAGTAAATTTGCTAATTTTTTTATTTCCAGGTGTTGGTTTATCCTTTACAGAAAAATCGCCGTGATGAAAGGTTCCAAACTCTAGACAGTGTTCCTTATCTGGCATAATGTCACACGGGGTCTGCATTATCAGCATACAGGCAGATGCAGTAAATGTGCTGCAGACAGATAATAAAATGGTGAGATCTCCTGCTCACACGGGGTCTGCATTATCAGCACACAGGCAGATGCAGTCAATATGCTGCAGACAGATTATTTATTTATTTGCAAAGTATTTTACCAGGAAGGATACATTGAGATTTCTCTCGTTCTCAAATATGTCAAAATGGTGAGATCTCCTGCTTATGGGGGTTTGTAGTGATCAGAATGAGATTAATAGCAATGCAATATCTGTATGTGCTGCATAATGCCTGTGTATGGCAATTACAGTAACACCTTGTATCTGTATGTGCTGCATAATGCCTGTGTATGGCAATTACAGCAACACCTTGTATCTGTATGTGCCGCATAATGCCTGTGTGTGGCAATTACAGTAACACCTTGTATCTGTATGTGCTGCATAATGCCTGTGTATGGCAATTACAGCAACACCATGTATCTGTATGTGCTGCATAATGCCTGTGTATGACAATTACAGTAACACCTTGTATCTGTATGTGCTGCATAATGCCTGTGTATGGCAATTACAGCAGCACCTTGTATCTGTACTGTACAGGGATTTACACTCGTTATAACCCCCTGAATCTTATCCCTGTACAGCAGCGACTGACCCCACAGCTCTCTAGTATTCTGACAAATCCCTGGCTGCTGGAATGCTGCAGTAAAGTTTGTTGAGCTTTTTGTTACAGTGAGGGTGGGGGCTGCTCCTTGCAGCTTTGTTTCACATAATACAGTGAGACAGGAGGGAGATCTCAATGGGCACACTAACTCTGCATTAAATAGGTATGAATAATCGGTTTGTTTTTCATTGTTTTACGATGCAAGATCCAGTACACAGGGTTTTTGGCAGTGAAGGGGTTAAACGTAACAAAACATACCATCGAAGAACCGCATAAATACTACAAAATACTGAAATTCTGGTAAATACCTGTAGCGTTGCCCCCTCCTGCTGCAGCACACACACATGCATCAAGGTTTTTGCTGGTCTGTGAGGATTAGATAATAAAACAGCAAACGCATGGTTAAGTCACACATGGCTTCATGCAGGGTTAGAACCCGCAGGCAGAGGGCGCAGGGACCCTCAGAGCATGGTGAATACTTGGTGGGCAATATCTGGGATGGGAATCCTCTGGGTACTTTCTGCAGGAGCAGAGGTTGTGGTGGAAATGGAGAAGCTGTGCCCGGCCCTGGCATCGGCCCTGGCATCGGCCGGGGTGCGGAAACGATCCAACACCAGTTATATGGGGTGAAAGCGATTAAATCAGAATTAATGCCGTTTAAAAAAGGTCCATCAGGACGAACAGATGATTTAGTTAACGGTTTTTCCCACCTGAGGGGCGCATGGACGTCATTATGTCACACATCGTGCACGGTAAGTAAACCCACGTGACATCACACCCACATTACATCACCCACATGCAGGAAACACACTCGCACAAGACTCACCTGCTTCCTCAGCCGATTTCTGTAAAACCTCTGCCAGTTCTCTGTCCGCAATCTCCTCTGGGTGCACGTCATCCCTGCCCGGCCCGTATGCCAGCCTGGCACACTCCGGCAGCTCGCCCTCCGGCAGGAAGCTGGTGCGGGTGCCCGTGGTGCCAATGACCAGCACGTTCTTCTCCAGGTCAATAGAACACTACAGGAGAACGATTACAAAGATAGAATGGATATTCCGGCGTGTCGCGGTGCCGGGGAGCGATGCTCGGCGGCCGCAGTTACCTGATGTCTCTTCAGCATGTCGAGGCCGAGCAGCATGTCCATGGGCTGCTCCTCCAGGATGGAGAACGAGCAGGGCAGGAAATCGCCTTCGATCTGGACCTGAGCTGAGGAGGACAACGAATATTAAAAATCAAGAAATCACAAAGCGAAGCTGGAAACACCGCAATAAAAACAATGAATCCGGCCGTGCGCATCACACGCGCCCCTCGAAATTGCCACCGAGTGGTGAGGTTCTCTCTATGGGGCAATTCGTCTATTCACAAAGCTGTCAATTCACCAAATACTAGCGATTTGAAAGCGATATACGGTGCAGTTCGGCGCAGTGCGGTGACCTTCGGCGACAGTGAAATTGTCCCGTAGATAAGTAATGGTAAATCTATTCAAAGAACGAACAGCCCTGAAAAGCTGGCAAAATGCCCGGATTTTTGGAGATTCACGTTTAAACAGGCAAATCCCGTAGGATCCAATGTAAAACAATTCTCTGCCATTTTATTACATTTTTATTAACCGTTATTTTTATTTGCTGCAAAAAAAAGCTTTGATTTTTTTTTAGAATTTTTTGGCAAAATTTTTGATTTCCGTTCTCTTTTAATGGTGTTTTTTTTCTGTAACAGTTTTATTTATTTTTTAGGACTTTCGTATGATTTTCGTGGTTTTAAACGCCTTTTCTAAAGTTGCAGAGTTCTGCTTTTTTTTTTTTGTTACCGGTTTGGCAGTTGATCGGCGAATTTCAGCGGATCGCTGTCTGTTTTCAGCGGGCTGATTGGCGGATCCCGTTGGGCGCACTTTACGGACCCTGTGGGGAATGCCGAATTCACCGTAGGGTCGGAGAATTGAAAGCGCCGGACGGCGCTGAACGAGAGAGCATGAAATTTCGGTGCTATTTGAAAAACCCTTTAAAAGACTCTTAAAACAAGACTTTATTAAAAGGTCAATGTTTCGGCGCTTTAATCAGGATCCAGAGAGCTGAAACCGTGACCTTTTACAAATGCTGCGTTGGGGATTAACCCTGTATTCACCCAGTGCGTTGGGGGTTTAACCCTTTCCTTCATTTATTTCTTACAAATTTGCTGTTTAAATAAACTAATAAAGATTATATATATTTAACCCTTTAAGGACAAATGACGTTAAAGACCCTTGGTCCTTAAGGGGTTAATGATACAGAATAAAGGTCTCATACTAAAAAACTTTAGAGTGCTAGCTCTTTTGCATTGGGCCGAGCACCAGGCATCTATTTCTTTGCAAGAGGGAAGGGGTTGACTGACACACACACACTTATAATAAATCATAGAGGATTGTGGGTAACACTTGAGATGTCAGGCTGAAGCATATTTCCAGAAGGTTCATACCAGCTCGTTATTGCTCTCCAATATATATTGCGGATGACTTATTATAGTTCATAACACGTCAACATATTCTACAGCGCTGTACAAAGGTGCACAATCTGCGTGACTTGTGCAACATCAATTGTTTTTTGTGAAATGGTATAAAAAGCCGCGTTACCCAGATGCACGCGGCCAATGATCTTCTGCGTTCCGACCCCTTTGGCGATACCGGCCCATCTCCGGTCCACCAGCCTCATGATGTGGCATCTCTCCGCGCAGGCCTGGCTCATGATGGTCATCTGGGCACCTGCAGAAACGTCAGACACAAAAACATGAGGAACGAACGGGGTGGGGACGGGGGAATGAAAAACTTTATTGCAAATAACAGACGAAAATCTGTAGTCCAGATTTGGGGGGGGGGGGGGGTCAGACACAGCTTCCCGATCTCTCCCCAGGAAGGGGGAAACCTTAGAGCAGGGGTCAGCAACCTCAGCCCTCCAAATGCCTTGGGTCTACATCAACCACTCACAAGACTAAGCATGATGGGAGATGTAGTTTCAAATCACCTGGGAGGTCTGAGGTTGCCGACCCCTGCTCTAAGGTTTTCAGTACCCAGGAGTCTGTGCAACAAAACCTCGTAATATGATCCCTCCAGTCGTTTAACCTTCGCCCCCGATATATATATATATATGTTTTCTGACTACAAGGCTTTAATCCTCTCTCGCAGGGAGCCCGTGCGCCTCATCTTCCTGGATCACAGGCGGGAACTGGAATTCCTGGCATATTTATTAAGTGTTAAGGAGACAAGTGTGGGATTGAGATCACGTTACAGAGAGGTGATCCCGCTTTCTAATCAACTAGCAAAGCATTAACGGTCGCTGTGATCACTAAATGCCTGGAACGGCCTCGCCGGAGTGGACGCTCGGTGTCACGGGCATCATACGAGGATTAGATAAGGGAGTGTGATCTTGGCCCCGCGCATGTTTTCATCTCTTTACACTATACCAGTACGTAAACTGAGTATCTCAAACTATGCCCCCCCCCGATGTAGCTAAACTACACTTCCCATGATTCTCCAGCCATCTATTGCATGCAAAGGACTCTGGGAATTGTAGGCCTCCAACATCTTGAGGGGCAGAGTCTAAAAAAAACACGTTTTCCTTACCGGAGTCCACGAAGGCTTTCACCGGGTACCCGTTCACCTTGCAGTTTATATAGAGCATCACCACCTGGCCAAAGCTCTCCGGGGCCTCCTCCATGGCGATGGTCATGTTCTCCTCGATATTCTGCTGCCTGTGACAGAAAAGACAGGATAGGACGGAGAACCACAACCATCTCGATTCACTACCTGGTCCGGCTAACGCAGACATTTGCCGGCCTTTAAAACCGTAGCCATCCAGATGCTTTGGAACTACATTTCCCATGAGGCCTGGACAACCTAATGGTTAGCTGAGCATCATGGATGATGTAGTTTCAAAACATTTGGGGGCCGAGGCTGCGGACTTGTGTGATACATCATGGTGAATTCGGGGGAACGTGCAGAAAACCAGTTGTTCCTGTGCACGTAGATCTCCACCCGACGTACCTGGATGAGGTGGACTCGTGCCGCGGTGTTTACGGACGCTCACGGAGTCGCCTCTGGGTTTGTTAAAGCGCCGAGTCTCACCTTATGTCTTCTTCTATTTTCGCTTGAGCCTCCAGATCGAAGGGGTCGGCTGAGAAGAGGCGAATCCTCTCTTGCTCGCGCCGCGCTCGCTCCTGCTGTTGTTCTAAGAGCACCTTGGTGAACTTCTCTGCGACGCACAAAGACATAATGTTATATGAAATAGGAAAAGGGAAGAGCTCATGCCACTGTACAGAGCACTGGTGAGACCTCACTTGGAGTACTGTGTGCAGTACTGGAGACCGTATCTCCAGAAGGATATAGACATCTTAGAGAGAGTTCAGAGAAGGGCTACTAAAATGGTGTACGGCTTGAAGGAGAAAAGTTACCAGGAAAGGCTTAAAGGGACACTCTACTCAAAAAATCACCCCCCCCCCCCCCCGTTTTTTTATCCTAACCTATCCCTATTCCCTTAATAAATCTTTAGATTTTTTTTTTATTTTTTTTGTAACTGTGATACTTACCCTAAAATCCTCTTCTTTCCAGCGGCGTCTTTTTTTTTTATTTTTTATACTCCCCTCCCTCCTCTTCCGCTCCCGTCCTTCATGCTTCTTGGCTTAAGGTTTACGTGAGAAGTGCGCATGCGCGCCTCTCACATAAGCCAGCCAATCGGCAGGCTTCCTCCCGGCTCCCTCTGAGGATTAGTGTTGCGCGCAAGAGGATGCGCGCAACACTAACCCTCAGAGGGAGCCGCCAGCTTCTGCGGTGAGTAGGAGACGTTATCGCGCTGAAAGCGCAATGACGTCTCCTACTCGGCAAAAGTCGTCAGAAGCGGGAAATATGATTCCCGCTCTGCTGACTGACAGCTGGGAGGGCGGAGTAAACTCCTCCGCCTCTCTCAGCTGTTTTCAGCATTTACAGCCGATCGGCTGAGCGGAGGGAGGGGAGACAGAGGGCAGGATACTCCGGGCATCATGACCACCTAAAATAGCTTAGGTGGTCATGTTGCTTAGAGTATCCCTTTAATGATCTTAACATGTACAGCTTGGAAAAAAGACGAGACAGAGGAGATATGATAGAAACATTTAAATACGTAAAGGGAATCCACAAGGTAGAGGAAGGGAGTATATTTAAAAGGAAACAAAGTAGCAAAACAAGAGGACATAGTCTTAGATTAGAGGGGCAAAGGTTTAAAAGTAACGTCAGGAAGCATTATTTTACTGAGAGGGTGGTGGATACATGGAACAGTCTTCCAGTAGAAGTGGTAGAGGCCAAAACAGTGATTGAATTTAAGCAGGCATGGGATAGGCATAAGGCTATCCTAAACAAAAGATAAATCCAGGTAAAGTATCCATGTAATTGGGCGACTAGATGGGCCGAAAGGTTCTTATCTGCCGACAGTTTTCTATGTTTCTATACCGTCTGCCGCCCCGTTCACGGCCCAGGGAAACACGGCCGGGGCACAGTTACAAGACTTACCTATGTCTCCGCTCAGCAGGGCCTCGGCCAGGGGTGGATTCCTCTCCTTCAGCAGCGACAGCTCATGTGGATTCGCCAGCAGCATCTCCCTGAGGAGCATTGGGTTGTCCAGCCCGTGCGGGAACGACGTGGAGTCGGGCGGAGGCGGCGGCGCTGCTGCTGCTGCTCCTGCCGCCGCTGCAGGTTGCGCTGCCGGGGCTTGGCTGGAAGTACCGGGGACTGCGATGCTGCTGAAATCTATCCTTGGCAAACCTGTAAAGAAGATTATCCGTAAGGGGGCGCTTCGATCGACCACGTCTATGAAGCTGGAAACGGAGACAGAGAGCTCAGAGATATTTAGCTTGTGAAGGATCTACCAGATGTACTGCACAGCTCGACAACATAGAGGCCTCTGGACTACATCTCCCATGATCCTCAGCCAGGATAACCAAGCCTGTGTGATGCCAAGTGTGGTCCTCATTGGTTTCAGACATCAGACACTGAGCGTTAAGGACTCTTACCTGGAAACGAAGCGGCGGCAGCTCGAGGCTCGGTCGCGTCTTTCTGCCGCAGAATAACCACATCGCCGTCTTTTAAGCCGTAGGAGGAGAGGGATCGCTGGTTATCTGTCAGGGGTCTCTCTGCGTAGACGATCTGCAAGAAACAAAGCAAAGATCAAATTGTGAGAAGAGACAAGGAGGCATAAAATAATATCAGATATCACAATGGGGGGGGGGGGCGGGAGGGCGGGTCGTCACTGTATACACTGCCTGACCCTAAACCACTTACAGCCAATTTATGAGTATCTCAATCTCCGCATGCCACTCACGGTCACAGTCTGTAGAGCGATGCTCTGCATGGTCACATGACTAATCTCTCTACCCTTCAATGCCTCCAGATTAAATTGACAGCAGCGGCTCTGCGTGCAGGAGGTTGACGGCAGCCGTGCATGCTCCCGGGGATTATTCTGATACCGTCCCCTGTATCGCTGGATAATCGCATTGATTTGTGTCACAGGAAATTATTTCATTAATTGCTTTATATAAACAAAGCGCTGGGCTTTACCAAGAATAAAACAATCTGTCTGAACTTCAGAGATCGATAAAGTTTGATTGAGCAGGAAAAAAAAAAAGCATTCAGAAAACCAAGGGAATGAAAGTCAGCTCCTGCAGAGACTTGTATGTTTGGGTGTATATCAAGAGACGCCACGCTAACGACGTCACGGTAACGATGTCACAAGCTTCTACTGTGCAAAAAAAAAAGGCTTGCAAAGCATAAACCCCAAAACAGCAGCCACTGAGCGGAGCTTCTGGGGGAGATCAATGCGGCAAACCTCAAAAACAATGCCTTTACCTTTTAAAATTGGGTATATTGAGCTTAGTTTGCCCCTCCCCCCACCCGAGCTCACGTGACAAAACAATTAAATAGCGTATAAACCCCCTCAGGCTGTGTGTAAATAAATGTCTTTAAACTTGGGAACCCAAGATATTTCGCTATTATTATTATATGCAAATCCACCAAAAAATCCAAATCTACAACATCTCTGAGTCTGACGCCTGTATTTCAGATAATGGATACTCGCCACGTAGTTACATTTTATTTCGATATACACATAGGTTGAGAACACTGTGTGCAGGGAAGATGCAGTAAAAGTGCTGCAGACAGATAATAAAATGGTGAGATCTCCTGCTTACACGGGATTTGTAGTGATCAGAATGAGATTATTAGCAAAATCTGTATGTGCTGCATAATGCCTGTGTGTGGCAATTACAGCAACACCTTGTATCTGTATGTGCCGCATAATGCCTGTGTATGGCAATTACAGCAACACCTTGTATCTGTATGTGCTGCATAATGCCTGTGTATGGCAATTACAGCAACACCTTGTATCTGTATGTGCTGCATAATGCCTGTGTATGCAATTACAGCAACACCTTGTATCTGTATGTGCTGCATAATGCCTGTGTATGGCAATTACAGCAACACCTTGTATCTGTATGTGCCGCATAATGCCTGTGTATGGCAATTACAGCAACACCTTGTATCTGTATGTGCTGCATAATGCCTGTGTATGGCAATTACAGCAACACCTTGTATCTGTATGTGCCGCATAATGCCTGTGTATGGCAATTACAGCAACACCTTGTATCTGTATGTGCTGCATAATGCCTGTGTGTGGCAATTACAGCAACACCTTGTATCTGTATGTGCCGCATAATGCCTGTGTATGGCAATTACAGCAACACCTTGTATCTGTATGTGCCGCATAATGCCTGTGTATGGCAATTACAGCAACACCTTGTATCTGTATGTGCTGCATAATGCCTGTGTATGGCAATTACAGCAACACCTTGTATCTGTATGTGCTGCATAATGCCTGTGTATGGCAATTACAGCAACACCTTGTATCTGTATCTGCTGCATAATGCCTGTGTATGGCAATTACAGCAACACCTTGTATCTGTATGTGCCGCATAATGCCTGTGTATGACAATTACAGCAACACCTTGTATCTGTATGTGCTGCATAATGCCTGTGTATGGCAATACAGCAACACCTTGTATCTGTATGTGCATACAAATGCCTGTGTATGGCAATTACAGCAACACCTTGTATCTGTATGTGCTACATAATGCCTGTGTATGGCAATTACAGCAACACCTTGTATCTGTATGTGCTGCATAATGCCTGCGTATGGCAATTACAGCAACACCTTGTATCTGTATGTGCCGCATAATGCCTGCGTATAGCAATTACAGCAACACATTGTATCTGTATTGTGCCGCATAATGCCTGCGTATGGCAATTACAGCAACACCTTGTATCTGTATGTGCCGCATAATGCCTGCGTATAGCAATTACAGCAACACCTTGTATCTGTATGTGCTGCATAATGCCTGTGTATGGCAATTACAGCAACACCTTGTATCTGTATGTGCCGCATAATGCCTGCGTATGGCAAGTACAGCAACACCTTGTATCTGTATGTGCCGCATAATGCCTGAGTATAGCAATTACAGCAACACCTTGTATCTGTATGTGCTGCATAATGCTTGTGTATGTTATCTGTATGTGCCGCATAATGCCTGCGTATGGCAAGTACAGCAACACCTTGTATCTGTATGTGCCGCATAATGCCTGTGTATGGCAATTACACCAACACCTTGTATCTGTATGTGCCGCATAATGCCTGTGTATGGCAATTACACCAACACCTTGTATCTGTATGTGCTGCATAATGCCTGTGTATGGCAATTACAGCAACACCTTGTATCTGTATGTGCCGCATAATGCCTGCGTATGGCAAGTACAGCACACCTTGTATCTGTATGTGCCGCATAATGCCTGCGTATGGCAATTACAGCAACACTTGTATCTGTATGTGCCGCATAATGCCTGTGTATGGCAATTCACCAACACCTTGTATCTGTATGTGCTGCATATTGCATAATGCCTGTGTGTGGCAATTACAGCAACACCTTGTATCTGTATGTGCTGCATAATGCCTGTGTATGGCAATTACATCAACACCTTGTATCTGTATGTGCTGCATAATGCCTGTGTGGCAATTACAGCAACACTTGTATCTGTATGTGCTGCATAATGCCTGTGTATGGCAATTACAGCAACACCTTGTATCTGTATGTGCCGCATAATGCCTGTGTTATGGCAATTACAGCACCTTGTATCTGTATGTGCCGCATAATGCCTGTGTATGGCAATTACAGCAACACCTGTATCTGTATGTGCTGCATAATGCCTGTGTATGGCAATTACAGCAACACCTTGTATCTGTATGTGCTGCATAATGCCTGTGTATGGCAATTACAGCAACACCTTGTATCTGTATGTGCTACATAATGCCTGTGTGTGGCAATTACAGCAACACTTGTATCTGTATCTGCTGCATAATGCCTGTGTATGGCAATTACAGCAACACCTTGTATCTGTATGTGCCGCATAATGCCTGTGTAGGACAATTACAGCAACACCTTGTATCTGTTATGTGCCGCATAATGCCTGTGTGTGGCATTACAGCACCTTGTATCTGTATGTGCTGCATAATGCCTGTGTATGGAAATTACAGCAACACCTTGTATCTGTATGTGCCGCATAATGCCTGTGTATGACAATTACAGCAACACCTTGTATCTGTATGTGCCGCATAATGCCTGTGTATGGAAATTACAGCACCTTGTATCTGTATGCGCTGCATAATGCCTGTGTATGACAATTACAGCAACGCCTTGTATCTGTATGCGCTGCATAATGCCTGTGTATGGCAATTACAGCAACACTTGTATCTGTATTTGCTACATAATGCCTGTGTATGGCAATTACAGCAACCTTGTATCTGTATGTGCTACATAATGCCTGTGTATGGCAATTACAGCAACACCTTGTATCTGTATGTGCCGCATAATGCCTGTGTATGGCAATTACAGCAACACCTTGTATCTGTATGTGCCGCATAATGCCTGCGTATGGCAAGTACAGCAACACCTTGTATCTGTATGTGCCGCATAATGCCTGCGTATAGCATTACAGCAACACATTGTATCTGTATGTGCCGCATAATGCCTGCGTATGGCAATTACAGCAACACCTGTATCTGTATGTGCGCATAATGCCTGTGTATGGCAATTACACCAACACCTTGTATCTGTATGTGCTGCATATTGCATAATGCCTGTGTGTGGCAATTACAGCAACACCTTGTATCTGTATGTGCTGCATAATGCCTGTGTATGGCAATTACATCAACACCTTGTATCTGTATGTGCTGCATAATGCCTGTGTATGGCAATTATAGCAACACCTTGTATCTGTATGTGCTGCATAATGCCTGTGTATGGCAATTACAGCAACACCTTGTATCTGTATGTGCCGCATAATGCCTGTGTATGGCAATTACAGCAACACTTGTATCTGTATGTGCCGCATAATGCCTGTGTATGGCAATTACAGCAACACCTTGTATCTGTATGTGCTGCATAATGCCTGTGTATGGCAATTACAGCAACACCTTGTATCTGTATGTGCTGCATAATGCCTGTGTATGGCAATTACAGCAACACCTTGTATCTGTATGTGCTACATAATGCCTGTGTGTGGCAATTACAGCAACACCTTGTATCTGTATCTGCTGCATAATGCCTGTGTATGGCAATTACAGCAACACCTTGTATCTGTATGTGCCGCATAATGCCTGTGTAGGACAATTACAGCAACACCTTGTATCTGTATGTGCCGCATAATGCCTGTGTGTGGCAATTACAGCAACACCTTGTATCTGTATGTGCTGCATAATGCCTGTGTATGGAAATTACAGCAACACCTTGTATCTGTATGTGCCGCATAATGCCTGTGTATGACAATTACAGCAACACCTTGTATCTGTATGTGCCGCATAATGCCTGTGTATGGAAATTACAGCAACACCTTGTATCTGTATGCGCTGCATAATGCCTGTGTATGACAATTACAGCAACGCCTTGTATCTGTATGCGCTGCATAATGCCTGTGTATGGCAATTACAGCAACACCTTGTATCTGTATTTGCTACATAATGCCTGTGTATGGCAATTACAGCAACACCTTGTATCTGTATGTGCTACATAATGCCTGTGTATGGCAATTACAGCAACACCTTGTATCTGTATGTGCCGCATAATGCCTGTGTATGGCAATTACAGCAACACCTTGTATCTGTATGTGCCGCATAATGCCTGCGTATGGCAAGTACAGCAACACCTTGTATCTGTATGTGCCGCATAATGCCTGCGTATAGCAATTACAGCAACACATTGTATCTGTATGTGCCGCATAATGCCTGCGTATGGCAATTACAGCAACACCTTGTATCTGTATGTGCCGCATAATGCCTGCGTATAGCAATTACAGCAACACCTTGTATCTGTATGTGCTGCATAATGCCTGTGTATGGCAATTACAGCAACACCTTGTATCTGTATGTGCTACATAATGCCTGTGTATGACAATTACAGCAACGCCTTGTATCTGTATGTGCTGCATAATGCCTGTGTATGACAATTACAGCAACGCCTTGTATCTGTATGTGCTGCATAATGCCTGTGTATGACAATTACAGCAACACCTTGTATCTGTATGTGCTGCATAATGCCTGTGTATGACAATTACAGCAACGCCTTGTATCTGTATGCGCTGCATAATGCCTGTGTATGGCAATTACAGCAACACCTTGTATCTGTATGTGCTACATAATGCCTGTGTATGGCAATTACAGCAACACCTTGTATCTGTATGTGCTGCATAATGCCTGCGTATGGCAAGTACAGCAACACCTTGTATCTGTATGTGCTGCTAATGCCTGTGTATGGCAATTACGCAACACCTTGTATCTGTATGTGCTACATAATGCCTGTGTATGGCAATTACAGCAACCTTGTATCTGTATGTGCTGCATAATGCCTGCGTATGGCAATTACAGCAACACTTGTATCTGTATGTGCCGCATAATGCCTGCGTATGGCAAGTACAGCAACACCTTGTATCTGTATGTGCCGCATAATGCCTGCGTATAGCAATTACAGCAACACATTGTATCTGTATGTGCCGCATAATGCCTGCGTATGGCAATTACAGCAACACCTTGTATCTGTATGTGCCGCATAATGCCTGCGTATATAGCAATTACAGCAACACTTGTATCTGTATGTGCTGCATAATGCCTGTGTATGGCAATTACAGCAACACCTTGTATCTGTATGTGCCGCATAATGCCTGCGTATGGCAAGTACAGCAACACCTTGTATCTGTATGTGCGCATAATGCCTGAGTATAGCAATTACGCAACACCTTGTATCTGTATGTGCTGCATAATGCTTGTGTATGGTATCTGTATGTGCCGCATAATGCCTGCGTATGGCAATTACACCAACACCTTGTATCTGTATGTGCCGCATAATGCCTGTGTATGGCAATTACAGCAACACTTGTATCTGTATGTGCTGCATATTGCATAATGCCTGTGTGTGGCAATTACAGCAACACCTTGTATCTGTATGTGCTGCATAATGCCTGTGTATGGCAATTACATCAACACCTTGTATCTGTATGTGCTGCATAATGCCTGTGTATGGCAATTACAGCACACCTTGTATCTGTATGTGCCGCATAATGCCTGTGTATGGCAATTACAGCAACACCTGTATCTGTATGTGCCGCATAATGCCTGTGTTATGGCAATTACAGCAACACCTTGTATCTGTATGTGCTGCATAATGCCTGTGTATGGCAATTACAGCAACACCTTGTATCTGTATGTGCTGCATAATGCCTGTGTATGGCAATTACAGCAACACCTTGTATCTGTATGTGCTACATAATGCCTGTGTGTGGCAATTACAGCAACACCTTGTATCTGTATCTGCTGCATAATGCCTGCGTATGCAATTACAGCAACACCTTGTATCTGTATGTGCTACATAATGCCTGTGTATGGCAATTACAGCAACACCTTGTATCTGTATGTGCTGCATAATGCCTGCGTATGGCAATTACAGCAACACCTTGTATCTGTATGTGCCGCATAATGCCTGCGTATGGCAAGTACAGCAACACCTTGTATCTGTATGTGCCGCATAATGCCTGCGTATAGCAATTACAGCAACACATTGTATCTGTATGTGCCGCATAATGCCTGCGTATGGCAATTACAGCAACACCTTGTATCTGTATGTGCCGCATAATGCCTGCGTATAGCAATTACAGCAACACCTTGTATCTGTATGTGCTGCATAATGCCTGTGTATGGCAATTACAGCAACACCTTGTATCTGTATGTGCCGCATAATGCCTGCGTATGGCAAGTACAGCAACACCTTGTATCTGTATGTGCCGCATAATGCCTGAGTATAGCAATTACAGCAACACCTTGTATCTGTATGTGCTGCATAATGCTTGTGTATGGTATCTGTATGTGCCGCATAATGCCTGCGTATGGCAATTACACCAACACCTTGTATCTGTATGTGCCGCATAATGCCTGTGTATGGCAATTACACCAACACCTTGTATCTGTATGTGCTGCATATTGCATAATGCCTGTGTGTGGCAATTACAGCAACACCTTGTATCTGTATGTGCTGCATAATGCCTGTGCTGGCAATTACATCAACACACTCTTGTATCTGTATGTGCTGCATAATGCCTGTGTATGGCAATTACAGCAACACCTTGTATCTGTATGTGCCGCATAATGCCTGTGTAGGACAATTACAGCAACACCTTGTATCTGTATGTGCCGCATAATGCCTGTGTGTGGCAATTACAGCAACACCTTGTATCTGTATTGTGCTGCATAATGCCTGTGTATGGAAATTACAGCAACACCTTGTATCTGTATGTGCTACATAATGCCTGTGTATGGCAATTACAGCAACACCTTGTATCTGTATGTGCTGCATAATGCCTGCGTATGGCAAGTACAGCAACACCTTGTATCTGTAGGTGCCGCATAATGCCTGCGTATAGCAATTACAGCAACACATTGTATCTGTATGTGCCGCATAATGCCTGCGTATGGCAATTACAGCAACACCTTGTATCTGTATGTGCCGCATAATGCCTGCGTATAGCAATTACAGCAACACCTTGTATCTGTATGTGCCGCATAATGCCTGCGTATAGCAATTACAGCAACACCTTGTATCTGTATGTGCTGCAGAATGCCTGTGTATGGCAATTACAGCAACACCTTGTATCTGTATGTGCCGCATAATGCCTGAGTATAGCAATTACAGCAACACCTTGTATCTGTATGTGCTGCATAATGCTTGTGTATGGTATCTGTATGTGCCGCATAATGCCTGCGTATGGCAAGTACAGCAACACCTTGTATCTGTATGTGCCGCATAATGCCTGAGTATAGCAATTACAGCAACACCTTGTATCTGTATGTGCTGCATAATGCTTGTGTATGGTATCTGTATGTGCTGCATAATGCCTGTGTATGGCAATTACAACAACACCTTGTATCTGTATGTGCTGCATAATGCCTGTGTGTGGCAATTACAGCAACGCCTTGTATCTGTATTGTACAGGGATTTACACTCATTATAACCCCCTGAATATTATCCCTGTGCAGCAGTGACTGACCCCACAGCTCCCCCTGTATTCTGCCAAATCCCTGGCTGCTGGAATGCTGCAGTAACGTTTGTGGATCTTTTCGTTACAGGGAGGGAGGGGGGGCTGCTCCCTGTAGCTTGTTTACAGTAAAATAAGGTGAAAAAAGAGAGAGGTAAAACTGTGGATTTGGTTTCTCCACAGGAGGCACATTAATCTTGCTTTAAACGGATATGCAAATGATTGATTTTCAATGTGTTACAATACAAAATGGGGTTAACTCGATTTTGGGAGTGAAGGGGTTAAATCGGCATAGTCTGAGCATTAGGACGTGAACGGAAAACAAGGAACAATCAGGTTCCGCGTGAAACAAATACCTATAGAACCTGTTTGGAACCTTGGTTGGGCTGACGGCTCCACCAGTGACACGGTGAAGGCAGGGTGCGCGCATACCAGTCTGGGTGCGTCCTTGTACCAGAAAGTCCTTTTTAATTCCTCAACGTGGCGATAACCTGCATGACCGCGCGTAGAGCCGTAAAGCACCGATATCATATGTTTAAAGGGATCCAGAGCAACACGGATCGTACAGCCCGACGGTAACCGAGAGAACCGCAATGTGATTCCAAGATGGCGGCCGTTACACCGGCGTGCCGCCAGATCTTCGATTCTGGCGTGGTTAGACGGGATCTCTACTGATCGTAGAGACAGGAGACGTATTCTCAATATTGTCAAACAAGCAAAGCAACAAGGGGAAGTAGATGTTCTAGTCCATCTAGGGACAAATGACTTGGCTAGCAATGAGGTTTCTGAGATTAAGGAAGATTTTTGTGTTCTTGGAGGTGAAATACAGCAGATTGCGTCCACTGTGTCATTCTCTGAAGTTTTGCCTATGCATAACATTCAGGATAGGCAGATGCGCAATAGGGAATTTAATTTGTGGCTTCGGGAATGGTGTCGGGAGCAAGGATTTGGCTTTGTGTCCCATGATAGCTCTAATTGGAGCAGAAAGGAACTGTATAAAAAAGATGGTTTGCATCTTACTCATAGGGGAACATATGTTCTCAGTGAGAAGTTCAAAGGTTTCACAAAGAAATATTTAAACTAGGAGGGGGGGACAAAAGGGTAAAAAACAATCTGCCTGATTGTCCCCCAAAACAAAATCTGAGGGTGCAAGCAACATGCGAGGTAAAAAATGACAAGCTCAGAGTCGTGTCTACAAATGCTCGCAGTTTAGTCAATAAAATCAATGAACTGGAGGCAATGATGGCAACTGAAAAAGTAGATTTAGTGGCGGTTACTGAGACATGGTTCAGTGAGAAAAATAACTGGGACATAACAATACCGGGGTACTCTTTATATAGAAAAGACAGAAGGTAGGAAAGGAGGAGGAGTGGCCCTGTATGTGAAAAACAACCTAAAAACGAACCAAATAAAAGAGAGCGAGGTGAACATAGAGTCAGTTTGGGTTACGCTAACATTTGGCAATCATACAGTAGCTCGTGTAGGTGTGATCTATAGACCCCCTGGACAAGCAGAAGAGCTAGATAATCTGCTGTTTGAGGAAATAGCCAAAATGGCAATGAAGGGGGAAGTTATCATGGGTTTATTATCATGGAGTTTAAAGGGAGTCCAGGAGAAATGGGATTATTTAAAGGAGGCATTATTGAAGGCCACAGGCAATTGCATTCGGCTTGTTAGCAAAAACAGAAAAGGGAAGAAACCACTGTGGTACTCTGCAGAAGTGGCCAAAATAGTCAATGGGGCCTGATGGGATCCACCCTAAATTATTAAAAGAGCTCAGTGATGTAATAGCAAAACCGTTAACAGATTTATTTAACCAATCCTTGCTAACGGGAGTCGTCCCAGAAAACTGGAAATTAGCAAATGTTGTGCCCTTTTACAAGAAAGATAGTAGGAAGGAATCGGGGGAACTATAGGCCAGTTAGTCTTACGTCAGTAGTGGGGAAATTAATGGAAACCATGTTAAAGGAAAGGATTGTTGACCATCTAAAAACACATAGATTACAGGATCAGAAACAACATGGGTTTACCTCAGGGAGATCATGCCAAACTAATCTTATTGATTTTTTTGATTGGGTAACAAAAATAATAGACACAGGTGGTGCAGTAGACATTGCTTATTTAGATTTCAGTAAGGCTTTTGATACTGTTCCGCATAGAAGCTTATCAATAAATTGCAATATTTGAGCTTGGATTCCGATATTGTTGAATGGATTAGGCAGTGGCTGAGTGACAGACAACAGAGGGTTGTGGTAAATGGAGTTTATTCGGCGCAAGGTCTTGTTACCAGTGGGGTACCTCAGGGGTCAGTACTTGGACCCATTCTCTTTAATATTTTTATTAGTGATATTGCAGAAGGTATTAATGGAAAAGTATGTCTTTTTGCTGATGACACAAAGATTTGCAACAGGGTTGACGTTCCTGGAGGGATCAGCCAAATGACAAATGATTTAGGTAAACTAAAAAATGGTGGGAGCTGTGGCAATTGAGTTTTAATGTGGATAAGTGCAAGATAATGCACCTGGGACGAAAAACCCAAGGGCTGAATATAGAATATTTGATACAGTCCTAACCTCAACATCTGAGGAAAGGGATTTAGGGTTATTATTTCAGAGGATCTAAGGGTAAGTAGTCAATGTAATAGAGCAGCAGGAAATGCTGGCAGAATGCTTGGAAATGCTGGCAGAATGCTTGGTTGTGTAGGGAGAGGTATTAGCAGTAGGAAAAGGGAAGTGCTCATGCCACTGTACAGAGCACTGGTGAGACCTCACTTGGAGTACTGTGTGCAGTACTGGAGACCGTATCTCCAGAAGGATATAGACCTCTTAGAGAGAGTTCAGAGAAGGGCTACTAAAATGGTGTACGGCTTGAAGGAGAAAAGTTACCAGGAAAGGGTTAATGATCTTAACATGTACAGCTTGGAAAAAAAGACGAGACGGAGGAGATATGATAGAAACATTTAAATACGTAAAGGGAATCCACAAGGTAGAGGAAGGGAGTATATTTAAAAGGAAACAAAGTAGCAAAACAAGAGGACATAGTCTTAGATTAGAGGGGCAAAGGTTTAAAAGTAACATCAGGAAGCATTATTTTACTGAGAGGGTGGTGGATACATGGAACAGTCTTCCAGTTGAAGTGGTAGAGGCCAAAACAGTAATTGAATTTAAGCAGGCATGGGATAGGCATAAGGCTATCCTAAACAAAAGATAAATCCAGGTAAAGTATCCATGTAATTGGGCGACTAGATGGGCCGAAAGGTTCTTATCTGCCGACATTTTTCTATGTTTCTATCTTTATAAAAATGGGCATCTCCCTCCTGACCAGCTGTATGCCTGTGCCGGCTCGTGAACCTGCGCGCGCTACTGTGCGACGCTCTGTGCTGGTAAGTAAAGCACGTGCTACCAGGGAAAAGTCTGCAGACTTTTCTTTAAAATGGTAATAATGCGCTGAAGGCAGGAAATAAATGGTGGTTGTTGGGGGAATCCCCGAAGGATAAAGGAGGAGTGAGCGTAGTGCCGAGCCGGTGCGGGGAGCCGGTCACCTTCTATAGAGACATATGGCCATAAAGCCCCGCAGGACATAATCCCCTGATCTGGGCACGTTATGCTCCTGAATCCGCCTGGGGGGGGTGACTGGATCTTAATAGGAGGGGCATCGGGTGAACATAATGTCATGTGACCGGGCTGGATCTAACCAGTCCCATCTAGCAATGAGCCGGTACACCGGGAGCACCGCGTCACCGCACGCTTCTTATTCACCAATCAGATTTGCTGATAAAATAACGGAGACATAATATTTATTGGAAGAAAAAAAACGAAACGTTCAAATAAAAGATATTTTGGCTTAAAACGTTGGCTTATTGATTAACCCTTTAAATCCCTGGTGGATTCCGGTGTCGATCTTGGGGCATTTTGCAACGTTTGATTAGAGGTTTAAACTAAACAGAAAGTGAAAGCGACAGAAACACACGGGATAAAGTGTAACACGGAGGAGACGGCGTAACCGGCGGCGCGAGGACTCAGGGCGGAACATTTACACGGGAGATCCGGGTACAGGACAGAATAGGAATAAAAGCATCAGCGAAGGAAGAGGGGGATACACCGGATCACCGAGCGAGAGGGGGGGGGGATACACCGGATCACCGAGCGAGAGGGGGGGGGGGATACACGGATCACGAGCGAGAGGGGGGGGATACACCGGATCACGAGCGAGAGGGGGATACACCGGATCACCGAGCGAGAGGGGGGGGATACACCGGATCACCGAGCGAGAGGGGGGGGGATACACCGGATCACAGGGGGGGGGGAGGTACACCTGATCACAGGGGGGGGAAAGGGGTACACCTGATCACAGGGGGGGGAAAGGGGTACACCTGATCACAGGGGGGGAAAGGGGTACACCTTGATCACAGGGGGGGAAAGGGGTACACCTGATCACAGGGGGGGGGAAAGGGGTACACCTGATCACAGGGGGGGGGAAAGGGGTACACCTGATCACAGGGGGGGGAAAGGGGTACACCTGATCACAGGGGGGGGAAAGGGGTACACCTGATCGCTGGGGGGTAGACCTTGTCGCGGGGGGGGGCACACCTGGTTGCTGGGGGTACACCTGATCATTGGGAGGAGGGGGTACACCTGGTCACTGGGGGGGAGGGGGTACACCTGGTCACTGGGGGGGGTACACCTGGTCACTGGGGGGGGAGGGGGTACACCTGGTCACTGGGGGGGAGGGGGTACACCTGGTCACTGGGGGGGAGGGGTACACCTGGTCACTGGGGGAGGGGTACACCTGGTCACTGGGGGGGAGGGGTACACCTGGTCACTGGGGGGGAGGGGGTACACCTGGTCACTGGGGGGGGAGGGGGTACACCTGGTCACAGAGGGGAGGGGGTACACCTGGTCACAGGGGGTAAAGGGGTACACCTGATCACGGGGGGGAAGGGGTACACCTGATCACAGGGGGGGAGGGGTACACCTGATCACAGGGGGGAGGGGTACACCTGATCACAGGGGGGGAGGGGTACACCTGATCACAGGGGGGGAAAGGGGTACACCTGATCACAGGGGGGGGGAAAGGGGTACACCTGATCACAGGGGGGGGGGAAAGGGGTACACCTGATCACAGGGGGGGAAAGGGGTACACCTGATCACAGGGGGGGGGAAAGGGGTACACCTGATCACAGGGGGGGGGAAAGGGATACACCTGATCACAGGGGGGGAAGGGGTACACCTGATCACAGGGGGGGGGAAGGAGTACACCTGATCACAGGGGGGGAAGGGGTACACCTGATCACAGGGGGGAGGGGTACACCTGATCACAGGGGGGGAAAGGGGTACACCTGATCACAGGGGGGGAAAGGGGTACAGCCTGATCACGGGGGGGGAAAGGGGTACAACCTGATCACGGGGGGGAGGGGGTACACCTGGTCGCTGGGGGAGGGGGGGGTACACCTGGTCACAGGGGGTAACCTGGTCACAGGGGGGAGTGGGTACACCTGGTCGCTGGGGGTACACCTGGTCACAGGGGGTAAAGGGGTACACCTGATCACGGGGGGGGAAGGGGTACACCTGATCACAGGGGGGGGGAAAGGGGTACACCTGATCACAGGGGGGGAAAGGGTACAATCTGATCACAGGGGCGGGGGGAAAGGGTACATCTGATCACAGGGGGGGGAAAGGAGTACACCTGATCACAGGGGGGGAGGGGTACACCTGATCACAGGGGGGGGGGGAGGGGTACACCTGATCACAGGGGGGGAAAGGGGTACACCTGATCACGGGGGGGAGGGGGTACACCTGGTCGCTGGGGGGGGAGGGAGGGGGTACACCTGTCACAGGGGGGAGTGGGTACACCTTGGTCGCTGGGGGTACACCTGGTCGCTGGGGGAGGGAGGGGGTACACCTGGTCGCAGGGGGGAGGGGGTACACCTGGTCACAGGGGGAGGGAGGGGGTACACCTGGTCGCTGGGGGAGGGGGGTACACCTGGTCGCTGGGGGAGGGAGGGGGTACACCTGGTCACAGGGGGGAGGGGCGGATACACTGGGCGAGGCCTGGCTCCCCTCCCCGCCTCTCGGTACCTGGGTCTCGGCCGCCGGGATCCCGCTCTCCAGCTCGCACAGCGCCCGGAAGTTCTCCAGCTCGAAGTCTCCGTCCACCTCCAGGGAGAAGGTGAGCTCGGTCAGGTCTCTCCGCACACAGTACACGGTGACCAGCATGGCGGCGGCGGCGGAGATTCGGGGCCAGGACCGGATGTTATGGTTGGTTGGCAGCCGGCAGCTCCTCGCGGATACCGGAAACTCTAGTGACTCAAAGAGGAGGGGAAACAGGAGAAGGCGGACTGCGCATGCGCCTTAGCGGATCAGCGATCACCTGACCCCCAAACCCCACCCACCCGTTGCCCTTTTACCTCAAGAGGAAGTATGAGCTGGAAATCTCCCAGAATACCCCGCCCGGCGCAGCACGTGTCTACTGGGGTTAATGAGGCTTATCCTGGGAGAAAGAGTGGGGGGGATTCTGGGAGAATAGAGGGAGGGGTTAAGTAGTGGAGGCGGGGTTACTCCATAAAGAATAACAGGAAAATAGAGGAAGTGGCAGCTGCAAAACTAGACCCAAAATCTCCCAGACACCCCTCTAGAGAAAACATGACCAGGAAATACCTCTGGGTTTATACCTGAAGATCCCAGACTCCATGTATTATATGTAATGCAGACATCAGTAAATCCCAGACTCTGTATTCCGTCCTCTCTGTGTATTATGTGTAAAGCAGACATATCCGTGAATCCCTGACTCTCTGTATTGTGTCCTATGTGGAACACATACATCTCAGTAGAGCCCAGACTAAATAGGCCTCATTCACACTAAGCGATTTATCGCATTGGTTTTTGCCGCAATATCGCTCTATGAAGCTTCTCCAATGGAGCCGGTCACAGCTCAATGTCGCTGCAGCTCGTTGCTGGTACTTGATCCTTTTTTCGTTTTGCATCAATGGTGTGGTGCAATATGAAAACAGCGCAGAAAAACACATGATTATCCGGTCGCTCAGTGGGATGGGACCCTTACGCTGTGGGAGGAGACACCATCGCTTGTGCTGGGTCTGAGGTCTAGACCTTATTTTAGCACACATGATCAAGGGATGTATGAACACCCCCCCCCACCTGCGGTTTGGTTCATCATACCTAGAAAACACACACGCACACGAGCCCTGCGTTACATTGAGCCGTCATGACACAGAGTGGTGTTAAAAACATCTTTATTTCAAATGGAAAAAAATAATCGAAGTGCAAATCACGGCTCGAAAACCAGAAAAAAAAAATGCTGACTAATACCCGTTACGGTTTGAGAATGTGACACCACAGTGGTTTTGGTTTCCTGCAGCCGTGGAGGATTTTCCCTAATCCTACAACCCCCCCCCCCCCAAAAAAATAAAATAAAAAAATGAATGACAGATGACTTCAATGTTGTGGTCGGTGAATGACCCCCCCCAAACCAGGCGCTGTGCTGCATCCCTGCACTTATCCCTCTGCTGACAGACGCTCCTCAGTGCGTGCATGGATCGGCTTCTCAGTCTGACTTTTCCTTCTCTTTCATGTGCAAGAAGACGATACTGAATACAAAGAGTCCACCCATCATGGAGAACGCACTGGCGTAGTAAGGGAAGGCAGAGGGGATGAACCTCTCATACTGCGTGTGCTGCAGCGGCCGGACAGACACCTAGACAGACCAAAAATATCAGAGTGACTGATTATTCATATACAGCAACCGCAAGCCTTGGCGTCCCTGACGTGTCATGTAGGACTACATATCCTGTGATCAGAAGATCACATCACCTATTGGATTTTTTTTTCTATACATCTGATATATCTATTTACTGCAGAGGACATTTACACATCGAGAAGCTCTTACAGAGCTCTTGTGCTACATTCCCCAAATGCAAAGAATTCTGGGTAGGATAGGCAAATGAAGTTCACAGCTTCTCTTTTTGCATCTAGAACCCACCTTGTCCAATATTAAATGTTTTTTTTATAGCAAAGGCCAGGTGAAGCAACCAGACACAATCTCTTCCCCCCCCGTACAGCAGTTTCAGGCTCATTTACCATCAGCAGCAGATAAAATGTAACTGGTCGCTTTTTATGCTTAACCCCTAAGCTAGCTCTAATTTATCATTTTCTCATGTACTGTGCTGCAGTCTTTGGAGCGCAATACGAATCACAAAAAAAAAAAATAAAAAAAAAAAAAAATATATATATATTATTATATTCAGGTTTTTTTTTTTACACTAGACACGTGTGCGACTCCTCATGCTGGAGATATATATATATATATATCTCCAGCATGAGGAGTCGCACACGTGTCTAGTGTAAAAAAAAACCCCACATATATATGTTTAAGGACGCCACAGGAATACTGAAATGACTAGCAAAGCCTGTGCCGGTATCGTTGGCGTGTCTGCGCTTGCTCACCTGGGTGGTGGAGTACAAGTGTGTATACCCGAGCCGGTTATAATCCACCTTGAACTGGAAGACGCCGTACACGTCAGGCAGTTTGAACTCAACACTGTATTTCCCTCCTGCAAGACGAAGGGAAAGGACGCGATACATTTAAAACAAAAAGGGCCACAAAAACCCCAGCAACATAACACAGAATTAGGCTAAAAGTGAAGGGGACAGATGTGGGGTTATCAGAGGCAAAGGGATCACAAAAGAAGCAGCCGCTTGTGCATTGAGACCTTTAACTGGCGCTGGTGTGATGTCACGGACAGGCGATGGGGATTCTGGGTATTGAAAAGCAAACTGGTACAGTATCTGGCACCGGCTGGACGTTCACTGACCGTTTTTCTTCAGGAAAGTCCTAACGAAAGGATCAATGCGGACAAACTCCAGCTGAATATCGTCACCATCAAATGGGACCCACTTTCCATCAGAGAGCTTCTCGATCACGATGCTGTATTCCTGCAGAGACACAGACCGTACTCCCATTACTGGCTCCAACAGCACCATAATGTCATAGCGAGGGTCACAGAGTCCGGATAACGGGCCGCTGCGCACATATTTACTGTGTATTAATGCAAGAAGTCACATGGTGTGTAAAGATTATGACGAAAGTGTCAAGAATGTCTCCTAGAAACTGTCCTAAGCGTTCAAGGTATCAGTCTGATCTACTGGTAGTCATGGCAACTGCCTAAAAAAGGTTGTAAACTGATGTCTCTAATGCCACTTAGGATGTCGTCCTTACCACAAGATCAGTGATCGTGTAAGCGCTGGGCGGTGTGTCTTCTCCAACGCGGTGATGGGAAACGGCACCTACTCTCAGGACACCCTCTTCTTTAAACACCCAGCGGGACAGAGCCAACGCCAGCTCGTAGTTTCCAGTTTTGGGGTATCTGTAGAGCAGAACAAGGTTAAAAGGACTTAATGAACCTAGGCGTCCAAAAGAAAAAAAAAAAAAATAATTTAAGAGCCATGAAGGTCTTTGTAATCGTGTCTACAGAATTAGGAGTCCGTGAGCGTCTGACCCCAGGACTTAATACCCCAGCTGAGCAGGATTTACAGGAAATCTCACTAAGACCGTAACAAGCCTGGACGCTCCAATATACAGGAGACATACGGGCCTAACGGTCGGCTCTGGGTCAGAAGACACAAGGAGTAGGTACCTGGTGGAGTCGGGAGAGGCTTTCTGGACGGCAGAGTTAAAGAAAGCATCGCTAAAGAAATCCAGGGACCCGCTGAACACCACGCGGGCGTTGTTTCTGGCTTGTAGTCCCGCGATCAGCAGCGTGTTCTTTCCCACAGCATGAGGGTACTGCAAGAGGGAGGAAAAACAAAGTGAATGATATAAAAATTCATTGTTATATCAAAAACATGCAGTTTAATGAACGAGTCCTGGTTCAACAAACTGCAAAGTCAGAGTGTTTCAAATGGCTTTAAGTTTACATAGGCTGAAAAAAGACATGTGTCCATCGTGTTCAGCCTCTCAAACATCACCTACTGCTGTTAATCCAAAAGAAGCAAAATAACCCAGTCTGAAGTGCTCGCTAATATGCAACACACTGGGAAAAAAAATCTTTGACCCAAGATGGCGTCAGATTTCTCCTTGGATCAAGAAGCTTTTACCCACATATTAAATATTATGACCCTTAATATTATGTTTTTGCAGGAAGTCATCCAGTTAAAAAAGTCTGTAGTCTCTGATCCAATCACCTCAACAGGCAGAGAATTCCCAACCACCTCAACAGGCAGAGAATTCCACAGCTTTATTGTTCTCACTGTAAAAGAACCATTCCTATGATTTAGGCTGAATTTCCTTTCATCCAGTCTAAATGGGTGACCAGTGTCCGGTGTATAGTTCTGCTAATGAATATGTTTCCAGACAATGGTTTATAATGGACCTGTATATATTTATATAAAGTTATCAGACCCCCTCTGAGGCCCCATATATATTTATATAAAGTTATCAGACCCCCTCTGAGGCCCCATATATATTTATATAAAGTTATCAGACCACTCTGAGGCCCCGTATAGATTTATTACCACTTAATGATGTGAAAATAAAGAAATTCAACAACCGCGAAAAGTCAGACGCCTACCTGTGTGATTGGTTTATCTGGGAAAAAGGAGTAAGAAGTTGAGGATCCCGTAAGAATGTCCAGTACCAGAGGGTTATCAGGATCGGCCACCATGCTGGAAGGAAACATTACACATTGAACACAGACTGGTCCGCATTGGCGTGTGTCTACATGCAGGATAACTTTCTCCCAACGGGTTGTAAAAACACTTTGTACACTTACCCGACCCCACGGAAAAGAATGGGATTTAACTCAGACTTTCCCACGATGGTCGGAGCTTTCAGGAGGTTTTCGGGATCAGCCACGATGAGCGTGTGCTGTGCGGAGAGACAAGGACATGGTCAGAACCAACAGGATGGAATAGCCGTCATGCTCGGCACTGATCTGGCCTTCTGTTGTAGAACAGGTTTGCACTCACACCTAAACGCTGGAACTTTACATTTTGTCCATAAAAACATTTAAATGATCATCTAAAATTTGCTGTGAAGCTTCTGATGTCTCAATTTCAAGAAATGCTTCTGTTCTTTACAGACATGTGTTAATAATAAGGGGACGGGTACAAAACCAAGAAAGCAATTGTGTTGATGGAACCAGTTTTGCTCCAGGGAGGATGTATTCAATTTATTATTAGTCAGTCTCACAGATTGAGAACACATGAATTCGAATAATTTGCTTTTCATCCACTCAGAGTCCAAGTGCAAACTCAATCCCCTTGAAAGCAAAAGATTTAGCTCTACAAAAGCTGACAAGTGCCATGTGCACGCAGACTGGCGACCACCAGGGGTTAAACAGAGAGGATGCAGGGGTCGTGCAGCCACGTTTCACCTGGGGACCTGCACCCAATACATCAATAATTGTCATTTACATTTGGTCCAATGGGCCAACAGCTTATTGAGGTCTAGCTCTACGTGGCTGAACGGGTTTCAGGACGTGTTATACATTAAATTGCCCATTTCACACAAACCTGGCCGGGGTCAGAGATGTCATAGTTGTGATGATCGATTACTGCGGTTTTCTCTTCGTCAAACTCAATGCCGCATTCGCTACCCAATTCCCGCAAAGGATCCCCTGCAAGAAGCCAAAAAACCAGAGCACTGAGAATACACAGGAGACGAAAATCAGGAGGCACTTTCAGTTCCTCAGCAAGTGCCAAGTTAGCAACTTTGCACTTAACGCGGTGCTGCAGTTCAGCACTGCTATCTTAGCACTTGCAGCCAAGTCGAGAGGTGCTGCGGGGTTAGCTGAGTGAGACGTAGGAAAGATGGCCGCCTCCAAAGAGCAAACAATCCAATAAGGAAATGTACAACTACAGTATGAAGTTTTGGTGGAGCAAAACACCAAATATTTATTGGAACATGGTAAACAAGTGGTAATAAAAAATGGACAAAAGTGGATTTTGCAGAAACAGCAGCTTTCATTAAGCAATCCTCTGCCATTTACCTTAAATATTCTCAGCCAAAGTGTTCAGTGAGACTGCTGCAATGTTGCAATTCAGCAGCTGCTGAGGAACCGAACAGGCCTCAGCAATAATGGCTTTATTAAAAAGGGCCGCTAAGCGCAGCAAAAGAAAAGGAGGGGGGGGGGGCTACATTTCTAAGAGCGTCGTTTTAATTCCATTTCAGAAAACAGCAAAACAAGGGGTGTATATATATATATATTATAGATGTCTTTAAATTAAAGCAAAAACAGATACATTTATTATACATGCTCACACATACACGCAAACATCCTCTCGCTGGCTGAGAGTTTGAGTTGCTGCACCACGCAGATGTAACAGTGGCTAAAATTCAGAGCAAGTACCTATATCTGAGCCGGTTGCCACCAGAACGCTCCCACCGCCGTCAATAAACGAAGAGATCGTTTCCACATTGATGTTGCCTCCAAAATCTGAAATGGATTGAGAATTGTTAAACCAACTTACAGAGGACGCGGCGCTTTCAGAGATAAAGGCCGAGCGTCCCTCATCTGTAAGGTTTCAAAATGTGAAAACCTTTTGAGTACAGACAAGAAATTCCCCCCCCCCCCATCTAGGTCCTTCAGGCTGTGTGTATAAAACAAAGCAATCTCCTGGTTAAACACGAGTCCCTTCCTTAGCGCAGGTCACTGGCCGAGCACTCTGGAAAAGACTCATGTTTGATGCTGCTCTCTCGATAAATCAGCTCTTATTCTCTAAATAATGGTTTGATTGGCTTCTCTTCTCCTGGATTCGTGTATACCTAATCTGCTCGCTGCCTCCACAGGAGACAGGATTGGGGGGGGGGGGGGAATGTGGATAAGTCATTTGTTTAGGGGCCACAGCCACATGTCTGAGAGTTTGTAACAGTCCCAAGGTTTTAGAAAAACAATGGGATTCTCGGACAGCGCACTGACAGACAAACACTACCAGGAGTCACAAAACAGATGAACGCACCTTCTACGGACGGGGAGAATATGATCAGGTTGTCGTACAGGAACTCTCCGTATTTAATGAGGGACAAGCTGGGGTCATCTGCCGTCCTGATGGTGAGATCAAACCCCCTGTCTGTGGAAACAACAAATAGAGGATATGTAAATAAAAACGGAAGGGTTTAAAACAAACGAAAAAACAAGGTGAGCTGCAAGAAGCCAGAGAGGAGGTAGGTCACCGAGGCCCTGCTGTCAGACAGCACCTCCGGTCAGAGACATGTCTGCAGGAAGTACTGTGTCCACATGGCACTACTGTCAGATGGAGCCCCCGGTCAGGGACAGGTTTTCAAGCAGCTCAATGTCACTGAGGACCTGTTGTCAGGTGGAGCCAGTCACCGACATGCCTGCAGGGAGCTCCAGGTCACTGAGTACCTGCAGTCAGGTGGAGCCTCTGGTCAGGGACATGCCTGCAGGGAGCTCTGGGTCACTGAGGTGGAGCCTCTGGTCAGGGACATGCCTGCAGGGAGCTCTGGGTCACTGAGGTGGAGCCTCTGGTCAGGGACATGCCTGCAGGGAGCTCTGGGTCACTGAGGTGGAGCCTCTGGTCAGGGACATGCCTGCAGGGAGCTCTGGGTCACTGAGGTGGAGCCTCTGGTCAGGGACATGCCTGCAGGGAGCTCTGGGTCACTGAGGTGGAGCCTCTGGTCAGGGACATGCCTGCAGGGAGCTCTGGGTCACTGAGGTGGAGCCTCTGGTCAGGGACATGCCTGCAGGGAGCTCTGGGTCACTGAGGTGGAGCCTCTGGTCAGGGACATGCCTGCAGGGAGCTCTGGGTCACTGAGGTGGAGCCTCTGGTCAGGGACATGCCTGCAGGGAGCTCTGGGTCACTGAGGTGGAGCCTCTGGTCAGGGACATGCCTGCAGGGAGCTCTGGGTCACTGAGGTGGAGCCTCTGGTCAGGGACATGCCTGCAGGGAGCTCTGGGTCACTGAGGTGGAGCCTCTGGTCAGGGACATGCCTGCAGGGAGCTCCGGGTCACTCAGGGTCCCTCCCAGCCACACACAGATCAAGTCAATGACAAAGTGCCCTTTCTCACATGGAAAACCCCATTCACTGAGTGCAAGCTCTTGTGGCGAGCCTGTAGGGCTGGGCTGTGCTTGTCAGGTCCTGAAGCTTTAACACTACATGCAGAGGGCGGGAAGAGACCCCCCTCCCCCCCCTCACCGGTCAGGCTGCGGAAAAACAGAGAGTGCGTCTCCCGGATGTTGACGTTCTCCAGCAGGACGAGGGTGCGCGGAGCAGCGAGGGCCGCGGGGGCCACACACAGCAGGGCCAGCAGCAGCAGGGAGCACGGAGCAGCAGCCATCATTCCTTCCCTCCGCCGCATCCACGTCACCGGAAGAGCTTGTCAGCCGATCCAATAAGCTGCTGACAGCTCTGACCGCAGCGTCGCCGGAAGTAGTAAGACAGACATTTTTTGTAAGGGCAAGGGTGTTTGAGACTTATTGCCTTATTTAACGGTGGCTGCATTCGGGTAACATCCTGCTGTCCGGTATTTCCCAGCGCCGGGTGACCCGGATTGTCACGGTTTAGGTCCGGAAAGAGAGAGCAATAGGTGGAAGAGGCGTGGCTCACGCAGCACAGCGTCCCAGAGGCTGAAGCAGGCTGGATAGCTGCCACGCCCAGACTTCACCTACAGCCAATCGCAGAAAGCCTAGTCTACAGCCACTTGACATAGTTTGCTGGTGGAAGGACGTCATCACAGGGCGACGCCGGCAGGTCAGGTTCTGCTCTGCTGTGTGGTGATTGTGGCGGGAGTGATGGGGCTTTGAAATGAGCCACTTACTTACTTACTTACTTACTTCTAAAGGATTTTACCAGGAAGGATACATTGAGATTTCTCTCGTTTTCAAGTATGTCCTGGGTTCAAGAGCATTGAATTGTTACAGAAATACAAAGTAATACAATGCAAGATATAAAAAAAACCCACAAATATACAGATTAACAGAAAATAAATATGTAGTAAATAGTCATTATGCTACATGTTTACAAGCGCATTCTGTATATAGTCACTGTGTTACATGTTTACAGGTGCATTCTGTATATAGTCACTGTGTTACATGTTTACAAGCGCATTCTGTATATAGTCACTGTGTTACATGTTTACAGGCGCATTCTGTATATAGTCACTGTGTTACATGTTTACAGGTACATTCTGTATATAGTCACTGTTACATGTTTACAGGTGCATTCTGTATATAGTCACTATGTTACATGTTTACAAGCGCATTCTGTATATAGTCACTGTGTTACAGGTTTACAGGCGCATTCTGTATATAGTCACTGTGTTACATGTTTACAGGCGCATTCTGTATATATAGTCACTGTGTTACAGGTTTACAGGCGCATTCTGTATATAGTCACTGTGTTACATGTTTACAGGCGCATTCTGTATATAGTCACTATGTTACATGTTTACAGGCGCATTCTGTATATAGTCACTATGTTACATGTTTACAGGCGCATTCTGTATATAGTCACTATGTTACATGTTTACAGGCGCATTCTGTATATAGTCACTATGTTACATGTTTACAGGCGCATTCTGTATATAGTCACTATGTTACATGTTTACAGGCGCATTCTGTATATAGTCACTATGTTACATGTTTACAGGCGCATTCTGTATATAGTCACTATGTTACATGTTTACAGGCGCATTCTGTATATAGTCACTATGTTACATGTTTACAGGTGCATTCTGTATATAGTCACTGTGTTACATGTTTACAAGCGCATTCTGTATATAGTCACTGTGTTACATGTTTACAGGCGCATTCTGTATATAGTCACTGTGTTACATGTTTACAGGTACATTCTGTATATAGTCACTGTTACATGTTTACAGGTGCATTCTGTATATAGTCACTATGTTACATGTTTACAAGCGCATTCTGTATATAGTCACTGTGTTACAGGTTTACAGGCGCATTCTGTATATAGTCACTGTGTTACATGTTTACAGGCGCATTCTGTATATAGTCACTGTGTTACAGGTTTACAGGCGCATTCTGTATATAGTCACTGTTACATGTTTACAGGCGCATTCTGTATATAGTCACTATGTTACATGTTTACAGGCGCATTCTGTATATAGTCACTATGTTACATGTTTACAGGCGCATTCTGTATATAGTCACTATGTTACATGTTTACAGGCGCATTCTGTATATAGTCACTATGTTACATGTTTACAGGCGCATTCTGTATATAGTCACTATGTTACATGTTTACAGGCGCATTCTGTATATAGTCACTGTGTTACAGGTTTACAGGCGCATTCTGTATATAGTCACTGTGTTACATGTTTACAGGCGCATTCTGTATATAGTCCACTATGTTACATGTTTACAGGCGCATTCTGTATATAGTCACTATGTTACATGTTTACAGGCGCATTCTGTATATAGTCACTATGTTACATGTTTACAGGCGCATTCTGTATATAGTCACTATGTTACATGTTTACAGGCGCATTCTGTATATAGTCACTATGTTACATGTTTACAGGCGCATTCTGTATATAGTCACTATGTTACATGTTTACAGGCGCATTCTGTATATAGTCACTATGTTACATGTTTACAGGCGCATTCTGTATATAGTCACTATGTTACATGTTTACAGGTGCATTCTGTATATAGTCACTGTGTTACATGTTTACAGGCGCATTCTGTATATAGTCACTGTGTTACATGTTTACAGGCGCATTCTGTATATAGTCACTGTGTTACATGTTTACAGGCGCATTCTGTATATAGTCACTGTGTTACATGTTTACAGGCGCATTCTGTATATAGTCACTGTGTTACATGTTTACAGGCGCATTCTGTATATAGTCACTGTGTTACATGTTTACAGGTGTATTCTGTATATAGTCACTGTTACATGTTTACAGGTGCATTCTGTATATAGTCACTATGTTACATGTTTACAGGCGCATTCTGTATATAGTCACTGTGTTACATGTTTACAGGCATTCTGTATATAGTCACTATGTTACATGTTTACAGGTGCATTCTGTATATAGTCACTATGTTACATGTTTACAGGTGCATTCTGTATATAGTCACTGTGTTACATGTTTACAAGCGCATTCTGTATATAGTCACTGTGTTACAGGTTTACAGGCGCATTCTGTATATAGTCACTGTGTTACATGTTTACAGGCGCATTCTGTATATAGTCACTATGTTACATGTTTACAGGCGCATTCTGTATATAGTCACTATGTTACATGTTTACAGGCGCATTCTGTATATAGTCACTATGTTACATGTTTACAGGCGCATTCTGTATATAGTCACTATGTTACATGTTTACAGGCGCATTCTGTATATAGTCACTGTGTTACAGGTTTACAGGCGCATTCTGTATATAGTCACTGTGTTACATGTTTACAGGCGCATTCTGTATATAGTCACTGTGTTACAGGTTTACAGGTGCATTCTGTATATAGTCACTGTGTTACATGTTTACAGGCGCATTCTGTATATAGTCACTGTGTTACATGTTTACAGGCGCATTCTGTATATAGTCACTATGTTACATGTTTACAGGCGCATTCTGTATATAGTCACTATGTTACATGTTTACAGGCGCATTCTGTATATAGTCACTGTGTTACATGTTTACAGGCGCATTCTGTATTAGTCACTGTGTTACATGTTTACAGGCGCATTCTGTATATAGTCACTGTGTTACATGTTTACAGGCGCATTCTGTATATAGTCACTGTGTTACATGTTTACAGGCGCATTCTGTATATAGTCACTGTGTTACATGTTTACAGGTGTATTCTGTATATAGTCACTGTGTTACATGTTTACAGGTACATTCTGTATATAGTCACTGTTACATGTTTACAGGTGCATTCTGTATATAGTCACTATGTTACATGTTTACAGGCGCATTCTGTATATAGTCACTATGTTACATGTTTACAGGCGCATTCTGTATATAGTCACTATGTTACATGTTTACAGGCGCATTCTGTATATAGTCACTATGTTACATGTTTACAGGTGCATTCTGTATATAGTCACTGTTACATGTTTACAGGCGCATTCTGTATATAGTCACTGTGTTACATGTTTACAGGCGCATTCTGTATATAGTCACTGTGTTACATGTTTACAGGCGCATTCTGTATATAGTCACTGTGTTACATGTTTACAGGTGCATTCTGTATATAGTCACTGTGTTACATGTTTACAAGCGCATTCTGTATATAGTCACTATGTTACATGTTTACAGGTGCATTCTGTATATAGTCACTGTGTTACAGGTGCATTCTGTATATAGTCACTGTGTTACAGGTGCATTCTGTATATAGTCACTGTGTTACGTTTACAGGTGCATTCTGTATATAGTCACTGTGTTACATGTTTACAGGCGCATTCTGTATATAGTCACTGTGTTACATGTTTACAAGCGCATTCTGTATATAGTCACTATGTTACATGTTTACAGGTGCATTCTGTATATAGTCACTATGTTACATGTTTACAGGTGCATTCTGTATATAGTCACTGTGTTACAGGTGCATTCTGTATATAGTCACTGTGTTACAGGTGCATTCTGTATATAGTCACTGTTACATGTTTACAGGTGCATTCTGTATATAGTCACTATGTTACATGTTTACAGGTGCATTCTGTATATAGTCACTGTGTTACAGGTGCATTCTGTATATAGTCACTGTGTTACAGGTGCATTCTGTATATAGTCACTGTTACATGTTTACAGGTGCATTCTGTATATAGTCACTGTTACATGTTTACAGGTGCATTCTGTATATAGTCACTATGTTACATGTTTACAGGTGCATTCTGTATATAGTCACTGTTACAGGTGCATTCTGTATATAGTCACTGTGTTACATGTTTACAGGTGCATTCTGTATATAGTCACTGCGTTACATGTTTACAGGTGCATTCTGTATATAGTCACTGTGTTACATGTTTACAGGTGCATTCTGTATATAGTCACTGTGTTACATGTTTACAGGTGCATTCTGTATATAGTCACTATGTTACATGTTTACAGGTGCATTCTGTATATAGTCACTATGTTACATGTTTACAGGTGCATTCTGTATATAGTCACTGTGTTACAGGTGCATTCTGTATATAGTCACTGTGTTACAGGTGCATTCTGTATATAGTCACTGTTACATGTTTACAGGTGCATTCTGTATATAGTCACTGAGTTACATGTTTACAGGTGCATTCTGTATATAGTCACTGAGTTACATGTTTACAGGTGCATTCTGTATATAGTCACTGCGTTACATGTTTACAGGTGCATTCTGTATATAGTCATTGCGTTACATGTTTACAGGTGCATTCTGTATATAGTCACTATGTTACATGTTTACAGGTGCATTCTGTATATAGTCACTGTGTTACATGTTTACAGGTGCATTCTGTATATAGTCACTGTGTTACATGTTTACAGGTGCATTCTGTATATAGTCACTGTGTTACATGTTTACAAGCGCATTCTGTATATAGTCACTATGTTACATGTTTACAGGTGCATTCTGTATATAGTCACTGTGTTACAGGTGCATTCTGTATATAGTCACTGAGTTACATGTTTACAGGTGCATTCTGTATATAGTCACTGCGTTACATGTTTACAGGTGCATTCTGTATATAGTCACTATGTTACATGTTTACAGGTGCATTCTGTATATAGTCACTGTTACAGGTGCATTCTGTATATAGTCACTGTGTTACATGTTTACAGGTGCATTATGTATATAGTCACTGCGTTACATGTTTACAGGTGCATTCTGTATATAGTCACTGCGTTACATGTTTACAGGCGCATTCTGTATATAGTCACTGTTACATGTTTACAGGTGCATTCTGTATATAGTCACTGTGTTACAGGTGCATTCTGTATATAGTCACTGAGTTACATGTTTACAGGTGCATTCTGTATATAGTCACTGCGTTACATGTTTACAGGTGCATTCTGTATATAGTCACTGTTACATGTTTACAGGTGCATTCTGTATATAGTCACTATGTTACATGTTTACAGGTGCATTCTGTATATAGTCACTGTTACAGGTGCATTCTGTATATAGTCACTGTGTTACATGTTTACAGGTGCATTCTGTATATAGTCACTGCGTTACATGTTTACAGGTGCATTCTGTATATAGTCACTGTGTTACATGTTTACAGGTGCATTCTGTATATAGTCACTGTGTTACATGTTTACAGGTGCATTCTGTATATAGTCACTATGTTACATGTTTACAGGTGCATTCTGTATATAGTCACTATGTTACATGTTTACAGGTGCATTCTGTATATAGTCACTGTGTTACAGGTGCATTCTGTATATAGTCACTGTGTTACAGGTGCATTCTGTATATAGTCACTGTTACATGTTTACAGGTGCATTCTGTATATAGTCACTGAGTTACATGTTTACAGGTGCATTCTGTATATAGTCACTGCGTTACATGTTTACAGGTGCATTCTGTATATAGTCATTGCGTTACATGTTTACAGGTGCATTCTGTATATAGTCACTATGTTACATGTTTACAGGTGCATTCTGTATATAGTCACTGTGTTACATGTTTACAGGTGCATTCTGTATATAGTCACTGTGTTACATGTTTACAGGTGCATTCTGTATATAGTCACTGTGTTACATGTTTACAAGCGCATTCTGTATATAGTCACTATGTTACATGTTTACAGGTGCATTCTGTATATAGTCACTGTGTTACAGGTGCATTCTGTATATAGTCACTGAGTTACATGTTTACAGGTGCATTCTGTATATAGTCACTGCGTTACATGTTTACAGGTGCATTCTGTATATAGTCACTATGTTACATGTTTACAGGTGCATTCTGTATATAGTCACTGTTACAGGTGCATTCTGTATATAGTCACTGTGTTACATGTTTACAGGTGCATTATGTATATAGTCACTGCGTTACATGTTTACAGGTGCATTCTGTATATAGTCACTGCGTTACATGTTTACAGGCGCATTCTGTATATAGTCACTGTTACATGTTTACAGGTGCATTCTGTATATAGTCACTGTGTTACAGGTGCATTCTGTATATAGTCACTGAGTTACATGTTTACAGGTGCATTCTGTATATAGTCACTGCGTTACATGTTTACAGGTGCATTCTGTATATAGTCACTGCGTTACATGTTTACAGGTGCATTCTGTATATAGTCACTAGGTTACATGTTTACAGGTGCATTCTGTATATAGCCACTAGGTTACATGTTTACAGGTGCATTCTGTATTGAGGTATGTTAGTAAGGAGCTCTTGAGTGACTTAAGACTGGGGGAAGATTTGATGGTGTCTCTACACGGATAAACTGATCACTTTCTGAGTTTTGGGCTGAAACGTATAATTTCTTTGTCAGATCACGATATATATTTATTTGGTAAATATTAAATTGGTTTAAGTAATTGCATTTAATACACCACATACATCTTTCATCATATATTAACCCCTTCACTACCATGGGCTTTTTGTGGAAAATAAGCGATGCACCAAAATTAAATTTCTGGACTGAGACCGACAATGCAGGACGGGCTCGGGCAAAAACCGAAACCATTATTTTTTTTTCTATATTTTTAGAATCGTGTGTATTTATATATTACTTTCTAAAAAGGGTAAAGTAATAAATGTTATGAATTTAAAATTAAATGAATGTAAAAAACAAAGTAGCTATACTTTATTTTAATTTTGGGCGTGGCTTGCAGCAGATGAGCGAGGTCGCATGCAGAGAGAGCTCTGCTGTATTTCAGCATTTTAGACAATTTTTTGGTGACCCTCTCACTCTACCTGGTCTCCCTGGGTACCTGACACCCATAAGACACCTGTGGGACATCGGACACGCTGTTTCCCGGGCGCACAGAGACATTTTTGAGCCGGACAGAACTCAGGCCTGGTTCTTCCTTGCTGCGGCGGCCATTTTGCGGAGCCTGGGGAGTTTCCTGCTGAACACCGCGGATCCACACACCGGCTGGCTCTCCTTCATTTTTCCCTGGATATGGGGAAGAAGACGCAGGGGCAGCAGACACACAGGTCAGAGGGTCCTAGGCAGAGGGACATCAGGGATTCCCTACGAGGTGGTGCAGTTCTGGGGCACTGGCTCCCTCCCTTAACCTTCCCCAGGGATATGGCTCATCGGGGGAGGAAGACACATCCTGGCCGACAGGTGGTGACCCTGGATTTAACTGGCTTGCTCCAACCCCCCCTCTCCGGGTGCAAGATGGGGTGCCAATGAGCGCTGCTGCGCGCAAAAGAGCCCAAAAAAGAGAAAGAAGGCTCTGCATCTGACCCATCCACGGAGGACACCCGGTCGCATTCTGATGTGGGGGACCTGACCCAACGATGTGCTTGCCGGCTTGCCATCGGGGACCTGGGCCAGCCGTCTCTGGGCAACTCTTTGGGACCTCGATAACTCCTGAGATGCCCACTCCCTGCCTCGCCCCGGATCCTGATTCTATCTCAGATGATGCTCGCCCCACTACTATGGGGGATTACAGGAAATTCATCAACAAAATTAAAACCCTGGTCTGCCGCACTGTCAGGGGTCCGCGCTGAGGTGGAGGTGGTCCGCTCCCAAGCCGTGGCGGCACAAGCCCAATCCGCGGCTCTGGCGGAAGAACTGGGTCTGTCGTCCCAAGTGAACGCCCTCCGATCTCAGGTGGACCTGTTGACCTGCTCCTTTGAGGCCATGGAAACCCGGCACCGCCGACGCAACGTCCGTATACGCGGGGTCCCGGAATCGGTACCTGCAACAGACTTGATCAAACTCTCGAACCGTGTGGCAGGCCACGTCTTAGACTCCCCACCTGATTCGCCGGACCTTTTTGATGCGGTTTACTGGATCCGAAAAGCAGCGGCGGCACCAGCGGACGTACCACGGGATGTAATCGCAGTTGCAGGGCATCCGGCCGCTAAGTCGCGACTTCTGGCAGCTCCGGGAGCCCATGCACCTGTCATGCTTGAGGAAATGCAACTACAGCTCTATCAGGACCTTCCCTACGTGACCCTAATGGCGCGACGACACCTTCGGGAGGTGACTGCTTTCCTCAGATGCAAAAGGGTCCGTTACCGGTGGGACTTGGCTGGCTCTCTCGAGGTGACACATGGGAATGTTCCCTCCATTATCGCGGATCCAGCGGAAGCTTGAGCAATACTTTCCGGCATGGGACTTGCTCCTGACCAAGTGCCTTCTGCTCCGGGCTGAACACCTCTACGTGTAGACTCCGTTGTTTCTTTTTTGCCGGTTCCCGACTCGATATGTGGTGTATTCCTCCCACCCCTGACTTCACGACTTTGGACTCCTCTCTTGTTTACTTCCTCGATGTTTGATTCGCGAGACCTCTCGTTTTTTTTTTTTGGTTTTTTTTGCCTTTCGGCTTATGTGGACGTTTCACATGTGTTTCTGTTTCTTTTGTACGTTCAATCTTTGACAGCTGAAGAGGCGACTCTGCGAAGCCACGTGTATTCTATTGTATTTTTAGAACTTTTTTGTTTATTTTTGTTGCTTATTTACTTTTTACGAGACCCCCCCCCCCTTTATATAGAGAACCTTGATGACTTTGTTACCGATGATCACCAGATGGGGATTCTCTAGATTTTTGTGCTACCCTTTCCCCCTCCCCCCTCACCTTTTGTTTGTTACGTTTCGCCGAGTTCCCCCTGTCTGGGGATGTTTATTGTTTTCCTTAAGCTATATTTAAGTTGACCAGTTTTGGATGGCCATATGTGGCCCTTATTTTATTATGTCTGATTGTACGCTGCCTTATTTACAAAATAAAATGTTCAATTAAAATAAATAAATAATTTATTTTAATTTAAAGTAGTGCTCTGAGCTGACGTTCTGCACGGCTCCTTCAACAAATAAATCGGTATTTTCGGCCGATTAAGTTTCACAACCCCCCTGAAATTTCGGTGCATCCCTATTGAAAATATACAATTTATTTTGAACGTGGGTGCAAAGTTAACTATTACATATAAGGTAAAATATATATTTTGCACAGTGATAGTTAAAATTAATGTACATTTTCTCCTTTTTTATTTTTCATGTATTCATTTATCCTTTATAGAAATATTGTTCAAATGAAGGGTTTTGGACTCTGTGTCCTTTATCTGGCATAATGTCACACGGGTCTGCATTATCCGCATACAGGCAGAAATGGCATTTGTGTCAGATGCAGTAAATGTGCTGCAGACAGATAATAAAATGGTGAGATCTCCTGCTTATGGGGATTTGTAGTGATCAGAATGAGATTATTAGCAATGCAATATCTGTATGTGCTGCATAATGCCTGTGTATGGCAATTACAGCAACACCTTGTATCTGTATGTGCTGCATAATGCCTGTGTATGGCAATTACAGCATCACCTTGTATCTGTATGTGCTGCATAATGCATGTGTATGGCAATTACAGCAACACCTTGTATCTGTATGTGCTGCATAATGCCTGTGTATGGCAATTACAGCATCACCTTGTATCTGTATGTGCTGCATAATGCATGTGTATGGCAATTACAGCAACACCTTGTATCTGTATGTGCCGCATAATGCCTGTGTATGGCAATTACAGCAACACCTTGTATCTGTATGTGCCGCATAATGCCTGTGTATGGCAATTACAGCAACACCTTGTATCTGTACTGTACAGGGATTTAAACTCCTTATAACCACCTGAATCTTATCCCTGTACAGCAGCAACTGACCCCACAGCTCTCCCTGTATTCTGCCAAATCCTGGGCTGCTGGAATGCTGCAGTAAAGTATGTTGAGCTTTAAGTTACAATGAGGTTGAGGGCTGCTCCTTTTTTTATAGTATTACAGAGGGACAGGAGTGAGGTCTCACAGCGAATTTTGTTTCTCACAGGGGACGCACTGGCCCTGCCTTTTAAAAAAATAAATAAAATATGCAGTTGTGTTTTGATATGCTAATGATTGCTTTTCAATGTATTGCAATGCAAAATCGAGCACCCTCGCCTTTTCCCACGTTGCATTTTCTTTGACGCCATATAAACAAAACCGTGTCTGGCTGCTCATAATGTGTGTTCGGCTCCTAAACTTGCTTGCCGGTTCTTACATTTTTCCCTAGTGGACGCTATAGCCTGTGTTCACTAAGCCCCATTAGGTGCAGCTCCGATCTAATCGCAGAGTTGCACTTGTCTGATCGGCTACTATTCCTATGAGATTAGCAGAAACGACGCTGGAAAGTGCAGCCTGTCGGTAGCAGCAGAGCTCTGCTTGTTTGTGCTTGGCGAGCGGAGACGCTTAGTAAATGATGGAGCATTGCCCATAAGGCAGGATATTAATACACACCAAGATAGCATCCTACCTGTGGGATGTCAATCAATGGCCCTCCAGATGCTGATGGCCTACAATGCCCATGAATCTTTACAATAGATGGCCGGAGAATCATGTGAGCTGTAGTTCAGCAACAGTTGGGGGCCCGGGGACCAAACCTGCTGCGCTTTGCAGCCATTCGATTGGCTAGAGAATAAATCAGACTCTTATACAGAGGTAACGGAAAGGATTTATTTCTCCAGAGTTCACATGGTTTATCAATGTGGCTCATTCTGAAATCTCTGTGTTGTCGTTACGTCTGGTTGTGATCCAGGATTTAGTAACCTAAGCTACGTCATGATGCGCTCTCACAGGCAGTGGAATGTGGTTACAGAGAGGTGAGGATACAGGTATATTCGTAACACCACATCGTTCATCTGGTACCAATACTGGCGGTCACACGTTACCAGGTGCCAATACCCATCTCTGGCCGTTCCTCAGGATCCTGATGAAGGCAAATGATTTGCCCAGTTTTCCAAACTTTAAAATCACACCATGCGGTCTGACAGGCAGTTTCTGTGTTCACATTACATTCACTGGCACTACATTTAATGGTCCGGGGTAGATCATTGTGCTGAGGTTTCCACGAGTGGAAAGAAAATGCTGATGATGTACACCATTGTTGCTTCTTCAGTCCTTTATTTTGCCTGTAATCACACGGGATCGAAGCCAGGCGGGACTTTGCTCTTTTTGCGTCTACTTTTAGTCGTTGGGTTGGGAATCTCCAAGGATTCCAGGCGAAACGGCCGCGGCAAAGGCAGGTCCATTCCTTGGATAGGAGAGACGGAGCTCATGCTTGTGTTAAAGATGGAGGCAGATGTGTTGGTGGGAGCGGAATAAGACGGGGACGGGTTGTGCAGAGCTGTGGATCAAAGAAAAAATAACTTTTTGATCACATTGCTGTGTTTTTAAAAACGAAGTATGAAAATGTATATGTATTTTAAATGTAGCATATTGAAGCTGCGTACTTCAGGTGCATAATCGCTATGCGGCCTGATGACTCCATGCATACTTGGGGTGTATGGTCACCGTGAAGCCTTATTACTCCGTGCGTGTTTTGGGGTGTATGGTCACCATGAGGCCTGATTACTCCATGCGTGTTTTGGGGTGTATTGTCACCGTGAGGCCTGATTACTCCATGCGTGTTTTGGGGTGTATTGTCACCGTGAGGCCTGACTACTCCATGCGTGTTTTGGGGTGTATGGTCACCGTGAGGCCTGATTACTCCATGCATGTTTTGGGGTGTATAGTCACCGTGAAGCCTGATTACTCCAGGCCCTAGAACCAATACCTGGCTTCTTACCAAAGCTCTTCATGGGGTCAGCGCTGAGGATTTGGCTGGCTCGCTTGGATTTAAAGTAGTTATTGGCAATGTTTTCGCTCTCGCTTCGGCTCAGCATCTGCTTGTAGCGATCTTCTTCCTGCCGGGGAATTATACAAAATATGCATTAATTTAAATATTTGTGTTTTTTTAATTGTTGTATAGTTCTTGTTTACATTTCTTTTTCGTTTACATAATACATAAAAATGTTTGAGCCACTTCTAGAATCTCCCTCATGTCTTTTCACGTCGTTTGTCTTTGTTGTACAATGAGAAAATAAGACGATGGATCGCATGCTGGGATTACAACTGATTTCAGGATATTTTCTAGAACGTCTTGTGTACCATTTGGTGGTCTCCGTTCTCAACAGGTGATTGCTTTTTGGTTTTAGCCAGTGGCAGGCCAGGAGCTGCAGATCCCAAAAGATAAATAAGAAATAAATGTATGAGCATGAAAGAATACATACTGCATGATCTAAGGTTTCTGTGTGGGTAGAGTCTGTGATCCCTGATATTTCCCCAATAAATACACAGATTATATTATCACTATGAATCACGCTTCCTCCTATAGGGGGTTATTCACTAAACCACAGTATTGCAGCATCAACAAACACCGTGATTTCACAAAACTAAAACCCAAACAGCAACAAGACAAGCTGCACTATCAAGCTTCTCCTCTTGTTTGGATGTTAGCTTTGTGAAATGCCAGTATTTGTCTGTGCTGCAATATTGGCACATGGTGAAAAACCTCTTAGGAGCATTTGTGGTGTACGGTCACTACGCCGGCTGATTACTCCATGCATACTTGGGGTGTACGGTCACCATGCCGGCTGATTACTCCATGCATACTTGGGGTGTACAGTCACTATGCCGGCTGATTACTCCATGCATACTTGGGGTGTACAGTCACTATGCTGGCTAATTACTCCATGCATACTTGGGGTGTAGGTCACCATGCCGGCTGATTACTCCATGCATACTTGGTGTAGGTCACCATGCCGACTGATTACCCCATGCATACTTGGGGTGTAGGTCACCATGCCGGCTGATTACCCCATGCATACTTGGGGTGTAGGTCACCATGCCGGCTGATTACTCCATGCATACTTGGTGTAGGTCACCATGCCGGCTGATTACTCCATGCATACTTTGGGTGTACGGTCACTATGCCGGCTGATTACTCCATGCATACTTGGGGTGTACGGTCACTATGCCGGCTGATTACTCCATGCATACTTGGTGTACGGTCACTATGCCGGCTGATTACTCCATGCATACTTGGGGTGTACGGTCACTATGCCGGCTGATTACTCCATGCATACTTGGGGTGTACGGTCACTATGCCGGCTGATTACTCCATGCATACTTGGGGTGTACGGTCACTATGCCGGCTGATTACTCCATGCATACTTGGGGTGTACGGTCACTATGCCGGCTGATTACTCCATGCATACTTGGGGTGTACGGTCACTATGCCGGCTGATTACTGTATGGGTGTCCATTGCTAGACTTGCTCAGATACTCGGCTTTACGATAACCCAGGTGGTGTGCTGGGGGTATAATGACAGGCTCACCGGTAGGTAGACTTGTTTTGTTCATTACTAGTTCCGGTAACCTCCAGCAGCCGCTGTCTTCCTCCCACGATGCCTCTTTCCTGATCCGGTCCAAATTGCTATAATTGCAGTCTCGCCGTATGAGTGACTGGATCTGGTCCAGGATCTGCTGGGAGAGGAGAAGCTCCCGCTCCTGCCGGCGGATTGTGACCAGGTAATCGTTTCTGTCCCGCTCAAACTCGGCGTGTAGGTCTTCTATATCAATCTCGGCCGCCCTCAGCTATGACACAAAGAATGAACGGCAGACTATATCACCCAATATCCTGACTTCTTCCTTTTTTTTTTTTTAAATATAGTTTTTATTGAGAAATATGTCAAACAATAACACTTATCATTCCTCTGAGTACAGAGGCAGAACATTTCCTCAGTTTCATCATTATAAAGACAATAACTAATAAAAGATAGGGGGGGGAAAGTAAACAGAGGAAAGATAGAAATAGGGGCTGCCCGGGTCCCTATAGAGACACAATAAAAGAGAGGGAGGGAGAGGGGAAGGCTCTTAAACAATATTAAGCGTAACCATTATCTGGCAATATATCTCCGAATCACGTTCTGACCCATATGCCTGCCATCAGTGCCCCAAGGAAAGAGCAAATAGGGCTATAAAGATAAATCATTCTGCAGTATGTCCATCTGTATCCGACCGTCGCCCATCTGGGCAATCCAGGGGGCCCAGGTGTTGTAATATGCGGGGAGAGTATGTGAAGAGATGGCCGTGAGTTCGTCCATTAAGCACACGTCCTGCATTTTAGATGAAAGGCGTGTGAACGAAGGAGCCCGTGGGCTATTCCAGCTTTCCGCCAGGACCCTACGTGCCGCTGGTGTTATTTTAGCCAGGAGCTTATTCTCTTGTCTGGTTAGATCCTGCAATGGTCGAGATAATAAAAAGGCCCAGGGATCCATGGGGATGTCCTTTGATAAAACCGCCATCGCCAGGGTGTGAGTTTGTGACCAAAAAGTCTTCAGTGTGGGGCATTCCCACCACATATGAATATAGGTGCCGCGAGCTCCACACCCTCTCCAGCATGTCTGGGGTCCCAGGATGACTTCTTCCTTTTAAGCCTCTAGAATTACCAGACCGACTGATCCGGCAGACACCTTTCTCTGTAGCAAATAGACCAGAATGTTACCTCTGGCTCCTAAATTTCTAGATTTTTCTACACAAATGTGTTAAAAACCTTGCCTGGCTCCTGCGTTTATTTCCTGGCTCCTAAGTTTAATGTGAATTTGTCAAGTGTTGGCGTAATATTTCAGATGCCTCGACAGCGTCGCTTTAATGACAGATCATGTTACAATTCCCAACGTTTAATAGACATATTAAAATAATTGTAGAACAAACCTACACCCGTATACATAACAACACCCCGAATCTCAAAGGGGAACTGGGCCACAATGGAAAGGCATCTTTGTGACACCAGATGTTTCATAGGCCGCGAACGTCTTGGTTCTCCCACCTTTTTCTGTGTCTTTTCCAAGAGCCTGTTCTTGACCTGCAGCTCCTCCTGGATTGACTCGTAAACGTTGACTAGGGCCCGGTCACTGGCGTCCTCATCCATGCTCTGCAGCGCGGCCACCAGTTGGTTCTTCCGCTCGTCGGCATACTTTTTCCGACGCTTGTGCTTCTCCTTCAGGTCCTTGTTTTTGGCTTGTTCCCCTCCCACCACCTGCTGCTCCAGGATCTGTAACCTTAACGTGCGAGACACACGGGACTGTGAGTGGGACATCCATCATATAAAACACAAATGGCTACCCTTGGCACCACAGCTGTCCAGGGACTACATGTCCCATGATGCCCTGCCAGCTTAAGTCTAAGCCCCGTTCAATACCTCAGCAGCTGCTGAATTGCTGCAGCGCAGCAATTCAGTTTGCTGCAGCAGGGTCATTGAACGCTTTGGATGCAAATTTTGAATCCAAAATGGCCGATTTTTTTTTTTAATTAAAGATTCAGATTGTTTTTCGTATCACTCGGACAAAATATGATAAAGAAAAGCAGTCTGCACAATTCCGTTTTGTACGCACACACCACAAATGATAGTTTTTATTCAATAAACGTTATGTTTACTTCTGAAACAAAATCTAACTTGAACTGTAATATATGTCTATGTGCAGGGGAAAATAATAAATATTTTGTGCTTTGGTGAATAAAAACCTCAAAATTAACATTGCTGTACGGAATTATTACTTGCTTCGTGGCGGCGGCCATCTTGCTGTACGGCATTGTTACTTGCTTCATGGCGGCGGCCATCTTTAATACGTCACACTCAGCTACTCGCAGCATCTCCTCGGGTCGCTGCAAGTGCTAAGTTAGCAGTGCTGAGCGCTGAGTGGCTGAACGGCGTTCAATGGCAAGTTGCTAACTGAGCACTTGCAGCGGCTGAGGTATTGAACACGCCGCTAGTCTACTCTAGCTTTGGACCGCTTTGGCTCCTGAGATCATCAGGGCTGGTTTCCAGAGTGACAGGCTCCATTACTGGGGAAGAGGTCTTCACCTGCTCCTGTTTTATACCCAGCATGGGACTGGGCTGTTTCACCATTGGTGACAAAACGAGATCAATCCCCTAGCGTTGCCTAACCCTGCCGGGGTGCAGCCTTATAAACCGAGAAATGGGGAGCATGAGACACATCACACGGCTCAGCACACGCTATTATAACATACACATACCTTGCAAGAACTTGTTGTGGGTTCACGGAATGAGCCGGATCTTCTTGAGGATGCGGTGAGACGGCAGCAACCTCCGACCCTAGAATCTGGACGTATGTAGACGCTGCTTCTGGCTGGGATGGAAGCAGAAGACAATGGAAGTTCACACCAGCTCCGGGTTAAATGCCTGGAACGGGGTAAAGAACGGGCAGCATCTATATCGTACCTGGACCAGTGGTGGTGCATCTGCTGGACCTGCCGGGGTGGGCATTACAGTCTCCGCATTCACCCCAGGAACTGTAAAAAAAACCCCTGTTTATTCAGGGCACAGTGACATCATCACCGTTACCTGCGTGTAGTAGCTGGACTAAACCGCAGGCTTACCGGTACGCAGGGACGTGACCCTTTACAGACATCCCGAATGTGGTGTTAAGACTTGTTTCCTGTCCCCAAGATCTCATTATTTTATGTAAATATCCGAATATTCCAAATCCACACTATTTCTGCTCCCCATCCTCTGGCTGAGGGATACTGAGCCTGTAGGTCGCAGCCATTTAACCATTTACCTGCCTCTCTCCTCATGTTTTCGATCCTGGCCAGCTTCAGCTCATACGAGTTGCGCAGATTGCTGATGTCTTCCTCCAGGCGCACGCGGGACTTTTGCTCAGCCTCATACTCTGCCTTCAGATGCACGAACCTCTCCTCATACTCCTAGGAGACGGACACAATGCGGTGAAACGCCAGATAATCCCACATAACCGGCCGATGGGAAGGAGCCGTCGGGGCGATACCTGTCTGATTTGTTGCTTCTCTGCCGCCGCGTCCTTCTCAAGAGCTTTAGCTGGGACAGACGGCCGGTTAACCAGTGCTTTCACCAGCGCTGTGGGTGGAATATCAAGATTTAGATAATGTCCATCAGGGAATGACCCCCCCCCCCCCCAATGGAACAATAGTGTCTGGTGCTGCTGACCTCTCTGGCCTTAAAATGCACCTGTCGCGCTAACCTTCAGGGCGCTGCCAGCTTGGAGATGGTGCCTGCGACCGAGCCGGTGATGTGAAAATGACAGGGTGCCCTTTAAAGCACAACATGAGTAAAGCTAGCCCCTGGTCCAGTATCGGAGGCAGACTAGTCCAGGGCCTTCCATCTGATGCTGCCCCTTTATACAGGATACATGGAGGTGCTCGCTCACCTGTCGGGTCCTTGCCAACGCTCTGCTCCATCAGCATGGCCTTCAGCTTCTTAATCTCCTCCTGGTACTCCCTGAGCAGGGCATCCTTCGGGTCCTCGTTGATTCGAGGCTTGTTCTTGATGTTCTTGGCTCGGTTGGCGTATCGCAGGGTGCTCAGGCTCTCGTCGTAGTTATTATCAGCCGGAGACAGACAAGCCACCATTAGGGTCTTCGTGTTCCCCCCGAGGGAATCCTGGAGCAGACGGGTCAGCTTGGAGTCCCTGTACGGAATATGTTTGGATTTCCCGTCCACGAGAGCGGAGATGACGTTCCCCAAAGCCGAGAGGGACAGGTTTATTTTGGTGGCCTCCTTGAGCCTCTCCCCCGTGGCCCCCGTTTTTGATTGCCTCTCGCTCCCGGCCAGATCCACCAGATTGAGTTTCCCGGCCCGGAGGTGATCCTCACCGTTTTCATCTGTGGATACAGAGGATGCGTTTCATAAGGGGACCGAGATTCCCACCGGAAGCCAGACCATGTGACCCCCCCCCCATATCTACAGACCCTGAGGTGCGCTCAGACGGGACATACCGATGGAGCAGATCTCGATATTGATGGTGAAGATTGAATGTGAGCGCGAGGAGTCCTTGTTCATCAAGGTGTATCCCACGGACCGATTCTTCCAGCCGGTCTCCATGATCTTCTCACACTCCGATACGCGGTGAACCATGTGCAGGGACAAACCTTTCACGTAAACTCCTTTCTCTGGATGCTCCTTCAGCTACAAATACAGCAAAGAAAGGAGCGACGTGAAGAAATGCTACAGAACAAGTCAGAACAATGACATGGAAAAGGGTAGTAGATACATGGAATAGCCTCCCAGTGGGGGCAGTATCTACTACCCTTTCTATATCACTGTTACTGCCCCCACTGGGAGGCTATTCCAACAGTGATATAGAAAGGGTAGTAGATACTGCTCCCACTGAGAGGCTATTCCATGTAACAGTGATATAGAAAGGGTAGTAGATACTTGAAAACGAGAGAAATCTCAATGTATCCTTCCTGGTAAAATCCATTATAAATAAATAATACATGGAATAGCCTCCCAGTGGGAGCAGTATCTACTACCCTTTCTATATCACTGTTACATGGAATAGCCTCCCAGTGGGAACAGTAACAGTGATATAGAAAGGGTAGTAGATACATGGAATAGCCTCCCAGTGGGAACAGTAACAGTGATATAGAAAGGGTAGTAGATACTGTCCCCACTGGGAGGCTATTCCATGTATCTACTGCCCTTTCTATATCACTGTTACTGCTCCCACTGGGAGACTATTCCATGTAACAGTGATATAGAAAGGGCAGTAGATACATGGAATAGCCTCCAGTGGGGACAGTATCTACTACCCTTTCTATATCACTGTTACATGGAATAGCCTCCCAGTGGGAACAGTAACAGTGATATAGAAAGGGTAGTAGATACTGTTCCCACTGGGAGGCTATTCCATGTATCTACTACCCTTTCTATATCACTGTTACTGTTCCCACTGGGAGGCTATTCCATGTAACAGTGATATAGAAAGGGTAGTAGATACTGCCCCCACTGGGAGGCTATTCCATGTATCTACTGCCTTTCTATATCACTGTTACTGCTCCCACTGGGAGACTATTCCATGTAACAGTGATATAGAAAGGGCAGTAGATACATGGAATAGCCTCCCAGTGGGGACAGTATCTACTACCCTTTCTATATCACTGTTACATGGAATAGCCTCCCAGTGGGAACAGTATCTACTACCCTTTCTATATCACTGTTACTGTTCCCACTGGGAGGCTATTCCATGTAACAGTGATATAGAAAGGGTAGTAGATACTGCTCCCACTGGGAGACTATTCCATGTATCTACTACCCTTTCTAGATCACTGTTACTGCTCCCACTGGGAATCTATTCCATGTAACAGTGATCTAGAAAGGGTAGTTAGTGCTGTTGCACACACGATCTCTATATGTAGCCTGTGTACCGGCCTTGGGCTCAGACATGAGATGCCCCCCCCCCCACTCATACCTCGAGCTTCTTCTTCGTGTCCTCTCCCAGCAGGTCTCTGATCTCCTCGTTGTATATTTCTAGGTATGAGGCTCGCACCAAAAACTTGGTGTTTTCTGCACACTAAAAAAAAAAAAAACAGAGCTACAGATAACGTGAGATTTTCTTTTGTGACGGGGAAACGGCTGGATATGACATACAGTGTAATTCATGGCAGCGGCCGGTCGCTGCGGTATGTAGCATTCACGCGCTGCGGTATGTAGCATTCACGCGCTGCGGTATGTAGCATTCACGCGCTGCGGTATGTAGCATTCACGCGCTGCGGTATGTAGCATTCACGCGCTGCGGTATGTAGCATTCACGCGCTGCGGTATGTAGCATTCACGCGCTGCGGTATGTAGCATTCACGCGCTGCGGTATGTAGCATTCACGCGCTGCGGTATGTAGCATTCACGCGCGCTGCGGTATGTAGCATTCACGCGCTGCGGTATGTAGCATTCACGCGCTGCGGTATGTAGCATTCACGCGCTGCGGTATGTAGCATTCACGCGCTGCGGTATGTAGCATTCACGCGCTGCGGTATGTAGCATTCACGCGCTGCGGTATGTAGCATTCACGCGCTGCGGTATGTAGCATTCACGCGCTGCGGTATGTAGCAGTCACGCGCTGCGGTATGTAGCAGTCACGCGCTGCGGTATGTAGCAGTCACGCGCTGCGGTATGTAGCAGTCACGCGCTGCGGTATGTAGCAGTCACGCGCTGCGGTATGTAGCAGTCACGCGCTGCGGTATGTAGCAGTCACGCGCTGCGGTATGTAGCAGTCACGCGCTGCGGTATGTAGCAGTCACGCGCTGCGGTATGTAGCAGTCACGCGCTGCGGTATGTAGCAGTCACGCGCTGCGGTATGTAGCAGTCACGCGCTGCGGTATGTAGCAGTCACGCGCTGCGGTATGTAGCAGTCACGCGCTGCGGTATGTAGCAGTCACGCGCTGCGGTATGTAGCAGTCACGCGCTGCGGTATGTAGCAGTCACGCGCTGCGGTATGTAGCAGTCACGCGCTGCGGTATGTAGCAGTCACGCGCTGCGGTATGTAGCAGTCACGCGCTGCGGTATGTAGCAGTCACGCGCTGCGGTATGTAGCAGTCACGCGCTGCGGTATGTAGCAGTCACGCGCTGCGGTATGTAGCAGTCACGCGCTGCGGTATGTAGCAGTCACGCGCTGCGGTATGTAGCAGTCACGCGCTGCGGTATGTAGCAGTCACGCGCTGCGGTATGTAGCAGTCACGCGCTGCGGTATGTAGCAGTCACGCGCTGCGGTATGTAGCAGTCACGCGCTGCGGTATGTAGCAACAGAGAAAATGTCGGCAGATAAGAACCTTTCGGCCCATCTAGTCGCCCAATTACATGGATACTTTACCTAGATTTATCTTTTGTTTAGGATAGCTTTATGCCTATCCCATGCTTGCTTAAATTCAATTACTGTTTTGGCCTCTACCACTTCTACTGGAAGACTGTTCCATGTATCCACCACCCTCTCAGTAAAATAATGCTTCCTGATGTTACTTTTAAACCTTTGCCCCTCTAATCTAAGACTAACAGGGTTATTCAGAGAGCGTGAAAAGCAGGAGAATGAATGGAGAATGAAAAATTCTAGGTCAAAATAGCCAAACCAGAAAAATTCTCCCTTTCATCTCACTTTCCAAATCAGCTATTTTGACCTAGAATTTTTCATTCTCCAGTTATTCTCCTACTTTTCAAGCTCTCTGAATAACCCTGTATGTCCTCTTGTTTTGCTATTTTGTTTCCTTTTAAATATACTCCCTTCCTCTACCTTGTGGATTCCCTTTACGTATTTAAATGTTTCTATCATATCTCCTCTGTCTCGTCTTTTTTCCAAGCTGTACCAAGCATGTAGCATTCACGCGCTGCGGTATGTAGCATTCACGCGCTGCGGTATGTAGCATTCACGCGCTGCGGTATGTAGCATTCACGCGCTGCGGTATGTAGCATTCACGCGCTGCGGTATGTAGCATTCACGCGCTGCAGAAGGAGTGGATTCACTGATCCAGCAGTCACTTTCGCTGGATTGGAGCCGCTTTGTGGTAGTGACACCACAAGACACGTGGATGAAACGATACAACCGGAATGGTTAAGGCTGGGGTCAGACGAGCGTAGTGTTCACGTCCGTGATTGCGCCTAAAAGTACGTCCGTGATAGCATGAAAGTAAGTCCATTGGAGCCTGACACATGAAGTACGTCCGCACTGAACTGCGGACGCACACGGCCGCGGCAAACGGACGCAGGTTAGGCAAGAACGTAATACTGCTAGAACGGACGTGCGGAGTGCGCCACGTCCACAACGTCTGCATAGCTTTGTGTGTGAGTGATGGAGCGAGGTCAGACGGACTGCATTTATACGTCCAGCATTTTTGACGGACAGAATGTTTTTTCATTGTAATTTATTTTTCCCTCCTACATCCGTCAAAAAATAACTTCAGTGAAAACACGGACTGTGTGACCACTACTGCGTCATCCGTACTGACGATGTCCGTACTGCACGCACGTACAGTCCGTAGAAATCACGCTCGTCTGACCCCAGCCTTAATCGTAACTAATCCGCCCCTCCTCCCGGCGCCTGTGTACCTGTATACTCTCGAAGATGTGCTCGAAGGCTCTCGGGATAATTCCTCTCTGTGTCGGAGGGTGCAGGACACCCTGCATGCTGAACGACTTGCCGCTGCCAGTCTGTCCGTAGGCAAATATGGTGCCGTTATACCCCTCGGTCACTCCCTGAGCAAAGAGACCAAGAGAAGCTTTCACTGCTCAATGGAAATCCAGCACAGAGACTACAAAGTCCAAACCATGAGAGATCTAACACATGTGAGTGGAATACGGGCACTAGGGGATGGTTGGGGTTGGCATAAGGGAGGCAGTTGAGATTGATTGGAAAAGGGTAGAGACTCCGGTAGTATGGGGAGTAGAGTCAGGGTGGTGGGTGTTAACTTGAGGATGGTGGTACAGGTTGGGGTTGACATGAGGGTAGAAATTAGGGTTGTGGTGGAGGTTGGCGTAAGTGGAGATTAGGGTTGGCGTGAGGGCAGAGGTTGGTGTTGGCGTGAGGTGGTGGCAGAGGTTGGTGGTGGCAGAGCTTTGTGTTGGCGTGAGGTGGTGGCAGAGGTTGGCGTGAGTTGGTGGCAGAGGTTGGTGTTGGCGTGAGGTGGTGGCAGAGGTTGGTGGTGGCAGAGGTGGATGGTGGCAGAGGTTGGTGTTGGCGTGAGGTGGTGGCAGAGGTTGGTGTTGGTATACAGGGCGTGAATATTGCTGTAAAGAATCTGTAATCAGTGAGTGACCCCCCCCCCCCTCATAATCCTATAACGATTGAGTTTACGTGGTCACCCCACGCGTCACTCACCTCCACCAGCGGATACGCGATCTCGTTGTAGATCTGCTCCGTGCAGTGCTCGGTGTAATAGGCGCCATCAAAGGTGAATTGTTTGGGAGTTTCCTCGGGAGCTTCGGGTTTCCTGATGAAGCACTGGCCGCGGCTGCTGTCCATGGTGATCACCGCGTGGCAGGTCAGATCTCGTTCTCTCTCGTTCATGGGTCGGCATCGCACGACCACTTTCACGCACTCGGCCGCCATTGCTCATACCACTGAAAGACCGAAAGATCTATTGAACCCGGTATTTGCCCAGCATCTTTATTGGTTCCAGCGTCTGTTTTTTTTTTTTTACCGGGTATCTGTATGGACGTGGTATGTTGCCGGGTATTTACCCGGTATGTATATGGATCTGATGTCCCTCCCGGTATTTACCCGATGTCTGTATGGATCTGGTCTCCTGGTATTTACCCGGTCTGGACCTGGTGTGTGTCTCCTGGTATTTACCCGATCTGAACCTGGTGTCTCTCCTGGTATTTACCCGGTCTGAACCTGGTGTCTCTCCTGGTATTTACCCGGTCTGAACCTGGTGTGTGTCTCCTGGTATTTACCCGGTCTGAACCTGGTGTGTGTCTCCTGGTATTTACCCGGTCTGAACCTGGTGTGTGTCTCCTGGTATTTACCCGGTCTGAACCTGGTGTGTGTCTCCTGGTATTTACCCGGTCTGAACCTGGTGTGTGTCTCCTGGTATTTACCCGGTCTGAACCTGGTGTCTCTCCTGGTATTTACCCGGTCTGAACCTGGTGTCTCTCCTGGTATTTACCCGGTCTGGACCTGGTGTCTCTCCTGGTATTTACCCGCTGTGTGTGTGGATCTGGTGACCCTCCTTTTTATTTTTACCCGGTGCCGCTCTCTCTCCTCTCTCTTCCCTCCTGCGCCGCGTTTCCTGTTGCTTAGCAACCCGCCGCAGTAGAGCAATGACGTCGTGAGACGCGGGGATCATCTGATACTTCCCGAAGCCGCTGACAAGGAGATGCAATACCTGAAAATCACCACCAGGTGGCGACAAAACCAATGCACGAAACGTATGAGGGGCGCCCACCTGCGCTATGCATCCTGTGACCAGCAGGTGGCGCTGTCTGTATTAATATTATTACATTATACGAGTGCATGACCTTGCTGAGGGTGCTCGCTGTATAGGGTGTGTGACACCTTGCTGAGGGTGTGCTCACTGTATAGGGTGCGTGACACTTTGCTGAGGGTGTGCTCGCTGTATAGGGTGTGTGACCCCTTGCTGAGGGTGTGCTCACTGTATAGGGTGCGTGACACCTTGCTGAGGGTGTGCTCGCTGTATAGGGTGCGTGACACCTTGCTGAGGGTGTGCTCACTGTATAGGGTGCGTGACACCTTGCTGAGGGTGTGCTCACTGTATAGGGTGCGTGACACCTTGCTGAGGGTGTGCTCACTCTATAGGGTGCGTGACACCTTGCTGAGGGTGTGCTCGCTGTATAGGGTGCGTGACACCTTGCTGAGGGTGTGCTTGCTGTATAGGGTGTGTGACACCTTGCTGAGGGTGTGCTCACTGTATAGGGTGCGTGACACCTTGCTGAGGGTGTGCTCACTGTATAGGGTGCGTGACACCTTGCTGAGGGTGTGCTCACTGTATAGGGTGCGTGACACCTTGCTGAGGGTGTGCTCACTCTATAGGGTGCGTGACACCTTGCTGAGGGTGTGCTCGCTGTATAGGGTGCGTGACACCTTGCTGAGGGTGTGCTTGCTGTATAGGGTGCGTGACCCCTTGCTGAGGGTGCTCACTGTATAGGGTGCGTGACACCTTGCTGAGGGTATGCTCGCTGTATAGGGTGCGTGGCACTTTGCTGGGGGTGTGCCTGATGTATAGGGTGGGTGACACCTTGCTCGCTATATGCAGGTTGATTCTTTTTATGGGCTCTCTATATACAGGTTGATTCTCTTCTCTTTATGGGCTCGCTATATGCAGGTTGATCTCTTTGTATGAGCTCGCTATATGCAGGTTGATTCTCTTTATGGGCTCGCTATATGCAGGTTGATTCTTTTTATGGGCTCGCTATATGCAGGTTGATCTCTTTGTAGGAGCTCTCTATATGCAGGTTGATTCTTTTTATGGGCTCGCTATATGCAGGTTGATTCTCTTCTCTTTATGGGCTCGCTATATGCAGGTTGATCTCTTTGGGCTTGCTATATGCAGGTTGATTCTCTTCTCTTTATGGGCTCGCTATATGCAGGTTGATCTCTTTGGGCTTGCTATATGCAGGTTGATTCTCTTTATGGGCTCGCTATATGCAGGTTGATTCTCTTCTCTTTATGGGCTCGCTATATGCAGGTTGATTCTCTTCTCTTTATGGGCTCGCTATATGCAGGTTGATCTCTTTGGGCTCGCTATATGCAGGTTGATTCTCTTTATGGGCTCGCTATATGCAGGTTGATTCTCTTCTCTTTATGGGCTCGCTATATGCAGGTTGATTCTCTTCTCTTTATGGGCTCTCTATATGCAGGTTGATTCTCTTTATGGGCTCGCTATATGCAGGTTGATCCTTCACACGGCTGTTGGTGTTTTGCTGTTTCTTTGATGGCGTAACGGTTGTAACGCTCTATTCCGGGGCCGGCAAACTTCAGCCCACCAGATGTTTCTGAACTACAACACCCATGACCATCTGTTGCAGTGAAGGAATTATGGGAAATGTAGGCATCTACATCTGAGGGGGCCGAAGTTTGACAGCCCTGCTGTAGCGTGCAGTGCGGTGATTCCTTTGCTCTCACCTGTGCACTTGAAACACAAAGGGTTATTCAGAGAAAGGTTCACCTTGGTTCACTCTAAAGAACTTTTGGAGAAGTGAAAATTCTAGGTCAAAATGGGAGAATTTTGCCTATCTTGACCTAGAATTAATTTTTTTGAGTTTCACCTTTCTGACTAACCCTGTAAATATGGAGTGCTCTCCCATGTATTCCCTTGTGCTTACGTTTCTTTTGTTTTGCGCTCTCCCATGTATTACCTTGTGCTTGCTTCTCTTTTGTTTTGCGCTCTCCCTCGCCATTATGTCGCTTTGGTCTCCTTTGCGAGTTTGTGTGTTTAAGGGGTTACGCAGTAGTGGATCACAGCAATTTTATTATTTATTTATTTTTTTCTTCTAGAATCTGAAGTCGGGGGGGCGGGGGCAGCGATACTGTTCCATTGCATTTAGAAGGGTCGTCTGATCAGCCATGTTTTCCTGGACACTTAATTTATTCATACTGATGGGCAGTGCATGAAAAATCCATACTGTAGGAAAGGAATCGCAGGTGACCTGCCTTGATTTCCTTCCTGCAGAGTATGAATTTTATTACAAGACTCGGAGGCTCCTATTATTATGCCATATCTCTTTATTACTACTTTCAACAGCAAGAGAGAAAAAAACTTTAAACATCAACATGTGTCAGGGGCACTCCCTGCACCATACACAATGGTATCTCCCAAAGTATACAAATGATCCCCCACTCCCCAGTCTCTTCCTCTCTCGCTGCTTTCAGAGCAAGATAAGTATCTTTTTTCTCTAACATATATATACATGAATTTATAGCAGGATTCTGCTCAATTTTATATAATTATATTGTATTGCTTAATAATTATAGAACATTTAATGTAATTCGTTGCTGTCATTCTGTTTTATTAACGTTTTTGTGACAGTTTGGTTTGGGTTTTAGCGTTCTTTTTCCTGGCTCACGGGGGGTATTTTCCCCGGTGGGTCCGGTTAGGGTGCGCTTAGTAAATTTCTTTTCTTCTTGAAGTCTGCGGCGGGCTTTTTGCGCGCGCGGCGGCCATTTTAGCTCTGAGGCAACCACCTCACGCTGAGGCGCGTGGGCCCCGCCCCCATCTACTGCGCATGTCTTCGTGCCTCGCGGCCATTCTGAACTCAGCGCGTGTTCAGCGATGCCGCAGCCTCGTGCCTCCTCATCCAAGGATCAGGTCAGAATGACGGGGGAAAGTTCGGAAAGCGCCTCCGACGGCTCCTCTGAACGCCAGCCACCTGCCTTAGTAAAAGAGCCCCCCCTCCCTCCGGCGCAGGCCTCCACAGACGCGCTATCTAAAACATTAAATGAGTTTGCCTCAGCGATGGGCTCAGTTTCTCAGACCCTGTCCCACCTTCTAGGTCCTGCTGGCCCTTTAGCTGCCCCTCAGACTCCATTACCCCCTGCGGAGGGCAGTAGAGGTGCTACATTATCTATCACTGAGATTTCTCACACCTCTCATACAATGCAGCAGCGCAGAGGGCCTCGCAAAGCTCAGGCAAAAACTAAACATATTAGGCCACAGGCCTCCAGAAAAAGGGTTAATGATGGTAGAGGTACCTCTACACAAGAACGCGGTGAAAGGCCCCGCAAAGAGAAAACCCCTAGGGGTCATAAACATGCGAGATCTTGGAAGAAGGCTAGAACTCGGTCACCATCCCCGAGTTCTACCTCTTCCTGCATCTCTTCAATCATCTCTGGGATATCCTCGGAGGAGGATTCTGCTACACAGGTTACAACCCTGGCTCTCCCTGGGCCTGTAGCAGCGGATATGTCATCGGAGGATGATTTCTTAGACCCAGATGATTTAAAACACCCCCGCTCTGCGGATTGGGTGGCATCCCCACGGGTGGATAAAATGTTAACAAAGCGAGTCAGAAAACCTTTGTTACCTAAAACCAGATCTAGACTCCGCACGGAATGCCCGAGGCCTCTTACCTCGAAAAATGTCTTGCAAACACCCGAACTTGGGGATCATATGCTGCAATTCCTTACAAATACTGGTTGGAATCCCCGAAAAGGAGTAGATTTCTCCTTTAGATCCTGTCAAGACAAATTACTGGATGTTTTTGGTCTTTTCTCTCAATTGTTAGAGACCATTGAACAAGCTCATTCCTCAGGGATAGCCCCAAACGTGGCTACATTACGCGGGTGGGCGCACCGCACCTTATGTCTCCTCGGTAACGCTAATACTGCCTTAGCCACTGAGCGCCGTAAATCGGTCCTCTTGCGGATTGATCCGGGTTTGATATCTTTGGCATCTAACGAACCCGGACCAGACGCAGAAGGGGATCTTTTTCCTAAATCTATTATACAAGACATGAATTCCTACTCAGGCTCCTTTAACACGATCCGTAAGGTGAAAGTGAATATGCGTAAAGCTTTTCCCCAAAACCAAGGGGTTTTCGGAAGGGCCGGCAGGCGACGGGGCCGGCTGCCCGGCCGTTCTTCCTTTGGCTCTTCACGTGCCGACACGAGTCCCGCTCATTATCAGCGACAACCGTACCAGCATCAACAGGTCCGGTTTTTCCCCCAGTACAACCGGTCCAGCCGTGGCCGCGGACGTGGCTCATTCCGATCTCGCCCGCCAGGTAAGTGTGCCGTTTCTTTCTTCTCCTCAGGGATTGGTGGGTGGCAGGATCGCCCTTTTTTTCCACGTATGGGAGTCGATATCAGCAGATCCCTGGATCTTACAGACGGTACAGGGCTATCGCATAGACTTCCTGACCTTACCGGTCCAAACGTGCTCCCCGAGACCTCTTTTCTTTCCCCTAGAGAGGGAACTTCTCATGGACACAGAGGTTCAACTGTTGTTAAACAAGGGCGCAATAGAGACAGCGCCTGCGGGATCACTGGGTTTTCTCAGCAACCTGTTTTTAGTTCAAAAGAAAGGGGGGTCGTTACGACCGGTCATAAATTTAAAAGAGTTAAACGCTTATGTCACCTATCGTCACTTCAAACTGGAAGGCATCCATTGTCTCGGCGATCTCCTCAATACGGGAGACTGGTTGGCGAAAGTCGACCTCACCGATGCGTACCTCACGGTACCCGTGCACGCAGATCATCGCCGATTCCTCCAGTTCAGGTGGCGCCACGTGACGTATCAATTCAAGTGTCTCCCTTTCGGGTTGTCCTCAGCCCCATGGTGTTTTTCAAAACTTCTAAGACCAGTTATGGCTCTCCTACGGGCGCGCGGAGTTCGATTGGTAATATACCTAGACGACATCCTCATTATAGCGTCGTCTCGCGACACTGCCTCACAACACCTGCAGTGGACAATTACGTTATTGACGGACTTAGGTTTCCTGATCAACAACCGCAAGTCAGTGTTGGTACCCGGCCAACGTCTCGAGTTCCTCGGCTTTATCGTCGACTCAACGACAGCAATTCTGCAATTGCCTCGACAGAAACTCCGCGATATCCGGAAGGAATTGAAGAAAGCGTTGACGCTCCCCGTTTTTACGGTACGTTATCTAGCCCGGCTGATTGGACTTCTGTCAAGTTCTATCCAAGCAGTGTTCCCGGGTCCGTTACACTACAGAGCCCTTCAGCGACTCAAAACAAGGATACTGAGCCGTGCCCAGTCTTATGCCGACCCAGTTCACCTCGACGACGAATCCAGGGACGAACTCCAGTGGTGGCTGGACAATATAGAAGCCTGGAACGGCAAAGCGATATTCGGCTCCGCTCCGGATATGATTATCGAATCAGATGCCAGCACTCACGGTTGGGGAGCCAGGTGCGGCCCGGTCTCAACAGGAGGAAGATGGTCTTCAGACGAAAGGAAATTGCACATCAACTGCCTGGAACTCCTGGCAGGGTCACTGGCCGTCCGCAGTCTGACGGATTCGCGATCGGATTGCTGCGTTCTCCTGCGCCTCGACAATCTCTCGGCGGTACGATATATAAACAAGCTGGGAGGAGCGCGCTCTCGACCCCTTGCACTGCTGGCACGAACCTTTTGGGAATTCTGCCTTCAACAACGACTCGAAGTCCAGGCAGAATATATCCCGGGCTTGCACAACACAATCGCAGATTGGTACTCCAGATTCTTACGAGACTCCAGCGACTGGCAACTGCTTCCCTCGCTCTTTCTTCAGCTTTACGATCTCTGGGGTCCCCTCTCCATGGACCTTTTTGCCTCTCGCCTCAATACCCATCTCCCCCGGTTCTACAGCTGGCGCCCCGATCCAGACGCGATAGCCACAGATGCCCTCCTACAGACGTGGCCTCCAGGTCGACATCATCGGGAGATTACTCCTCCATATTCGCAGGACCAAGGTTGCGGTGGTGGTAGTGACTCCTTGGTGGCCGACCCAGGCATGGTTTCCGCAACTCCTGTCCATGACCATGGACTGCCCGAGACTACTTCTCACAGATCAGCAATTACTCTCCGACCCGATGGGCCATCCACATCCGTTGGTCGTGAACGGTCATCTACAACTCATGGCATGGTTGCTGTCAGGCGGTCCATCCCTCTCGCAGGGATTTCGAACACGACAGCTCAGCTCCTTGGAGCTTCCTGGGCACCCAGCACCAGAACAGCTTACAAGCACGCCTGGAAGATATGGGCTTGCTGGTGCCTGGGAAGGGACTTGGATCCCGTTCGTGCCGCTGTCTGCCATGTCTTGCAATTCCTCTCGGAGGAATATGAGGCTGGTAAAGCTTACAGAACCCTGAATCTATACCGATCAGCTATTTCTGCTTCTCACGACGGCTGGGCTGGTCTGCAGGCAGGGCAACATCCGATGGTGTGCCGTTTACTGCGGGGTGTACGAATGTCCCGTCCACCTGTCCCTCGTTACACTTCCATGTGGGATGTCAATGTTGTGTTTGCCTTCTTATGTTCATGGCCTGATAATGTTTTTCTATCCATTAAACAACTGTCTGCCAAGTTGATCATGCTCTTGTGTTTAATTTCTTGCAAAAGGGTTTCTGATGTCCGCGCTTTGGACATACATGCACGGTCTTACCGTCCGGACGGAGTTGAGTTTCGCATTTCTAGACGTACTAAGACGATGGTTACTAGAGTGTTTTATCCAGCTTTTTCAGCGTCACCTTTGCTATGTCCGGTCCGCTGCCTCCGCCAGTATGAGTCTATAACGGCTCCCCTCCGACCCGATGCGACTGGTCCTCTGTTCATATCGTTGTTGCGTCCTTTCCGCCCGGTCTCCTCTACCACCCTTGCTCGGTGGATGCGCTGGTTGATGGCACTGTCGGGTATTGATACCTCCATCTTCGGCGCCCATTCGGCGAGAGGGGCCATGGCCTCCAGGGCTGTTGCAGTGGGTTGTCGCTTAGAGGACATTATGCGGGCGGCGGATTGGTCCAGGGAATCCACCTTCCGGGAATTTTACTTTCGACCAGAGCTACATTGGTCAGCTGCCGTTTTGCCTTAAGCTTTAAACTGGCATAATAATAGGAGCCTCCGAGTCTTGTAATAAAATTCCTGATTTCCCTAGTAAATTATGACGGGAAGTCGTAATTTTATTAAAGACGAAGGAGGCGAGTATTATTCCCGCCCGGTTGATTCCCTCCCAGATATTGGTCTAACTTGGGTATGTAGCTCTGGGGGTTCTGTGGTGTTCTTACACGGTCATGATGCAGTTTCGATTTCGCCTTCTATGTGCCTCTGTTTATGGGAACGGTTTGTAACACTCGTTCTTTTTTCTCTCATTTTCAGCTCAATAATTCGTCTTCTTCCGGCGACATCCTGACGGACCGTTGTCCATTTGTTCCAGTTGTTTATGGTTCTTCTTTTGTCTCCATTCTTCAGTTACAATTCTTCCTTGGAACCTGGATCTAGCTGTTTTTCCTGGTTTATCTTCTCGCACCAAGAGAAAGAGGAAGAGACTGGGGAGTGGGGGATCATTTGTATACTTTGGGAGATACCATTGTGTATGGTGCAGGGAGTGCCCCTGACACATGTTGATGTTTAAAGTTTTTTTCTCTCTTGCTGTTGAAAGTAGTAATAAAGAGATATGGCATAATAATACTCGCCTCCTTCGTCTTTAATAAAATTACGACTTCCCGTCATAATTTACTAGGGAAATCAGGAATTATACACGTTGCAGGGCAGCACTCTTCCTCTGACATATTAATGCATATCCAGGAAACCATGGCCAACCTGACAACACTAGTGTATACATTGGGAGACGGTCTCTGTGCAGCATTTCAGACACTGGGCTGCACAGGGTGTCAAACTCCACTGCGCCCCCGATTGGCTGGAGAATCATGGGAGGTGTAGTTCTGGAACAGCACGTTCCAAACTGTGCTGTAGGGGTGGCGAGTAACGGGACCCATCAGGAAGGTTAGAATAGAATTTGGAAGACTCCAATAATTCTGGATTTCAGTCAACAAATGGCTTTCCCGACACTCGCGGCAATAAAGACGTCAGACGTACTAGCAGAATCTAGTTCTTTTATTATAGCAAACAGCGGAATACCCATTGGTTCACATGTCTATCCTCACTCAAGTCTTTACAAAAATGGCAAACATTAAAATAAAGACACAATTGGCTTAAAAAAAATTGAAAAGAAACACAAACTTCTACTTTGTTTTTTTTTATACATGCTCCAGGTATCGGCTGCCGCGCGGAGTACTTACAGATGGAACTAGCGGGGTGTGTGCGCTATGTGTGGGGTGCAGAGGCGAGCGGGAACTACAAGGGGGGGGGAGAGAATCTAGATCTTAATGTCTGTAGCATCAGTGATCAGAGAGGAAAAGAAAATCTAAAACAGAGCACTATAACCAATACCGCACCTAAATCTGCGAGTCGCTGAGCCGGCGCTCACCTGCGAAGCTAAAAAAAAAAAAAAATGGGAAGACCAACCGGACGCGCTGCCAAAGCCATTCTGGTTCACGTTGCAGCCAGGTGAGACCTGGATGCAATCTCCTGCGCTGTATAGCGACAACCTGACGGAACGGGATGGTGTGAGCACCTTTTAATAACTACCGCTACCTGTAGCAGAACCGTGGGGGCCACCGGGTAAAATAGCACCGCGGGGGCCACCGAGTAAAATAGCACCGCCGGGGCAGCGAATTTGGTTCACCGTGTTGGGAAGGTGGAAGGGCAGGCTGCTAACGGAATCGCTCTGACCTCCCGGACGGTGTAGGCCTCAAAAAAACACACACTTTAGCTAAATAGGGAGGAAAAAAAAAATAGAATCAGGATTTTCTTTTAACACTCAACGTTACGTGTCGGAAAGAAGGTGATGGACGCTTGCTGGTTTCTGTCTGAGGCCGGGCAGGGGGACATGGCGGCTACATCTAACCTAAAAAAATACACGTTTTTGTGTTTGCATGGATTTTAAGGTACAGGGGGGGGAAAAAATACGTGGAAGGGAAGAATGGAGGGGTTTAAAAGGAGAAAATGGTAAAAGCACATTAAACTTAGAAAAAGTTTTTTTTTTTTTTGTTTTTTTAATGTATCCTGTAAATCTACTAGCGTTGCTTCCTTCACTCGTTATCCCGGTGGAGCTTTATGTACAGATTTCCCCCGTCACTTCCTTGTCCTCAGGGACTTCCTGGGGCTCGACTTGACCTTGGCCGCTGGCTTTGCTTCTTTCTTTCCAGGCGCTGGCTTCTTGGAGGACCGGCTGGCTGGTTTCTTGGAGGCTGGAGGAGGTGGTGGCGGTGGAGGGGATGGCTTCCCCTTTTTAGCTTTGGGAGGAGGTGGTGGCGGTGGCGCGGGAGCTTTCTTGGGGGCGCTCTTTGCCTTCCCTCGAGCTGGAGTGGGCTTCTTGGGTTTGGGCGGAGGAGCTCTGGACCTGGATTTTGGCCGAGCTGCTTTCTTCTGCATCCTATGGAGGAAAAGTAAGAATGGATTCAAGGAAAACTGATGAGGTTCGTGCACAGAGCATTATGAAGCAAAATCAGCCCTGAATTCATTAACTTGATTGTAGAAAAATCAATAACCCTAAATATAGAGGGCTGTTGTCCTTTTAAATGGGGTGGGGGTCGCTCTTTGTTTTATAATGACGACCAGTAACCCCCCCCCCCCCTCTACACAATGGATTTAGGGAGGATGCCATGGGCTGGTCCATGCTACATTGCGCATGCACAAGAAAATGCCAGAGATGCATATTGTGCATTGCTTGAGAAAGTCATGGCTAATGGCAAAATGAATTTTAAGGCAGGACACGGAGGCTCATATTTGCAGTCTCTTTCTTACTTTAATCATACAGTAGCAAGAAAAGTAGACAGAAAAGTATAGAAACTAGACAAAAAAACTAGTACCAACATGGTACATCCTGCAGCACCCCTCCCATAGCGCAGTATGGAATGTTCAGAGTCTATATAGGCATCCCCCCAATGTCCATTAAGCCTCTTTCTTGCTACTCAGCTCAGTGGACGGTTAAGTACAATTCATTTCACCCCAGACTCTCTGCGCTAAAGAGTCTGGGGCGCTATTTATATATTATTTATTGTGTATATCTTAAATTCTGTGCGAGTGTCTGGCCGCTGGGTTTTGGGTCATGTGACCGCATGGTTACAGTCCCGATATTTACCTCCCGCGGCCTGCGCTCTGTTAACTATAATTCTCCTCACGCTCAGACCCCGCCCTCCTCACGCCACAGACTTTGCGCGGCAGTCTAGCGCGGCGGCCATTTTAAAAGTAAAACTTTTCCATTTAAAAGATGTCGTTCAGCAAGCATACTCGCTCCGATCGCCGGGACTCTGATTCCGGCGGCAGCCCGCTCCACCAAGGTGCCCTCGTAGAACAGCATGGGAGTTTACTTCTCCAACCGCAATTGAATGACCCAGAGAGACATGTGGCGGCCATGGAAGCCTCCGTTTCACGAATCCAATCCGCTGTATCCTGCATGTCAGATTCTCTTACACGTGCCAGGTCAGAACGTAATGTATCTGCTCCAATCCCTCCCACACCTTTTGCCCCGCAATTTTTCATGCCTCCAATTTCAGTCAACCCCTGCCCGACTGTGTCCTCAAGTGCCCATACCCCATTACGTTCTATAAGTTCCCATACTCCACATTTTAATCTGAGCTCTCATGCTCTCCATAGACCCTCAGGTTTCCATAACCTGTCTGAGACCGCGCCTGACCATCAGCGCGCTAGAGGGGCTGGCATCCCCGTTCAACTGCCTGACCCAAATAATCCTCCTCTGATTAAAAGAGCCTCTGACCGTGAGGCGTGCACAACGGTCTGCCTCCCTAAAAAATCAAAACCTAGTACCTCTCTCCTACCAGCTTACCCTGACTCGGAGGAAGAATATGAGGGGGATAGGGGTCATGCAGATGAGGAACCATTTGAGATTCATGCCCCGGAATATGACGATCAGTTGGAAGGAGACATTCCCACTACCTTCCCGGGTGCACCACCTAGAGAGGTGATTTATGACCCACAGGGTAACCCGTTATTTCACCCTAAAAGTATTTCACACCCACGTTCAACCGACTGGTACCCTCTACCTCATGTTGCAAAATGGATAGACGCCAATTTCAGGGCCCCTTTGGACCGTCCCTCCAGGGCGACTCTTAAGGCTGAATGTCCTTGCCCAATTACGGTAGGCAAGACTTGCCTCACCCCAGTAGTGGACGAACATTTCGAAAAAATTCTGGGTACCAGATGGTGGAATGTAAAGAAGGGAATCGATCATGCCCTACGTATGATTCAGGACAAAGTCTTAGACATGTCGGGTCCCCTAGCCCGTTTATTTGAATTGTTAGAAGAAACTAAACTTTCAGGGGTTCCTCTTGACCTTGAAGAAGTAGGAGGTTGCTTCAACGCACTATGTGCCTATTTGGAAACGCCAACGCCGCTGTCGCGGCAGAACGCCGTAAGGCAATTCTGTTAAAAGTAGATCCCCAATTCACTACACTGGCCCCTAATGATCTGGGTAGTGAGGCTCAGGGCCTCTTTTTGGGGATAAATTCGTAAAGGAGATGGGAACATATGCAAATTCCTTTGCGAATATTGATAAAGCAGACATTGCCATTAAAAAAGTTTTTAACACCTCGCGTGTTTTTGGAAGGGCCGGCAGAATCAGAGGGCGCCCTGCCGGCCGGGCAAACACTCCCAATACCATTTCCCGTTCTGGAAATATGCCCCCCTGTCTACCACTAAACCAAGAGGCACTGGTTTCACAGGATCCTTCTTCCCCACGAGAGCCCGTCCCTGGCAGGACGAGGATTCAGAGGCACTAGAGGCAGAGGTTATCTCCGCCGCCCATCAGGTAATTTCACAAGTCATACCTCATGCATCTGTACCGGTCGCGGGGCGCTTGCGACTTTTTCAACACAATTGGACTTTACTAACGTCAGACTCATGGGTGCTAAACACGATTCAGGGATACGCTATAGAATTCACCGACATTCCAATCCAGTCGTCACCACCACACCCGTTGACTCTAGCATCACATTACACACACTGATACACACCGAAGTTCTGAGCCTTCTGAAAAAAAGAGCAATAGAACCGTCACACAACCATATTTTTGTCAGCAACCTATTTGTAGTTGCCAAAAAAGGGGTGGATATCGCCCAGTCATAAACTTAAAGGACTTGAATGGTTGGGTTACGTACCGCCATTTCAAGATGGAAGGGATTGCACAATGAATGAAAGAATTAATAATACCGGGGATTGGCTGGTAAAACTGGATCTCAAGGATGCCTATTTGACCATTCCCATTCGAGAAGACTTTCGAGAATTTCTTGTCTTCCCCTGGAACGGAAAAATGTGGAAGTTCACGTGTCTTCCGTTCGGCCTGTCATCAGCACCATGGTGTTTCACCAAGGTGATGAAACCGGTAGTGGCTCACCTCCGATCGATAGGGATTCGTCTGGTTATATACCTCGACGACATTCTAATCATGTCTCAGTCACGCACGGCTCTACAACATCATTTAATATTGACCATTCAATTACTCCAGGGACTAGGATTTCTAGTCAATGTAGAAAAATCAGTACTCATACCATCACATCGACTGGAGTTCCTGGGCTTCATTCTAGATGCAACATCTCAAACTCTGAGCCTCCCGAACTCCAAGGTCCTTTCTATCAAGAAAGAAGTTCGAACCCTGCTACGCCAGCGGTCTACAACATTGCGACAGATAGCACGCATCATAGGTCTCATGTCAGCTACACGACACGCAGTGTTTCCGGCTCCTCTACATTTCCGAGCCCTCCAGAGATTGAAGGCCCGTTTTCTCCAGTCGGGGTTTTCCTACAACACAATAGTGGAGATCACAACAGATGTAATCAACGATCTCCGATGGTGGATTTCGGATCTACACCTATGGAACGGGAGTCCCCTTCACTTCCCGGCTCCTACCCTCGTGATCGAGTCAGATGCCAGTCGCCTAGGATGGGGTGCTCGGTGCGGAGATCGGGAAACGGGAGGTCGTTTGTCCTTAGACGAGACATCATACCATATAAACGCTCTGGAGTTGTTAGCAGCATCCTTCGCTCTCAAGAGTTTCACGAAAGGGACGACCCATCAATCCATTCTTTTACGACTGGACAATTTTCCGGCTGTTCGATATATCAACGGCCTGGGTGGTCCCCGTTCGATTCAATTGACGATGATGGCACATTACCTGTGGGATTTCTGTTTCCGAAATCGTCTTCACGTGACAGCACAATTCATCCCAGGTCTCTCGAATGTAGTAGCAGACTGGAATTCGAGACATTTCTATGACGCAGGAAACTGGTCTCTACACTCTTCAATTTTCTCAGCGCTCTCTCTGCTGTGGGGTCCATTCCATACGGACTTATTTGCATCCTGGCTGAATGCAAAGCTACCAAGATTCTTCAGCTGGCGTCCGGATCCAGACGCAACGGCAACGGACGCGTTTCTCCAGACGTGGTCGCAGGGACGTCCCTATGCTTTTCCACCATTCGCCCTGATCCAAAGAGTGTTGAACGTCATCAGGACTCTTCACGTCACCCTAGTACTGGTGACCCCATTCTGGCCATCTCAAGCATGGTTTCCATCGTTGCTGGACGTGGTCATCGAGACACCTCGCCTGCTCCCAACCATACCATCTATGCTCCAGGACCCGGAAGGACGACTTCATCCACTGATGTCTGCAGATCATCTGCAACTCATGGGGTGGTTGCTGTCCGGATCAGTAGAACTTCAGGAAGCATATCGAGCTCTACTGCCGCACTGCTTGAACAATCCTGGCCCCAGGAACCAGAAGTGTGTACAATTCATACTGGTCAAAATGGTCTAGCTGGTGTATCGAACGGGCTCAAGATCCCTTTTCTACTTCTCTGAATTTTGTATTAGATTTTTTGTCAGCAGTGTTCGACTCGGGTATAGCTTATCGCTCTCTCAATGTGTTACGATCTGCCATGTCGGCAGGGCATATAGGTTTTGAGGGTGTTTCACTGGGTCGTCACCCCCTAGTGTGTCGACTTCTAAGAGGTGCCCGTTTTGCTCGTCCCCCACAACCACGATATGTTACGACATGGGACGTTAATATCGTTTTGCGTGTTTTACTCGCCTGGCCCGATAATCATGGTTTATCCCTGCGTAAATTGTCAGCCAAACTATTGATGCTTTTTTGTTTAGTATCCTGTAAACGTGTGGGAGATGTGAGGGCACTAGATTTTGGAGTTCGCTCCTTCCTTCCTGAGGGCGTCCGTTTTGACATTTCTAGACGCACCAAAACTTCCATTTCTCAGGCATTTTTTCCGAGTTTCCAGTTGCAACCCGGGTTATGCCCCGTTCGTTGCTTACAAGAGTATGAGGAACGTACTCTTCCTCTTCGACATGCCTCGAAAGTGACTCCCCTATTTATTTCATTTAAACCTCCCTTCCTTCCAGTGAGCTCTCCCACCCTGGCGAGATGGGTTCGCTGGATTCTAGAATTGGCAGGAATTGATGTTTCTCAATATGGCGCACATTCTGTGAGAAGTGCAGTTGCTTCTAAAGCCGTCTCATCCGGTTGTCGTTTAGAAGATTTGTTACGATCTGCCGATTGGACGCGAGAGTCCACCTTTAGAGAATTTAATTTTAAGCCTGTATCGCACTGGTCCTCCGGTGTTTTAGACGTTTGATTAATATATGTTTTCAGATAGCTTTGAACTTGCAAATATGAGCCTCCGTGTCCTGCCTTAAAATTACTAAATTTTCCTAACTGAAAGTTTGAATTTTATTAAGGACACGGAGGCGAATATTTCCCCCCCCTTTCATAATTTGTACGATTCTCAATTACTTCAATAAAATTCTGACTGTCGTTTTTCTATGACCAAGTACATATTTATGTTTATTGTATCACACAGTGAAATACATATGAAGTTATTTCGATTTTCGTGTACTGAAATTATTTCCGCGCTAGTCCAGCGCGTTCTTTGTCTTACATGAAGTTACAATTCATATGCTAACACACATTTCGTGTTTTTGTGCTCTTTTTCAGCCCCAGGTGCTTTTCAAGAATTACTGGATTTGCTGGATACTCTGCTACTGGATGTTCCATCTTCATCCTTCATCCGTTCTGAGTTCCCGTTATATTTCTTCAGTTCTTGGCGTCTTCGCTGTTTTTCAAGAAAGAGGCTTAATGGACATTGGGGGGATGCCTATATAGACTCTGAACATTCCATACTGCGCTATGGGAGGGGTGCTGCAGGATGTACCATGTTGGTACTAGTTTTTTTGTCTAGTTTCTATACTTTTCTGTCTACTTTTCTTGCTACTGTTTGATTAAAGTAAGAAAGAGACTGCAAATATGAGCCTCCGTGTCCTTAATAAAATTCAAACTTTACGTTATGAAATAGGAAAATTTAGTAATTAATCTGAAGAGGTGAGTATTAAACCGCTCTCCCGTGCACAGAAAACCTAATCCCTAAACGACCTCCTGGTTGCCTTGGGATGTAAATTGACTGAATACATGAACCGCAGGACTCTGTTCTTACCTTCGTTTGGGAGGAGGTTCCTCTTCCTCGGATTCCTCTTCGGATTCTTCCTCCTCCTCTTCAGACTCATCCTCAGACTCCTCATCTTCATCCGACTCCTCTGCCTTGTCTGGGAAAAGCACGTAAGGGCTGCCGAGGACAAGCGGCACAGTGAGGGAGAGGCTCGGGTTAGTACGGCGGATCGCGTCAGCCGCACCGCGCTAAAGGTCTGAGCGTAACGTGCCGTTACCTGGGGTAATAGGGGAAGCACAGCTGGTATGTTCCGCTGAAGCCCTTCCCGGAGATCTGCTCCATCCAGCCGTACTTCTCACACTTCTGCAATGTCTTTTTTAGCAGGTGAACTGAGGGAAACAGTAACCCGTAAGATAAACAGACGTTTTTATCAACCTTGGCCCTTTTCCAGATGTTTTGAAACAACATATCCCCCATGAGCTGTGCCAACCTTACAAGTAGCTGAGCATCATGGGAGATGCAGTTCAACAACATCCGGGGGCCTGGAGCATGAGATCCTGGCTTTAGAATGTAAGCTCTTGGGGGGTTACATCATTGCTGTATAACAATGTACTACCCTAATGCAGAGTAACCCTGTACCACCCTTTGGAATGTGTTGGTGCATTACAGATATAATAATGTACAGCAGAGACGTTTCTATACTCTGCAGGGAATGGAAAGTGGTTTTCTGGAAAAAAAAAAAATCACCTGGTAGTGAAGGGGTTAAAGCAATAAGGCCTGTGTTAACGTGTTGTGCTCACCCTGGAAGCTGGAGTTAACGCCGGGGTGGTTCTCCAACACGTACTTCTTGATGGCGGTGGTAGAACAAGTCTTGGGCTCGTTCATGGCTGTAATTGCCGAGAGAATGGCATCCTCGAACGCCCCGCCGCTCAGGAGAGGTTTATCTCCGGCTCGCTTCAGCTGGGTAACGGCAGGATTTAAGGAAAAACAAAGCCTTTATGATTAATAATTTATATCCAGATTTTTAAACCCCCCCCAAATAACTCCGTACAAATCAGCGCTAAAGGGGGCAAATAGAGGCAAACGCGAAAACAAGAACAATGTTAAATAATGCCAAAAACTCTGAAATAAAATCACTCCTGACACCTGAGTTTCCCGTAGTAGGAGGAAAATTCTTCCATACCCTGCAGACCGCAGGTGTCGCGTCTTGTTAACCTGCTGAGCTCACTTTCCCAGCCATGTGAGATACATGGCTGGAATCTAAAGAGTTAAAAACGGTGTCTTTTTCTGAGCAATGCAAGTTGAATATAAGGCCGTGTATAAAGCATTAGCCTTGGTAAATGTAGACGGCTCTGGTTATCTTTACCGCAGACTTGGAATCTGGCACCAGGTGGGTTTTTCTTCCTCCTTACCTGGAATGTTCCGGATGCTCCTTTTCCGGTGATCTGCTCCAGCTGCCCCTTCTCCACAGCTCTCTGCAAGGCGTTCTTCAGCATCTGGGGCCTGGACGCACCAAACGACAGAAAGCAGACGTATGTTACGGTTCAGTTCTAACCGAGACGTTCAGCTTTAAACTGGAGTAATCCCTTTATTAATAGCTGGAATATAGGACCATATTGCTCATCTCCTGGATGATCTATTGTGTTCTGCCGAATGTAACCCGAACCACTGCCCTAAAAATAAACTATATATGAATAATGCATTTATAAATCTCTGGAACTTAGGCCGATGCGCTGGCAAACAAAGTGGGAACAAGCCGGAGACACGGGAGAGCGAGGGGAACAAGCCGGAAACTCGGGAGAGCGAGGGGAACAAGCCGGAAACTCGGGAGAGCGGGGGGAACAAGCCGGGAACTCGGGAGAGCGGGGGGAACAAGCCGGGAACTCGGGAGAGCGGGGGGAACAAGCCGGGAACACGGGAGAGCGGGGGGAACAAGCCGGGGACACGGGAGAGCGGGGGGAACAAGCCGGGGACACGGGAGAGCGGGGGGACAAGCCGGGGACACGGGAGAGCGGGGGGAACAAGCCGGGAGAGCGAGGGAAACAAGTCGGGAGAGCGAGGGGGAGAGCGAGGGGAACAAGCCGCCGGGAGTGCGAGGGGAACAAGCCGCCGGGAGTGCGAGGGGAACAAGCCGCCGGGAGTGCGAGGGGAACAAGCCGCCGGGAGTGCGAGGGGAACAAGCCGCCGGGAGGGCGAGGGAAACAAGCCGGGAGAGCGAGGGAAACAAGCCGGGAGAGCGAGGGAAACAAGCCGGGAGAGCGAGGGAAACAAGCCGGGAGAGCGAGGGAAACAAGCCGGAGACACGGAGAGCGAGGGGAACAAGCGGAAACTCGGGAGAGCGAGGGGAACAAGCCGGAAACTCGGGAGAGCGGGGGGAACAAGCCGGGAACTCGGAGAGCGGGGGGAACAAGCCGGAACTCGGGAGAGCGGGGGGAACAAGCCGGGAACACGGGAGAGCGGGGGGAACAAGCCGGGGACACGGGAGAGCGGGGGGAACAAGCCGGGGACACGGGAGAGCGGGGGGAACAAGCCGGGGACACGGGAGAGCGGGGGGAACAAGCCGGGAGAGCGAGGGAAACAAGCCGGGAGAGCGGGGGAGAGCGAGGGGAACAAGCCGCCGGGAGTGCGAGGGGAACAAGCCGCCGGGAGTGCGAGGGGAACAAGCCGCCGGAGTGCGAGGGGAACAAGCCGCCGGGAGAGCGAGGGGAACAAGCCGCCGGGAGAGCGAGGGAAACAAGCCGGGAGAGCGAGGGAAACAAGCCGGGAGAGCGAGGGAAACAAGCCGGGAGAGCGAGGGAAACAAGCCGGGAGAGCGAGGGAAACAAGCCGGAGACACGGGAGAGCGAGGGGGAGAGCGAGGGGAACAAGCCGCCGGGAGAGCGAGGGGGAGAGCGAGGGGAACAAGCCGCCGGGAGAGCGAGAGGGGAACAAGCCGCCGGGAGAGCGAGGGAAACAAGCCGGGAGAGCGAGGGAAACAAGCCGGGAGAGCGAGGGAAACAAGCCGGGAGAGCGAGGGAAACAAGCCGGGAGAGCGAGGGGAACAAGCCGGGAGAGCGAGGGGAACAAGCCGGGAGAGCGAGGGGAACAAGCCGGGAGAGCGAGGGGAACAAGCCGGGAGAGCGAGGGAACAAGCCGGGAGAGCGAGGGAAACAAGCCGGGAGAAGCGAGGGGAACAAGCCGGGAGAGCGAGGGGAACAAGCCGGGAGAGCGAGGGGAACAAGCCGGGAGAGCGAGGGGAACAAGCCGGGAGAGCGAGGGAAACAAGCCGGGAGAGCGAGGGGAACAAGCCGGGAGAGCGAGGGAAACAAGCCGGGAGAGCGAGGGAAACAAGCCGGGAGAGCGAGGGAAACAAGCCGGGAGAGCGAGGGGAACAAGCCGGGAGAGCGAGGGGAACAAGCCGGGAGAGCGAGGGGAACAAGCGGGAGAGCGAGGGAAACAGCCGGGAGAGCGAGGGAAACAAGCCGGAGAGCGAGGGGAACAAGCCGGGAGAGCGAGGGGAACAAGCCGGGAGAGCGAGGGGAACAAGCCGGGAGAGCGAGGGGAACAAGCCGGGAGAGCGAGGGGAACAAGCCGGGAGAGCGAGGGGAACAAGCCGGAGAGAGCGAGGGGAACAAGCCGGGAGAGCGAGGGAAACAAGCCGGGAGAGCGAGGGAAACAAGCCGGGAGAGCGAGGGGAACAAGCCGGGAGAGCGAGGGGAACAAGCCGGGGACACGGGAGAGCGAGGGGAACAAGCCGGGGACACGGGAGAGCGAGGGGGGGGGGGTCACTTTAATGTAATATAGAGTCACAGTTGCAAACTGAACCTTAACATATGCTGCTGTGAGGTGACAGATATGAAACACGTGTCAGTGGTCCATACCTTACATCCACCTTGAGTTTGGGGTAATACTGGGAGACGTATTTCTTGATGAGGCTGTACGAGGCCTCCTTGGGTTCACAGAGCCTGGTGAAGGCCAGCGGTAAGATGTCCTCCAGCTTCACGGGCTGGTCACCTGCCGCGGCCGCGCTGGATTTCTGTGAAAACGTGGAAATATTTAGTATCCTGCAGATTTAATCTGCTACTAATAAACCCGACAGATAACACCTGCTGTACCAGCACGGAGTGGGTTAACTAGCGGGTATGTTATTACGACAAAACCAGAGCCCGGAGGTAGATATATAATGTTGGCTTAAACCCAAATATTTATCTCAATCTTTAGGTCTGTGTTTTTTCTCCCTTTATACATACAACTCTTAACCCCTTAGTGACAAGTTTTTTTTTTTCTTTTATGCATAAAACTTAAATTACAACATTATGTTTTTTTTTTGCGCGCCCACACATCAGAAAGTGAAATTACGATTAGTAAAAACCATAATAAAACTTCGAAAATTACATCATTGAGAGAAAAAAAAAACCTGTCACTAAGGAGTTAAGAGTTGTATTTTTTTTTCTTCTTCTAGATACATACAAGACATTTTATATATTGATCTTGGCATAAACACAAATATTTCCCTCTGGGCTTCAGGTTTTGTAGTAAGGACATACCAGCTTGGCCAATACATCATAAACGTGTGTTTTGTTCTTTTGTTTATGTTTGTTCCTAATATTTATATTTTTCTTTTTCAGGAATTTTCTGCAATCCGAGTGGGAATAAATGGGGCGCGTTAACCCTTAGTGATCTGGAGAAAATAGGGGATGGATTTAAAATAGCCAGATCATCCTCAGTAAGCTTTATTTTCTGCAGGGCACATTAAAGTTGACGAGTGTCGCTGTGTATGTTTTACTTTGTTACAATTCAAGAAACCTGGCCTGTTATCAGATCTTAAGGACAGGTTTGGGAAGCACTCGAGTACAGGGACTCCCGTCTGTGCAATCCCTGCTTTCAGGTTGTCATAACTGGGATTGTAACTCTGCTCTGAAGCTCTGTCAATCAGAGAACCGGGAATTACACTGTCCTCAGACCAGTGACTGGGTCATATTACAGGGACATGCAGGAGAGTAATCCTCTCATATTATTTGATGTCGTTTGTTCTTCGGAATTTCAATGTTAGGTTTCGTTTATAAAGCGCCGGCAGGATCATCGTCTCGAGGGCGTAGAACTCGCTGCTAACACAGAAGAATCCCCCTATACATAAGCCAGTAACACACGTTTACCTTTTTATCTTTGGACTTCGGAGTCGCTTTGCCAGAATTTGACACGACCACGAAGCTGCCAGAAGCCCCCTTTCCCTTCACCTGGTGGGAGAGACACGAGGAATGACAAACCCACGATAACAATACAGAAGATGATGCAAATTTTCATTTTATGGAGCTTTTTTTTTTTTCTCCTGGTGCCAAAATATCCTCCAGTGAACCAGGGCTAGTAAGTGGCATAAACGGGGGTTTCTGCACCTGCTGCCAGGACTCACTCGTCAGGTGAATCGGTCTGGGATCTCTGGTATCCATTTACTGAATGATGGTGAAGCGTGGCTGCCGACACATAACAACATGCCGATACTGAAGGCAGCTTTATAATCACCAGATACACAGGACTAACCCCCAGGTGTGTACTCTGCTATGCAAGTACATATTCTCACCTGGCGAATGATCCCGCGCTGCAGCTCTCTCTTCAGCGCCTGCTTGAGCAGGTATCCCCTCCTCTCCAGCTCCAGAGACGGGTATTTCCCAATGATGTATTTTCGGATTGCAACCACAGAGGCCCCACTTTTCTGGAAACATGCCTGTTTATAGGGACGACGAAAGGATTTGTGAGCTGTGACAAGGTCGCAACATAGAACTCTAGCAATAAAAGGCACTCATACGCAGCACATGTTCCTGTATCAGAGCTCCACAGCAATAAAACTCACGCTCATACATTACTGTATCACAGAATTCCAAAGCAATAAAACTCCCGCTCATACACAATGCAAGTTATTGTATCATGGAGTTCCACAGCAATATAACTCAGTAATGTGTGCTGTGTATGAGCGCGAGTTTTAATGCTATGGAACTCAATGATACGCTCATACACAGCGCAAGTTATTGTGAGTTTTATTGCTGTGGAACTGATACGTTCATACACAGCACACATTACTGTATCAGTTCCACAGCAATAAAACTCACGCTCATACACAGCACACATTACTGAGTTATATTGCTGTGGAACTCAGCTGATATAAGTAACATGTGCTGTGTATGACGGGAGTTTTATTGCTGTGGAACTGATATGCTCATACACAGCACACATTACTGTATCAGTTCCACAGCAATAAAACCCACGCTCATACACAGCGCACATTAGTGTATCATACAATATACAGATTATACATCTGGTCACCTTAATGGCCTCGGTGAGGATGGCGTCCATTTTGGGACGGGACGAAGAGGCCATGTGTGTCTGTTTCTGGGCGCGGGCCAGCTGGCTGGCAGATAGAGTTGCCCATGTCGGGATGGTCTTTTTCACTTTCTTATCTTTCTCTTTTGACGGCTCCTTCTCCCCACTAAGAGTCACAGACAGATAATGAGTCCAAAACAAATCGATAAAAGACCAGTGTGGCGCCTCAAAAACGCTGCAAACTTTACCAAAACCAAAAAAATAAAAGGTGAAATGATTGACATTCCACACTGCGCTATGGGGGGGGGGGGGTTATGGGATGGAGCGCATTGGTGCTACTTTTTTTGTGTCAAGTTTTTTTATACATGTCCTTTTTGTTTTTTTGCTGCTGTTTCAATAAAGGGAGAAAGACTGAAAATATAAATCGCCTCCGTGTCCTGCCTTAAATTTAACAGGAAATCCCAAAACAGATTGCAAGTGATTCATACAGCGCCAGCCCCCAACACGTGCCCATACAGCGCCAGCCCCACACGTGCCCATACAGCGCCAGCCCCCGACACGTACCCGTACAGCGCCAGCCCCCGACACGTACCCGTACAGCGCCAGCCCCCGACACGTGCCCATACAGCGCCAGCCCCCAACACGTGCCCATACAGCGCCAGCCCCCGACACGTGCCCATACAGCGCCAGCCCCCGACACGTGCCCATACAGCGCCAGCCCCCGACACGTGCCCATACAGCGCCAGCCCCCGACACGTGCCCGTACAGCGCCAGCCCCCGACACGTACCCATACAGCGCCAGCCCCCGACACGTACCCGTACAGCGCCAGCCCCCGACACGTACCCGTACAGCGCCAGCCCCCGACACGTACCCATACAGCGCCAGCCCCCGACACGTGCCCATACAGCGCCAGCCCCCGACACGTGCCCATACAGCGCCAGCCCCCGACACGTGCCCATACAGCGCCAGCCCCCGACACGTGCCCATACAGCGCCAGCCCCCGACACGTGCCCATACAGCGCCAGCCCCCGACACTATACACAGTATGACCCGGACATGTGCCCATGCAGCGCCAGCCCCCGATACACAGTATGACTGGACACACGCGCTCATACAGCGCCAGCCCACATTACAATGCAAGTCTGCTTACTCTTTCTTGGTCTCCTCGTTCACTTGCCCGTCGGCTTTCTTCTCTTCCTCGGGCTCGGACTCCTTGGGCTGCTCGGCCTCGCTGGAAGTGGCCGGGGGTGTTTCAGTCTCCTGTTCCTCCCCGGTGGAAGCGGATTCCTCAGAGCTGGCATCGGCCTCTAGAACCGAAAATTGGGACAATCCGCGAAAAATTAGGACAGGAGGAAATTCTAAATTCCATCTATACACAGACATTAACATATACATATATACGCGATACACACCGCAGCGTCTTATTTCTACAGCGCTTTACTCCTCCACATCTCACAGCACAGACCAAATATCCCTTATCCGAAAAATACCAACATCCGATATTTTGAGCATCAAAGTGAAAATCCCCCCCGAGGTCATGTGACGTGGGCAAAAATACTTTAAATCCTGTGTAAAACGCCCCTCAGGCTGTGTATGAAATGAATGAATGTCGTGTTTAGACTCGGGTCCCCAAGATATCTCATTATATGCAAATATCCCAAACCCCCAACACGTCTGCGCCCGAGCGTTTCAGATTAGGGACACTCAGCCGCTATATATTCCAGAATATCATTTCCCAGAGGGATTTGTTGCAGGTTTCTTGCTGCACTGCCGCATCAAAATTTATTAAAAGCCCTGCATATTACCGGCTTTCTTTTCGTTGTCGGCCGCACGATTTTTGGGGGCCGTCTCCTGGGTAGACGAGTTGACAGAGCGACGTATAGGCATGATGACAGGACTTCAATCTGCCAATAGAAAGTATACAGTGAGATGCAGCGCCACCTACAGCACGGAGCAAGGAATGCAATAATCCAGCCCCGACACAAATCACACAGATATAACCCGACCCCTCCCCGACACAAATCACACAGATCTAACCCGACCCCTCCCCGACACAAATCAGATATAACCCGACCCCTCCCTGACACAAATCAGATATAACCCGACCCCTCCCTGACACAAATCAGATATAACCCGACCCCTCCCCGATACAAATCACAGATATAACCCGACCCCTCCCTGACACAAATCAGATATAACCCGACCCCTCCCCGATACAAATCACACAGATATAACCCGACCCCTCCCCGACACAAATCACAGATATAACCCGACCCCTCCCCGACACAAATCAGATATAACCCGACCCCTCCCCGACACAAATCAGATATAACCCGACCCCTCCCCGACACAAATCAGATATAACCCGACCCCTCCCCGACACAAATCAGATATAACCCGACCCCTCCCCGACACAAATCAGATATAACCCGACCCCTCCCCCACACAAATCACAGATATAACCCGACCCCTCCCCGACACAAATCAGATATAACCCGACCCCTCCCCGACACAAATCAGATATAACCCGACCCCTCCCCGACACAAATCAGAGATATAACCCGACCCCTCCCTGACACAAGTCAGATATAACCCGACCCCTCCCGACACAAATCCCACAGATCTAACCCGACCCCTCCCCGACACAAACCACACAGATATAACCCGACCCCTCCCCGACACAAACCAGATATAACCCGACCCCTCCCCGACACAAATCAGATATAACCCTACCCCTCCCCGACACAAATCCCACAGATATAACCCGACCCCTCCCTGACACAAATCACAGATATAACCCGACCCCTCCCCCACACAAATCACACAGACTAACCCGACCCCTCCCTGACACAAACCCAACAGATATAACCCGACCCCTCCCCGACACAAACCACACAGATATAACCCGACCCCTCCCCGACACAAATCAGATATAACCCGACCCCTCCCCGACACAAATCCCACAGATATAACCCGACCCCTCCCTGACACAAATCACAGATATAACCCGACCCCTCCCCGACACAAATCACAGATCTAACCCGACCCCTCCGACACAAATCAGATATAACCCGACCCCTCCCCGACACAAATCCCAGATATAACCCGACCCCTCCCCCACACAAATCACAGATATAACCCGACCCCTCCCCCACACAAATCACACAGATATAACCCAACCCCTCCCTGACACAAATCACACAGATATAACCCAACCCCTCCGACACAAATCAGATATAACCCGACCCCTCCCTGACACAGATATAACCCGACCCCTCCCCGACACAAATCCCACAGATATAACCCGACCCCTCCCTGACACAAATCACACAGATATAACCCGACCCCTCCCCGACACAATCACAGATATAACCCGACCCCTCCCTGACACAAATCAGATATAACCCGACCCCTCCCCGACACAAACCACACAGATATACCCGACCCCTCCCTGAACACAAATATAACCCGACCCCTCCCCGACACAAATCACACAGATATAACCCGGCCCCTCCCCGACACAAATCACACAGATATAACCCGACCCCTCCCTGACACAAATCACACAGATATAACCCGACCCCTCCCTGACACAAATCACACAGATATAACCCGACCCCTCCCCGACACAAATCATAGATATAACCCGACCCCTCCCTGACACAAAATCACACAGATATAACCCGACCCCTCCGACACAAATCACAGATATAACCCGACCCCTCCCTGACACAAATCAGATATAACCCGACCCCTCCCCGACACAAACCACACAGATATAACCCGACCCCTCCCTGACACAAATATAACCCGACCCCTCCCCGACACAAATCACACAGATATAACCCGACCCCTCCCTGACACAAATCACAGATATAACCCGACCCCTCCCTGACACAAATCACACAGATATAACCCGACCCCTCCGACACAAATCATAGATATAACCCGACCCCTCCCCGACACAAATCACACAGATATAACCCAAACCCTTGTTGATGGTTTGCTGTTCTGATTGGTTGGGCAGCATTGTATCAGTGTCAGGCGAGTTCTAACCCATGTCAAGAGGTTACGGAATAAACGTCAATAAACCCATTTGGCGAGTGTGAATCAGGGCTGGCGGAGATATTGGGGTCATTTCTCGACGCTCTCTGAAACTGCAGATGTGCAACACTGAGACATATTATCAAACCCCTCGAATTAAAAGCTTGGTGTAATCTGATGGATTGGATTTGGCAATTAAAGGGAAACATGCCAACATTTTACTTATGAGGGAGTGATGCGTGCCGTCCAGACCACCTGAATCATTGCAGTGTTTGTACGGCACACCTAATGTAAAGCAGAGCTGTTTGGAGACGGCGGAAAAACAGGGCACTCAGAATCGCATTTTAAAAAAACACAGATATAAAATATAGAATAGAAAGAAAAGCTATAATGGTATAAAATGGCAGAGGAGTATGAAAGGCCGCCTTGCAGAGAAGATATCATGAAATGGTTACAGTGTCAGCTCGCTAGGGATACCTTTTATCCAAATCATAACAAATGTCCAATACACGTCCTTGCCGCCAACATTTAACCCTACCATTTAGTTCTGGGCTTATTGCAATCACTCATATGCGCCAGCAATCTCAAACGCTGCCCCCATGTCATTTCTGAACTACAACTCCCATGATTCTCTGGCCATTTGCTGTATTTAAGGAATTCTGGGAATTGTAGGCATGAACATCTGAGAGTTAATAAAGTACTTTATTTTTTATTTAGGCCCAAAGATTACATCTAGTACCTGGATTTACATAGCAATGATCCAAAAATCAGATCAGTGGGGGGGGGGGGGGCGATTATTTAACAAAACTGATCTATGAAGCCCTGGCTTTAGATTGTAAGCTCACGTGGCTTCTTATGCGACTGTAACCTAGGCCGAAATCCGGTGTATAAGAATCTATTAACAGCCTGAATCCCATCCTTGTATAGCAGTGAGTGACCCCGCATTCAGCCAATTCCCTGGCTGCTGGAATGCAGCCGTAAAGTTTGTAGAGCTTTATGTTACAGTGAGGGTGGGGGCTGCTCCTTGTAGCTTTCTTACAGTAACACATGGGAGTGAGGTATCAACAGGAATTTTGTTTGTCCCCAGGGGACACACTAATCTTTGTACCGATTTTCTCAATTTCAATGCAAATATATCACACACACTTTTTAGCAGTGCAAGGGTTAATAGGATATTTTTTGTCTGGTCCTCCCACACTTTCTCATTCATGCTGTTTTGGTTTACAAACAAGGTACTTGAAGGTCCAGGCTATATTCCCAGGATGCTCTGCAGGCACGCAGGGAATCATGGGACTATCTATCCGATGCCAGGCTGTGCCAGGGCCTCTTTGCATTTCATGCAGGGAGGAAAACTGAGCCTCAGTTCAGTGGCTCCGCTTTACTGCTGCACAGATGTGACCTTGACCAAGGTCATTTGACCCGAGATGCCGTCACCATGCAGTTGCTTGAAGCTGTACATTGTAGAGAGTAGCTTATTTGTGAGGTTTGTGGAGGATCATTCCATGCGTCTTCATTAAATTCCTGTCAGTTTACATTTAATCACATGACCTTGGATCGCTCAGCCGGGAACGTTTCTCTGCGTCCCAGCCCTTCTGTCCAGGTGACTTGTGTTAGACACATTTATTGTGACACTGTTACTTCATTATGTTTTATCCATGGGGCTGGGCCTCCACGGGCTCCGGGAATATTACATTTGGTTCCGAATGGATTGTTTAGCTGGTTTCTCAGCAGTTAATGAATAATTTTAACTTCTTGGGCACAAGGAGTTAATCCTATTTATTTCAAAGAAATCAGGATACCGCAGACTCCGCTCTGGGCTCCCCATATTGCCAGATTACAGGAAGGGGCAGAGGGGGGTTAAATTCAGGATACACAGGGATAGAGAGGCCGACAGCAAACTGGCCAACACTGACCATAAGCATTCAACTAAAAAGGTAAAAATAATAAAAAGGTAAAAAAAAAAAAAAGCGTAAGGTTAAATAAAAATGTTAAAAAATAAAATTAACTAAAAAGTAAACTTAAATACGTGAACCAAAATAATAAACAGTACAAAAACACACAACAAAATGTACTAAAAAGGTAAACAATAAATAATAAAAGGCAAATAGAAGATAGTATTTTTTTTGTTTAACAGATAACGAAGTGGAGGAGGGAATATTAAGATATGGCAGCAGGGGGTCTATTGTGATGTCCAGGCTAACTGAGTTAAGAGCTGGCAGCTGAATGAGATAAAACAGGGGAGCTTAAATATTTCTAATCCCTCCTCCCCCCCCCCGGTGATGTCCTTTGAATACATCCCACACAATACAATGATATGAGTCGGTGACTGACCCATTCACTCCATTCTATGACCCAAGCCACACAGTGAGGAGCAAGTGATGGAAAGATACAAAACATCACACAATGGATGCACCCAGTGACACATATAGAGGAATATATCACACAATGGATGCGCCCAGTGACACATATAGAGGAATATATCACACAATGGATGCGCCCAGTGACACATATAGAGGGAAATATCACACAATGGATGCGCCCAGTGACACATATAGAGGGAAATATCACACAATGGATGCACCCAGTGACACATATAGAGGAAAATATCACACAATGGATGCGCCCAGTGACACATATAGAGGGAAATAATATCACACAATGGATGCGCCCAGTGACACATATAGAGGGAAATATCACACAATGGATGCACCCAGTGACACATATAGAGGGAAATATCACACAATGGATGCACCCAGTGACTCATATAGAGGAAAATATCACACAATGGATGCGCCCAGTGACACATATCGAGGGAAATATTTTCTAAATTAAAAACGTAGAAGAGAAAAACAAACACATGTAAGATATCAGCAATATCAAATAAACACAATAAGGACATTGCATTTATTGGTGGCACTGGCCCTTTAAGAGATGCTCTTTACAGGATTTCCCTTTAAGCCTGTCAAAATCTGGAAACATTGTACGCCCGTCTGATACAAGTTACAGGTGACTGACTCTTCCTATTATATATTTTAATTGCCGATTAGTTGCAGAATATTGAGTAATTTTAATTTCCACCTGAGAATCCGGAAACGTACGGTCAGCAAAGGGTCAAAAGGGAAAGCGACGCTGTATGATGACAGCTGGCAGTACAGAGTGCCTTCCATTCATTTAACTTGTCACCAATCCGAGCAACGCTTTTGCTGCAGATAACCCAGAGCGGGGCAGAGGACGCAGGAAAAGGGTTTATTCTTTTAAATTCTGACTCTTGATTATTTTAAATTTTAGATGACATGGTAATGACCAGACCCCGCGAAAAGGAACATAAAGGGCAAACTGCAAGCAGGTACAAGTAGAAGATACAAGTAGAATAAAGCAGCATCTGATGGAAATCCTGCATCCATGTGTCTGGGCTTGTTGCACATTTAAAGGGCCAGTACCACCAAAAAATGAAATGACGTTATTGTGTTTATTTTATGTTGCTGATATCTTACATGTGATTGTTTTTCTCTTGTTTAGTTATGAAAATATTTTCCACTACATGTGTCACTGAGTGCATCCATTGTGTGATATTTTCCTCTATATGTGTCACTGAGTGCATCCATTGTGTGATATTTTCCTCTATATGTGTCACTGAGTGCATCCATTGTGTGATATTTCCCTCTATATGTGTCACTGGGCGCATCCATTGTGTGATATTTTCCTCTATATGTGTCACTGAGTGCATCCATTGTGTGACATTTTCCTCTATACGTGTCACTGGGTGCATCCATAATGTGATATTATTTCCCTCGATATGTGTCACTGGCGCATCCATTGTGTGATATTTTCCTCTATATGTGTCACTGGGCGCATCCATGTGATATTTCCCTCTATATGTGTCACTGGGCGCATCCATTGTGTGATATTTTCCTCTATATGTGTCACTGAGTGCATCCATTGTGTGACATTTTCCTCTATACGTGTCACTGGGCGCATCCATAATGTGATATTATTTCCCTCGATATGTGTCACTGGGCGCATCCATTGTGTGATATTTTCCTCTATATGTGTCACTGGGCGCATCCATTGTGTGATATTTTCCTCTATATGTGTCACTGGGCGCATCCATTGTGTGATATTTTCCTCTATGTGTCACTGGGTGCATACATTGTGTGATATTCTCTATATGTGTCACTGGGTGCATCCATTGTGTGATATTCTCTATATGTGTCACTGGGTGCATCCATTGTGTGATATTCTCTATATGTGTCACTGGGTGCATCCATTGTGTGATATTCTCTATATGTGTCACTGGGTGCATCCATTGTGTGATATTCTCTATATGTGTCACTGGGTGCATCCATTGTATGATATTCTCTATATGTGTCACTGGGTGCATCCATTGTGTGATAGTCTCTATATGTGTCACTGGGTGCATCCATTGTGTGATATTCTCTATATGTGTCACTGGGTGCATCCATTGTGTGATATTTTCCTCTATATGTGTCACTGGGTGCATCCATTGTGTGATATTCTCTATATGTGTCACTGGGTGCATCCATTGTGTGATATTTTCCTCTATGTTACTGGGCGCATCCATTGTGTGATATTTTCCTATATATGTGTCACTGGGTGCATCCATTGTGTGATTCTCTATAGGTGTCACTGGTTGCATCCATTGTGTGATATTCTCTATAGGTGTCACTGGGTACATCCATTAGGTGATATTCTCTGGATGTACCCAGTGACACCTATAGAGAATATCACACAATGGATGCAACCAGTGACACCTATAGAGAATCACACAATGGATGCACCCAGTGACACATATATAGGAAAATATCACACAATGGATGAGCCCAGTAACATAGAGGAAAATATCACACAATGGATGCACCCAGTGACACATATAGAGAATATCACACAATGGATGCACCCAGTGACACATATAGAGGAAAATATCACACAATGGATGCACCCAGTGACACATATATTGTGTGATATTTTCCTCTATATGTGTCACTGGGTGCATCCATTGTGTGATATTCTCTATATGTGTCACTGGGTGCATCCATTGTGTGATATTTTCCTCTATATGTGTCACTGGATGCATCCATTGTGTGATATTTTCCTCTATATGTGTCACTGAGTGCATCCATTGTGTGACATTTTCCTCTATACGTGTCACTGGGTGCATCCATAATGTGATATTATTTCCCTCGATATGTGTCACTGGGCGCATCCATTGTGTGATATTTTCCTCTATATGTGTCACTGGGCGCATCCATTGTGTGATATTTCCCTCTATATGTGTCACTGGGCGCATCCATTGTGTGATATTTTCCTCTATATGTGTCACTGAGTGCATCCATTGTGTGACATTTTCCTCTATACGTGTCACTGGGCGCATCCATAATGTGATTTATTTCCCTCGATATGTGTCACTGGGCGCATCCATTGTGTGATATTCCTCTATATGTGTCACTGGGCGCATCCATTGTGTGATATTTTCCTCTATATGTGTCACTGGGCGCATCCATTGTGTGATATTTTCCTCTATGTGTCACTGGGTGCATACATTGTGTGATATTCTCTATATGTGTCACTGGGTGCATCCATTGTGTGATATTCTCTATATGTGTCACTGGGTGCATCCATTGTGTGATATTCTCTATATGTGTCACTGGTGCATCCATTGTGTGATATTCTCTATATGTGTCACTGGGTGCATCCATTGTGTGATATCTCTATATGTGTCACTGGTGCATCCATTGTATGATATTCTCTATATGTGTCACTGGGTGCATCCATGTGTGATAGTCTCTATATGGTGTCACTGGGTGCATCCATTGTGTGATATTCTCTATATGTGTCACTGGGTGCATCCATTGTGTGATATTTTCCTCTATATGTGTCACTGGGTGCATCCATTGTGTGATATTCTCTATATGTGTCACTGGGTGCATCCATTGTGTGATATTTTCCTCTATGTTACTGGGCGCATCCATTGTGTGATATTTTCCTATATATGTGTCACTGGGTGCATCCATTGTGTGATTCTCTATAGGTGTCACTGGTTGCATCCATTGTGTGATATTCTCTATAGGTGTCACTGGGTACATCCATTAGGTGATATTCTCTGGATGTACCCAGTGACACCTATAGAGAATATCACACAATGGATGCAACCAGTGACACCTATAGAGAATCACACAATGGATGCACCCAGTGACACATATATAGGAAAATATCACACAATGGATGAGCCCAGTAACATAGAGGAAAATATCACACAATGGATGCACCCAGTGACACATATAGAGAATATCACACAATGGATGCACCCAGTGACACATATAGAGGAAAATATCACACAATGGATGCACCAGTGACACATATATTGTGTGATATTTTCCTCTATATGTGTCACTGGGTGCATCCATTGTGTGATATTCTCTATATGTGTCACTGGGTGCATCCATTGTGTGATATTTTCCTCTATATGTGTTCACTGGATGCATCCATTGTGTGATATTTTCCTCTATGTTACTGGGCTCATCCATTGTGTGATATTTTCCTATATATGTGTCACTGGGTGCATCCATTGTGTGATATTTTCCTCTATATGTGTCACTGGGTGCATCCATTGTGTGATATTTTCCTCTATATGTGTCACTGGGTGCATCCATTGTGTGATTCTCTATAGGTGTCACTGGTTGCATCCATTGTGTGATATTCTCTATAGGTGTCACTGGGTACATCCATTAGGTGATATTCTCCTGTGTCACTGGGTGCATAAATTGTGTGATATTTTGTATCTTTACATCACTTGCTCCTCACTGTGTGGCTTTGGTCATAGAATGGAGTGAATGGGTCAGTCACAGTCTAACATTGTTGTATTGTGTGGGATGTATTCAAAGGATATCGCCAGAGGGGAGATTAGAAGATTTTTAAGCTCCTTGTATTATCTCATTCATCTGTCAGCTCTTATCTCAGGTAGCCTGGAGAACACAATACACCCCCTGCAACCTTATTTATTTTATTTATAAAAGGATTTTACCAGGAAGGATACATTGAGATTTCTCTCGTTTTCAAGTATGTCCTGGGTTCGAGAACATTGATTGGTTACAGAAATACAAAATAGTAAAATGCAAGAAATTAACACAAAACCAAATATACAGATTAACAGAAAAATAAATATGGGAGGAAATAATGTTATCTAAACATTACCTTTACAACCTCATTAAATGGTAAATAAACCACAGAAGTTAAATAAAACGTTTGCACAAACTTTGGTAAATGTTGCAAAAATGGGAAAAATACACAAAATGGAAACAGATAAAAACCTAACTTTATTTGAAGTAATTGCATGTATTTTATCTTGAAATCTCAGTGTATTCTTCCTACAAAGATACTTTGCAAATAAATATTGTGGTTTTGTTTGTTTAGATCGGTGATCGTGTCTCTTTGAAACATTGTATCGGTGGTTTGGTGACGGTCGTATTAATGGGATTTTCCGCTCCAGTTAATCGGGGTACAGATACGTTCATAACTACAAGTCCCATGATGCTCAGCCACTCTTACGTTTGGTAGAGCACTATGGGAAATGTGGGACAGGAGCATCTAGGGGCTCCAGGATGAGCTATCACCCCGGATCTCAGCAATCCCCCTCCCCATAATGACAGCCTAAAATTCCCAGAATTCATTGAACGCTATAGATGGACAGAGAATCACGGGAGTTGTAGTCCAGCGACATCTGCCAATCAGAGCCCGAGATCCCTGATTTAACCTGACCAATAATCTGCATGCTGGGAGATCAGGGGGTTTCAGTCCCATTGGGGCCCCTCGCTGCATGTGGCTGCCATTCATTGGGGCCCCTCGCTGCATGTGGCTGCCATTCATTGGGGCCCCAGGCACACGGTGGAGGCGGTGCCAGATCATAGAGGGGAGGCAGTGGGGCCCCTGGCAAGGGACGAAGCTTTTGCTTGGGGCCCCTGGTAGAGCATTGCAGCAGGATGGCAGTAGATCGAAGACAAAATCAGCCAATCAGAGCCCATTCGCAACCCAGCCAGCCAACCAGGAGCCACTCGCTGCCCAGGCAGCCAATCAACGCGCACTGCGAGCACCAGATGGAAAAAAACACACAAAACAAAGAATCAAGCGGGAGGAGGCGGAGTCTGTCCACATGCTCGACCAATCGGGTGCAGCGGCATCTTTCGAACGGTCGCTCGTGTGGGCGTGTCTCCGTGCAGAACCTACGAACACCCGGTGATGCTTGGGGGTTGCAGGGGGGCCCTAAACGGCCGCCCAGGGGCCCCTACGCGCAGGCATCGCCCCGAGCTGCCTGCGGGTCCCCCATCCCCCCGGAGCGCGCAAACATGGCGGCGCTCCCTCACACAGGCCCCCTCCCCCTCCGCGGCGGGTGTTCATCGCACGGCCGGGGCGCTCGGGAAGCGGTACCGGGGCCCCGCCTCCTCCCACTCCCTCCGGGGCCGCCGCCCCTCCTCCTCCCCGCACCGCGCGCGCTCACCTCGGGCAGCTCCGGCGCTGAGTAACCGTTCAGTCGTCTCGCGCTCCCTCTGCTAGCCACGCCCCCTCAGCGTACACGGCGTCTGGCTGCGTCCGCGACGTCATCACCATGGCAACCAGTTACCCCGCCCACTACTGTACCCTTAAGGGGGGGGGGGAGGGGATGGGTACAGGCTCATCAATGGATCATTCAAGGCTCTAGGGGCCACAGCTGTTTGAGGGTCTGAAAGTAACTTAGGGGCCACATGGATACCAGAGACACCCAGGGGCCACACCCCCTTTATGGACACCAGGGGCCACACCAGAAGGAGACCCAGGGACCACAGACACCCAGGGCCTACACACCCCTTAATGGATAGCAGGGGTCTCACCCTCTATGGGCACCAGGGGCCACAACAGAAGAGAGACCCAGGGGCCACATCCCCTTTATAGATACCAGGGTCCACAACAGAGGGAGAGCCAGGGGCCACAGACACCACACCCCCTTTATAGATAGCGAGGGTCTCTCCCTCTATGGACACCAGGGGCCACAACAGAAGGGGACACGGGCCAGATACACACCCACCCAGGAGCCACACCCCTTTCTGAATACCAGAGCCCACTACAGAGGGAGAGACAGGGGCCACAGACACCCGGGGGCCATATCAATGCAGACTGAATGAGACCTAAGGTTACGCCTGACTGGACTCACAGCTAATATCTTCTAACATAAGGAACATTTCTCTTTCAGCGCACGCCCAAAACTCAGTCAGTCTCTCTACCTGGCCCTGGCAGAGAGCAGCGTATCCCCCTCATCCTGCTGCACTTTGCTCCCCCCCCCCCCAAGGTTTTCATTTAATATATACCCAACTAATTGATCATGTGATATCGCAGCAACCTACACATTTACTCTGGTACCTCTCTATTTCCTGTTTACTCACCTCCAACACCTTTCACTATGTTTATGCCACTATTGCTTCTCTTTTCTTTATCATCCCTTCTCTCTAAAACTTCTCTCTCCTTCTATACACCTTTCCAATTGCCCCAGGATGGAAAACCAGTGCCAATACACCACAGCCTGCTCAGTTCTTTTAACCTATCAGCTGAGTGCTGGTGGAGAGTGTTAAAATCCAGCCCTCCTACCCCCACACAAAGATTTAAAACTCTGCAACCACATTATTATCAAAAGAAAACTCTGTCCAAATTCCTATTTATTCTGCTACTTTCCCTGGCAAACGATGTGGAAACTAACCCTGGTCCTATAGGTGACACAACCTTTAGTCTCCCCACTAAAAAAGGCCTCTCATTTGTGCACTGTAACATCCGAAGTTTACTCCCTAAATTGGATGAGCTTCAGGCTTGGTGTTGCTATTACAAACCCAAAATCATTGTGCTCACAGAGTCATGGTTAACCCCAAAAGTACCAGACTCTGCCATATCAATACAGGGGTATTCATGTTATAGAAAGGACAGAGCAAAGAGAGGAGGGGGAATTGTTATTTATGTTGAGTCCATAAAGTTCACCCCCTTACAGACTTCTAGCTCCCCTGTCACCTTTGATTTCCTCTCTGGTTTAATTGAGATCCCATTCAGTAAATCCATCATTGTTGCTGGACTCTATCGCCCACCGAGCTCTCCAGTGCACTCCCTCTCGGACATATCTCAAATCCTTAATAACCTACTTGCCCAAAACCAAAAAAGTAAAATGCTGGTCCTCGGCGATTTTAATACAGATTGGCTAAATCCTAAAAACAATAAACACTGCTCGTTGTTTAAAACTTTGCAGCTAACTCAATTAATCTCCTCCCCCACTCGCATTAATATGAAAAGCCCTAACCATACCTTGCTGGACTGGATTCTCTCCTCATCTCCTGATCGAATACAGGAGGCAGGTGTTCTCGCTAATAGCTTTAGTGACCATTGTCTAGTGTACTGCGTGCGTAAAATAAAGGCCCCCAAAAGGTAATAACCACCAGGTCTTTCAAGAAATTTATTCTTGAATCCTTCCTAAGTGATCTCAAACAGCTCCCCTGGTACAGACTAAACCTAATCCCAGACCTAGACTGTGCAATTGAATACTCTCAGTCTGAGCTCCTGCAAATCTGGAATTCCCATGCCCCGCTGCGTAAAGTGCGAGTAAAAGGGACCCATCTCCCCTGGGTTATAGCTCATCTTACACTAATGTACCGTCTTAGAGATTCACTGTGGTCAAATTTCAAGAGTACTGGTTCCACGATCACTGCGAATACCGAAAATGCCGCAATGAATGCACAAAACAAACAAAAATGGCTAAAGCCCATTACTTCAATGAAAATCTAAACAATAACATATCAAACCTTAGAAACTTTTGGAGAACCATAAGTAACATACAAGCACCCCCAGTCCACTCCCAGCCGGCTGCTGTCAAAGTAAACAACCAAACCCTGCAACACCCCCTAGATGTAGTAAATGCCTGTAATGATTATTTTGTTGAATGTGCCACCACTTTGATTGCCAAGCTAGGAAATGACATGCAATCAGGGAGGCCTCATGCAGGTCAGGCCCCCCCCCCAACTGTGCAAAGTCCCTGTATCAGACAGGAATTCGGTTTTAGACCAGTGCCTGTCAGTGTCGTTACTAAACTTCTCCGTAAGCAAAAAATGAAATACCAGTCTGGACCTGATCAAATACCAGCAATGCTGCTGAAAATCAGTGCGCCAGCAATTGCAAATCCTGTCGCAACCCTAATCAATGAATCACTGGCGACTGGATACATACCCAGACTCTGGAAGACTGCAAGAGTGGTACCTATCCATAAAAGTGGTGACAGTACTTTGGTATCCAACTACCGCCCAATATCACTGCTCCCTGTAATGTCAAAAATTTTTGAAAAATGCGTCTACACACAATTACATGATTATTATCAATATTGGAACTACTTAACCCCAGATCAATCAGGCTTTCGTCCAAATCACTCAACTACAACCGCCCTTTTAAAAGTCTGCAATGATATCCAAGCTGGGATGGAACAAGGAAACCTAACTGGAGCATCTTCCTTGATTTTGCCAAGGCCTTTGACACAGTAGACCATGGCATCTTATTACAAAAACTTAAAAACTCTGGTATTGGTGATCACACGCTAACCTGGTTTGAATCATATGTATCCAACCGTTCACAATATGTGTCAATTTCTGGCAGCTCCTCCCTCCCCCTCCCTGTCACTTGCGGTGTACCCCAAGGCTCAATACTCAGCCCCCTGCTATTCACAATATTCATAAATGATCTGCCCAACGTCTGCAAAGCCTCAACTGTACATATGTACGCAGACGACACTGTAATCTATACCAGCAAACCAAATCTCCCGCAGCTGGAGGCCGTGTTGCAAGAACAATTCACAGAGGTAGAAAAGTGGATCAAACACAACATTAGGGTGGTTGTACCCTAATCTATCCTTTGGCCCCACATCGAAAAACTCTCATCTAAAATTTACCCCAAACTAGGTGCCCTGTACAGGAACAAATCCTGCCTGAGCCCTGCGGTAAGAAAGCAGATTGTACAACAAATGCTTATGCCGGCTATTGATTACGGAGATTTAGTGTATGCAGCCGCCCCGCAAACACACCTCCAGAAACTTACCACATTGTATAACTCATGCTGCCGCTTTGCGCTACAATGTAACTACATGACCCACCATTGTGACATGTTAAAAGCTAGATGCACCCTTCACCTTTCCAACCTGGTGTTTAAGAGCTTTTCTGGGAAGCTGCCACCCTACCTGAATAGACTGCTTCCCCCAGCAGCTCCCTCATCCTATAACCTCCGATCCAGGACCAGCACCTTACTTGCAATACCGCAATACAAAAAGAAAGTGGCTCGATCCTCATTTTCCTACAGAGCACCGCAAATATGGAATAACTTCACAGACGCCATCAAATCTTCCCCCAGTCTAAAGTCACTTAAGAGCTCCCTATTAACATACCTCAATACGGAATGCGCCTGTAAACATGCAACACAGTGACTATATACAGAATGCACCTGTAAACCTGTAACAATGACTACATACCTGGATATTGCCCCAGCCAGCTCTCGCATGGATTTTGCCCCAGCCAGCTCTCGCATGGATATTGCCCCAGCCAGCTCTCGCATGGATATTGCCCCAGCCAGCTCTCGCATGGATATTGCCGCAGCCAGCTCTCGCATGGATATTGCCCCAGCCAGCTCTCGCATGGATATTGCCACAGCCAGCTCTCGCATGGATATTGCCCCAGCCAGCTCTCGCATGGATATTGCCCCAGCCAGCTCTCGCATGGATATTGCCCCAGCTCGCTCTTGCATGGATATTGCCCCAGCCAGCTCTCGCATGGATATTGCCCCAGCTCGCTCTTGCATGGATATTGCCCCAGCTCCGGATGTCAGCAGGGGTTGGGGCCAGATGCCATGCAGCGGGTGTACCACTGCCCGGTCCTGAACAGCGTGAGAGTCCGTGTTGAAGGGGAGGCGGCTGCGTGCGTGCGTGCACAGGTCACGAGGTCCGGCCAGTCAGGTGGTACAGAGACTCAGTACCACCTGACTAGCCGGACCGCGTGACCTGCACCCGCACGCAGCCGCCTCCCCTTCAACACGGACTCTCACGCTGTTCAGGACCTCCGACTGGGCACTCCCGCTGCACGGCATCTGGGCCCCCTCAACCCGCGGGCCCGTAGGCGGCGCCCGAGGGCCCGGCGGGTCAGTCCGGGCCTTAACTTTTAGGGGCACAAATTTCTTTTGAAATTATGCGCCCCTAAGAAAACTGCGCCCGGGGCCACGGCCCCCCAGCCACTGGGTGAACTTTATGGACTCATCAACATAAATAACAATTCCCCCTCTCTTTGCTCTGTCTTTTCTATAACATGAATACCCCTGTATTGATATGGCAGAGTCTGGTACTTTTGGGGTTAACCATGACTCTGTGAGCACAATGATTTTGGGTTTGTAATAGCAACACCAAGCCTGAAGCTCATCCAATTTAGGGAGTAAACTTCGGATGTTACAGTGCACAAATGAGAGGCCTTTATTAGTGGGGAGACTAAAGGTTGTGTCACCTATAGGACCAGGGTTAGTTTCCACATCGTTTGCCAGGGAAAGTAGCAGAATAAATAGGAATTTGGACAGAGTTTTCTTTTGATAATAATGTGGTTGCAGAGTTTTAAATCTTTGTGTGGGGGTGGGAGGGCTGGATTTTAACACTCTCCACCAGCACTCAGCTGATAGGTTAAAAGAACTGAGCAGGCTGTGGTGTATTGGCACTGGTTTTCCATCCTGGGGCAATTGGAAAGGTGTATAGAAGGAGAGAGAAGTTTTAGAGAGAAGGGATGATAAAGAAAAGAGAAGCAATAGTGGCATAAACATAGTGAAAGGTGTTGGAGGTGAGTAAACAGGAAATAGAGAGGTACCAGAGTAAATGTGTAGGTTGCTGCGATATCACATGATCAATTAGTTGGGTATATATTAAATGAAAACCATGGGGGGGGGGAGCAAAGTGCAGCAGGATGAGGGGGATGCGCTGCTCTCTGCCAGGGCCAGGTAAGAAGGCTGAATGATTTTTGGGCGTGCGCTGAAAGAAAATGAGATTGCAAATGGCATCACATTGGGTTGAAGCTGTCCAGCATCTTAGGGGGGAGTTTGTGGGGGGCAATAAAAGTTAAAGGTTCACTGAACATGACATAGGGCAGAAATAGCAGACCTAGAGCAACTGGGGAGAAACATTTGAAAAGGGAGAGGAATGCAGAATTCAGAGAGCATTACAACAATTCAAAGATATAAAGATACATTGTGTGCAATATATATATATATATACACACACACAGATATTAACATGTAAACATATACATCAAGAGAAAAGGCATTAGGCTGAGACGCAGAATTGTAAGATCACCCTCAGCAAATGAAATTTGTAAGCAAGATGGCCCAGGGAGATGGTTCCAGCTGGATGAGGGGATGAGCTGCTCTCTGCGATAAATAAATATATGGAGGAGCCCCTAAAAGACACCCGTACACCCTGAATATATGGAGGAGCCCCTAAAAGACACCCGCACACCCTGAATATATGGAGGAACCCCTAAAAGACACCCGCACACCCTGAATATATGGAGGAACCCCTAAAAAAAACACCCGCACACCCTGAATATATGGAGGAACCCCTAAAAACATACCCGCACACCCTGAATATATGGAGGAACCCCTAAAAACATACCCGCACACCCTGAATATATGGAGAAGCCCCTAAAAACACACCCGCCCACCCTGAATATATGGAGAAGCCCCTAAAAACACACCCGCACACCCTGAATATATGGAGGGGCCCCTAAAAAGACACCCGCACACCCTGAATATATGGAGGAGCCCCTAAAAAGACACCCGCACACCCTGAATATATGGAGGAGCCCCTAAAAAGACACCCACACACCCTGAATATATGGAGGAGCCCCTAAAAACACACCCACACACCCTGAATATATGGAGGAGCCCCTAAAAAGACACCCACACACCTTGACTATATGGAGGAGCCCCTAAAAACACACCACACACCCTGAATATATGGAGGAGCCCCTAAAAAGACACCCGCACACCCTGAATATATGGAGGAGCCCCTAAAAAGACACCCATAAATACCATACACCCTGAATATATGGAGGAACCCCTAAAAAGACACCCACACACCCTGAATATATGGAGGAACCCCTAAAAATACACCCACACACCCTGAATATATGGAGCCCCTAAAAAGACACCCATACACCCTGAATATATGGAGGAACCCCTAAAAAGGCACCCACACACCCTGAATATATGGAGGAGCCCCTAAAAGACACCCACACACCCTGAATATATGGAGGAACCCCTAAAAGACACCCGCACACCCTGAATATATGGAGGAGCCCCTAAAAAGACACCCACACACCCTGAATATATGGAGGAACCCCTAAAAGACACCCACACACCCTGAATATATGGAGGAGCCCATAAAAAGATCCGGTCCCTTCCCACAAACTCCCTCCCATACTCCGGTCCAGTCTTTTGTCCAAACTCACTCCCACCTACAGACCTTCCTCCTGCTCAGTTTGTTCATGAAGTTATCTTATTATAGGGTTCCTTTACAATAAAGTGTTCGGGATGCGTGCAGTGCCCCCCCCCCTCTGATCCTGATTTCATGCTGACATTAAAATATTACTTTGTATTTCTGTAACAATTCAATGTTCTTGAACCCAGGACATACTGAAAACGAGAGAAATCTCAATGTATCCTTCCTGGTAAAATCCTTTATAAATAAATATCTGGGCGCTCGTAGCGTTTGTGAAGCAGACACGAGCTTAAACAACATTAATCCATCACTGTGACCAGGTGCTTGTGTACATTGTGTGTGAAAGTGTGCAATTTGCGTATGTGCGTACGAACCTTATATACACTACGCAAATAAATTATGTAAAAAAAAAAAAAGAGGGGGCGGGGTTGTTTTTTTTTTTCAATAACAATTTTTGTTTTGTTTCCTTAAAATGAACATTGATTCGTCAGATAAAAGAAAAACAATCAAAAAAATAAATCGGCCAATTCATGGATTATGAAACGTAATGGTTAGTTGCAGCCCTAGGTATGTCTATACGTCCCCCTAAACACCGGCGCCTAAACCTAAAACCATGGAAATTACGTGAATTGGAAAATGTCATCTTAAATTTCTCCTCCTTTAGTGAATAAGCCCCACCTGTGTGCTTAGCATTAAATCTCCCGGTTTGTTTATCTGCAGCCATTGTTTGATTCAGGTGTTGATGCGTTAAGCTCCTCTAACACCGCAGGTTAAATGATCCACACAATAAATGTGTTTAAAGACCCATAATGCAGTGGTGCAAATGCAGGAGGACAGAGCAGCGATGTTTCGGGTTTGAGGATTCCTCCCGGCACCAAGCGACCCATGTAATACTCAGCCACGCGTCCGAGCGACCCATGTAATACTCAGCCACGCGTCCGAGCGACCCATGTAATACTCAGCCACGCGTCGAGCGACCCATGTAATACTCAGCCACGCGTCCGAGCGACCCATGTAATACTCAGCCACGCGTCCGAGCGACCCATGTAATACTCAGCCACGCGTCCGAGCGACCCATGTAATACTCAGCCACGCGTCCGAGCGACCCATGTAATACTCAGCCACGCGTCCGAGCGACCCATGTAATGCTCGTCCGCGCGACCCATGTAATGCTCGTCCGCGCGACCCATGTAATGCTCGTCCGCGCGACCCATGTAATGCTCGTCCGCGCGACCCATGTAATGCTCAGCCGCGCGACGCATGTAATACTCAGCCGTGCGTACGCGCGACGCATGTAATACTCAGCCGTGCGTACGCGCGACGCATGTAATACTCAGCCGTGCGTACGCGCGACGCATGTAATACTCAGCCGTGCGTACGCGCGACGCATGTAATACTCAGCCGTGCGTACGCGCGACGCATGTAATACTCAGCCGTGCGTACGCGCGACGCATGTAATACTCAGCCGCGCGACGCATAGACCACCCTGTGCCCCCTCGCTGCATGCAACGCATAGACCACCCTGTGCCCCCTCGCTGCATGCAACGCATAGACCACCCTGTGCCCCCTCGCTGCATGCAACGCATAGACCGCCCTGTGCCCCCTCGCTGCATGCAACGCATAGACCGCCCTGTGCCCCCTCGCTGCATGCCACGCATAGACCGCCCTGTGCCCCCATCGCTGCATGCAACGCATAGACCGCCCTGTGCCCCCTCGCTGCATGCAACGCATAGACCGCCCTGTGCCCCCTCGCTGCATGCAACGCATAGACCGCCCTGTGCCCCCTCGCTGTATGCCACGCATAGACCGCCCTGTGCCCCCATCGCTGCATGCAACGCATAGACCGCCCTGTGCCCCCATCGCTGCATGCAACGCATAGACCGCCCTGTGCCCCCATCGCTGCATGCAACGCATAGACCACCCTGTGCCCCCTCGCTGCATGTAATGCATTCATCATTGATTCCAAAAAACAATCGTGGTCACAATTGTCACTAAATATCACTGTTAAAATTAAAATGTAACTTTTATTGTACCGCATATAAAAGAATTTCTAAAAGGCCGCCCTCGGGGGGTATAAATTCACACAGAAAAGATTTGGAAATTCTAGTTTTGGGTTCTGCAACATCTCAAGTTGGAGCATAAATTTATAAGATCTAAAAATACCTTGATTTCTTTTGAGACATTTTTGAAGTTTTGTAATTGCACTGTATACTGTATCCGTTTGGCATAAAGCAATGCCTTTTATTTTTACATTTTGTGACACTTCATGGTTTCGATCCATTAAGGATGCCTCTCAGGGACATCTATTGACATCCAGGTGACTCAGGTGGGACTCGAACCCACGACCTTCGGGTTGCTTTAATACTCTGGAAGTCCATTGTGTCACCATCTCTGGTGCTTTTTGTTTTGAACCCGCAAAGTATTTATTGAAATACAAAGGGGACAGAGTGAAATATACTTTGAGAGTCTGGTTATAATACCGAACTGAACTTTGTCTCCACATCCAAAATAGTAAATAAAGAATGTTATAGTGACCCCTGAAGTCTCAACATATGATTGGCAGGGAAGACCTGCCAATCAACAATACACCAATGAGGAACTAGGAGAGTCGTCAGTTAAATACAAACAACTGTGCTCCATTACAGAATTAAGAAAGTTTATATAAACCTAGGAGATTCGTTTCTTCTATACACACTGAGCTATTCACAACTCCTGATGACGCTACTATGAAGTAGCGAAACGCATAGAGTGCGCTGAATTCTGTCCGCAGAGTAGGGATTCTGTATTGGAAGAACTTTCTATTGCCTCTATAGGAGTATGATGGGGAGCGCTCTCTCCTCTTGTTGATCTTTATTTTGATACTCTTTATTGTTCTATATTTACCAACCCACGAGGCTGCTTTTGCTTTTGAAGAAATTGAGAACAAAAATAGGGGAAGTTTGTCAGAAAAATTGAATATTGAGGCAATATTTTGAACCAACACCTACCTGCGATTTGTTTTTTGTGTGAATTTATACCCCCGAGGGCGGCCTTTTAGAAATTCTTTTATATGCGGTACAATAAAAGTTACATTTTAATTCTAACAGTGATATTTAGTGACAATTGTGACCACGATTGTTTTTTGGGTTACCCCCTGCTACTTTAACAATGTGGTCTGTTTAATTACATCCTCGCTAGTTTCACAATACGCACATCAACCTACCGTGTTTGGATCATATACAAAGTATTTAATGCATTCATCACCCCGTACCTCGGTCCTGCTCTGCCAATCCTCTTCTCGGGGGTAAAGATCCAATTTACAGGTCACCGGATGCTGCTCGGTTTCGTTTCTGTGGAATTACATTTGTTTCCTTTAGAAAATAAAAGTCCTTCTAGAGAATTGACGCGATGATAAAAACACACACACACACATTGTGTGTCAGGACTGTTCAAAGTAACACAAAAGGGGGGGGGGGTGTTTATGAAGCACCTGGATAGAATAACTGATGTTAACACATATATATATATATAACCAGACCCCGAGATTGATTGAGATCAGTGATAGATCCACTATAAACACAATAGAGCAGTTCTTGATCTTTCCCTAAATCAGCTCATGTTAAATTGTGCATTTTCCGCATTTCCTTCCTTTACGAAGTTCTTCCTATTTATAAGCAGAGTCTGTGGATTCTCCCTCAACTAAAAACACAGGCAATAAAATTAGCAGGGAAGCCCTGTGGGACGCATAGCAGTGCACGGCAGCAGGAGGACGTGCACTTGATCAAGACGTGGACTTGATGGAGAAGTAGAACGCGGCTGTTATATATATATATATATCCTAGAACTTTCGAAACTTTCATAATGCGTATTGTGCAGCTGCGGCTATGAGGAAACCCCTAATATTACTGCACACATTGAAACGGGGAAAACTCCCAAAAGGTGCAAATATTCAGTGTCCATTTCTGCAGAGATAAAAATGGTATCAAGGTATTCTACGCAAAATGCCGCAGTGCGCGTCGGCAGTATAATGCCGCAGTGCGCGTTGACAGTATAATCCCACAGTGCGCGTCTACAGTATAATCCCGCAGTGCGCGTCGACAGTATAATCCCACAGTGCACGTCGACAGTATAATCCCACAGTGCACGTCGACAGTATAATCCCACAGTGCGTGTCGACAGTATAATCCCACAGTGCGCGTCGACAGTATAATCCCACAGTGCCTGTCGACAGTATAATCCCGCAGTGCGTGTCGACAGTATAATCCCACAGTGCGTGTCGACAGTATAATCCCAGTGCGCGTCGACAGTATAATCCCACAGTGCGTGTCGACAGTATAATCCCGCAGTGCGTGTCGACAGTATAATCCCGCAGTGCGTGTCGACAGTATAATCCCGCAGTGCGCGTCGACAGTATAATCCCAGTGCGCGTCTACAGTATAATCCCGCAGTGCGTGTCGACAGTATAATCCCGCAGTGCGTGTTGACAGTATAATCCCGCAGTGCGCGTCGACAGTATAATCCCACAGTGCGCGTCTACAGTATAATCCCGCAGTGCGCGTCGACAGTATAATCCCACAGTGCGCGTCGACAGTATAATCCCGCAGTGCGCGTCGACAGTATAATCCCACAGTGCGCGTCTACAGTATAATCTCGCAGTGCGCGTCGACAGTATAATCCCACAGTGCGCGTCGACAGTATAATCCCGCAGTGCGCGTCGACAGTATAATCCCACAGTGCGCGTCGACAGTATAATCCCGCAGTGCGCGTCGACAGTATAATCCCACAGTGCGCGTCGACAGTATAATCCCGCAGTGCGCGTCGACAGTATAATCCCACAGTGCGCGTCTACAGTATAATCTCGCAGTGCGCGTCGACAGTATAATCCCACAGTGCGCGTCGACAGTATAATCCCGCAGTGCGCGTCTACAGTATAATCCCGCAGTGCGCGTCGACAGTATAATCCCACAGTGCGCGTCGACAGTATAATCCCGCAGTGCGCGTCGACAGTATAATCCCGCAGTGCGCGTCGACAGTATAATCCCACAGTGCGCGTCTACAGTATAATCCCGCAGTGCGTGTCGACAGTATAATCCCGCAGTGCGCGTCGACAGTATAATCCCGCAGTGCGTGTCGACAGTATAATCCCGCAGTGCGTGTCGACAGGGCCGGATTTATAACTAGGCAGAGTAGGCATGTGCCTGCCAGAAGGGGGCGCTTTGCTCTTAAAAAAAAGTTTGCTTTTTTTTTTACACAACCATTTGGATCACTGTATCTCTGGAGCCCTAAAGGACTAGAGGGACATGAGGTATCATTGGTTTGGTCTGGGCATCGATGATCTATAATTGCACAATAGAATTTCAGTGACCGGACAGGTGTCAAAACATTGGCTGTTAAACCCTGGTAATGAGGCGGGTGCGGTGTAACCGCGACGCCTGTGAATACTTTGCGTGTCCAAATATTTTGCGCTCCGTAAATAATTTTTGTGATAAAATAAAAATTAATCTAATCCTTGGAGTCTTTTCCACTTTGAATCTAGGAGGATTCTCGCTTTATTTTTTGGGATATTTCCCATAACTGCACTTTGTACAAAGCTTGTCATTTATGGAGCACGAGATATTTGGACACGCTGAGATGTGACGCGGCAACTGTTTCAGGATTGATAAACATTTACCAAAGTTTAAAAAAAAGCCAATGTTTCCTCAAGTTTCCTGTTACAGAAGTGATATTACAGGATCGCACACCATCGGCGTGCACTGCACGATCTCACACCATCGACGCGCACTGCACAATCGCACACCATTGATGTACACTGCACGATCTCACACCATCGACGCGCACTGCACAATCGCACATCGACACACACTGCACAATCGCACACCGACGCGCACTGCACAATCGCACACCGACGCGCACTGCACAATCGCACACCGACGCGCACTGCACAATCGCACATCGACGCGCACTGCACAATCGCACATCGACACGCACTACACAATCGCACACCATTGATGCACGCTGCAAGATCACACAATATGGACACGCACTGCATGATCACACACTATTGGCGCGCACTTCATGATTATATACTACTGTCTCGCACTGTCTGATTATACTGTCTCACTGCAGGATCACATACTGTTGACGCGCACTGCAAGATCATACTATTGACACGCACTGCAGGATCACATACTATTGACGCGCACTGCAGGATCACATACTATTGACGCGCACTGCAAGATCATATACTATTGACGCGCACTGCAGGATCACATACTATTGACGCGCACTGCAAGATCATAATATTGACCCACACTGCAGGATCACATGCCACTGTCTCGCACTGTGATTATACTGTCTCGCAATGCAGGATCATACTATTGACACGCACTGGATGGTGACATACTATTGACGTGTTGCGCACTGCGTGATGACATACTATGGACGTGCACTGCATGACATACTGTGGACGCGCACTGCAGGATGACATACTATTGACGTGCACTGCATGACATACGAATGACACGCACTGCATGACATACGAATGACGCGCACTGCATGATGACATACTATTGACACACTACATGACGACATACTATTGACGCGCACTGCATGATGACATACTATAGACATACTATTGATGCGCACTGCATGATGACATACTATAGACATACTATTGATGCGCACTGCATGACGACATACTATTGACACGCACTGCATGATAACATACTATTGACACGCACTGCAGGATCATACTATTGACGCGCACTGCAGGATCACATACTATTGACGCGCACTGCATGATGACATACTATTGACGCACACTGCATGACGACATACTATTGATGCACACTGCATGACGACATACTATTGACAGGCACTGCATGATGACATACTATTGACACGCACTGCAGGATCACATACTATTGACGCGCACTGCATGACGACATACTATTGACGCGCACTGCATGACAACATACTATTGACGCGCACTGCATGATGACATACTATTGACACGCACTGCAAGATCACATACTATTGACGTGCACTGCAGGATCACATACTATTGATGCACACTGCATGATGACATACCATCGTCGCGCACTGCATGACGACATACTATTGACGCGCACTGCATGACGACATACTATTGACGTGCACTGCATGATCACATACTATTGACACGCACTGCATGACGACATACTATTGACACGCACTGCATGACGACATACTATTGACGCGCACTGCATGATGACATACCATCGATGTGCGTTTTTTAAAGTGCCCCGTTTATGCTCAAAACCCGCTGGGCTCTAGTGCCAGGAATCACTCCCTCCTTATACGCTGGAATTCTTTTTGCTGACATACAGTTGTGTTCAAAATGATTCAACCCCCAATGCTGTAAAGGGTTTTAGGGAATTTAGTGACATTTGTAATTGTATTCAGAATGAAATCCTACAAGGACTTTTTAAAGAACCATATGCAACTAAAATGACATCAATTGGTTTTGTAATACAGTAGTAAATGTTTCTTTTGTGAATTCTTCATTGACACAATTATTCAACCCCTTAAAGACTACCACTCTGAAGAACAGAGGTTCATTCAAGTGTTTTCAATCAGGTATTGAAAACACCTGTGGATGTCACGGAGCAGCAATAAAGCATAATAAGCACCAATTAGGCAGCTTTAAAATGACTGTGATACTCAGCTCCTTCTAGACATTTACTGGTGTGGTTACAAACATGGTGAAGTCAAGAGAATGGTCCAGGAAGACAAGAGAAGAGGTGATTACTCTTCACAGGAAGGGCAATGGCTATAAGAAGATTGCAAAGATGTTAAACATACCAAGAGAGACCATAGGAAGCATCATTCGCAAATTCAAGGCAAAGGGCACTGTTGAAACGCTACCTGGTCGTGGCAGAAAGAAGATGCTGACTTCGACTGCTGTGCGCTACCTGAAGCGTAGAGTGGAGAAAAGTCCCCGTGTGACTGCTGAGGAACTGAGAAAAGATTTGTCAGATGTGGGTACTGAAGTTTCAGCTCAGACAATACGGCGCACACTGCGTAATGAAGGCCTCCATGCCAGAACTCCCAGGCGCACCCCCTTGCTGTCTCCAAAGAATAAGAAGAGTCGACTGCAGTATGCCAAAAGTCATGTGGACAAACCACAGAAGTTTTGGGATAGTGTTCTGTGGACTGATGAAACAAAATTAGAACTGTTTGGGCCCATGGATCAACGCTATGTTTGGAGGAGGAAGAACAAGGCCTATGAAGAAAAGAACACCTTCCCTACTGTGAAGCATGGCGGGGGGTCAATCATGCTTTGGGGCTGTTTTGCTTCTGCAGGTACAGGGAAGCTTCAGCGTGTGCAAGGTACCATGAATTCTCTTCAGTACCAGGAGATATTGGATGACAACGTGATGCAGTCCGTCACAAACCTGAGGCTTGGGAGACGTTGGACCTTTCAACAGGACAATGATCCCAAGCATACCTCCAAGTCCACTAAAGCATGGTTGCAGATTAAAGGCTGGAACATTTTGGAGTGGCCATCGCAGTCACCTGACTTAAATCCCATTCAGAACCTCTGGTGGGACTAAAAGAAAGCAGTTGCAGTGCGCAAGCCTAAGAATGTGACTGAACTGGAGGCTTTTGCCCATGACGAATGGGCGAAGATACCCGTAGATCGCTGCAAGACACTGGTGTCAAGCTATGCTTCACGTTTAAAAGCTGTTATAACTGTAAAAGGATGTTGTACTAAGTACTAAGATTGAATGTCACTTGGGGGTTGAATAAAACTGATAATGATGTGAGCACAGAAAAGACATTTGTGGTTATTTCATTATAAATGTTATGTTATATTTGTCTGACCTACACGTGCCTCTTTGATTTAATTGTAAGCAAGATGACTGAATGATCAAAATCAATGTCAAACTGGCCAAAACACTCAATTTCAGTGGGGGTTGAATAATTTTGAACACAACTGTATATAGATGAAGAAAGGGGGGGGGGGCTATTCCAATCCAGTGTTTCCTGGTCCCTCATACCCCCAGCATACACTGATTTTCTGTCACCACAGGCCTGTATGCTAATGGACGAGCAGTGCATTCTGGGAAAATTTGCACAAGTAAATCTCTTTTCCCTATTGTTTTTTCTAATACCTTTTTAGCAATTTAGCGAATACAATGTATCGATAGAATATTATGATCTTTTTGAAGTTCCAGGGTGGTTTTGGGCACAATGTGTCCACTTTAACCCCTTCCTGCTTCAAGACTGATCTCTTTTTAAAGGCACATAACATTCTGTCATGGGAGATAAAGGGTGCTTTGCAGTCACGGCAGCGGCGATCAGCCATGTTTAATGCAGTCGCTGGGTGCATCGGTGCCAGAAATAGATTTACCAATACCAGTAAAACACAATGTGTCAGCGGTCATCACAGCCGTCACCGCCGAGACCTGAAACGTTGCTTTCCCTCCCTAAAATAACTACAATGCATTGAAATCCTGCGAATGCGGCGTTCGCTGCAAATCAGGACAAACGTTTCTTTACATTCACTACTTACATACACATTTTATCCTATGTTTTGGCAGCAATAATGTGCTTTTTTTTTTGCATATTTTTTCCTGTTAAATAAAAATATATAGAGATCACTTTAAAGCCCTCTCTGTCCTATAAATAAATAAAAAAAATCTAAATAAAAAAATGGTATATAACGTGTGTGGGTGTAAGAAATGAGAAAAATGCAAATTATGGCAGAAAACACCCTTAGCAAAAATGGCAATTGCTGGGCTCCTACTGATGCTGTGACACAAGGCAGGGAGTCGGAACCTTATCCTCATGGGGAATGTCAGTCCAAAACCAAAAGGGGCAGTCGACTTAATGGGTGCCTGAGCATCATGGGAGAGGTAGGTCTGACATATCTGGAGGGCAGAGGCTGCTGATCCATGCACTAAGGGGTTAAAGATCAGCTGCAATGATCATCCCTCAAAAATAAAACCGTGATGTCATTCCATGAGACCAGCTCCTGTTCCAGAAGAGGATGTGCGCGCTTGCGTGTGCGTGCGATACAATAACCGTTGCAGACAAAGACTGAGAAACAGGGTACAGAATTTTTTATTAGCCTTTTTTTTCCATAGGAAACCAGGCTAAAATGAATAGAAATACAATATAAGATCTGACGAGCACACCTGCCGTTTTATGAAAAGCTACGCAGCTCATCAGGTCCGAAGACACGAGCCCCTCCCACTGCGCCACAATTCAGCTTTCATACCTGTGTCTTTTCCACTGGTTTGAATGAGGGGCCACGCCACAGACACCGCCCTCGTTATCGGGGTGTGTTTTACATCAGCCACGGGGGTCAGTAACCTCGTAAAATAAATTTTACTTCCCCCTCCCCCCCTCCCTCTGGAAAACCTAATGCTTAGTAACTGTTGAGTGTCAGCTCTGTGGCCGACGCACTTTGGACACGCTGCGTGCGTTGCGCCCTGGATTTAAAGGTCTCTGCGCTGCTTGCGTTACGCCCCCGGCTAAATAAACCTGCAAACTGGTTTCTGGGCAGGTTTTATTTCTTGTTAAACCGTTGCGTCGCGTTTGACAGGTGGAGGCCGCCGACGCTTACGCCGTGCTTCTCAGGGACGCAGGTCGACGGGTCATGGATCATCTAGCTACGGGCTCTTATAGTCGCAGCAATCAGGGGCAGCTAAAGCTGGCGGCCTGACTTTCCTTCTGGGCAGATTGATTTTCTCCAGGTACTCACCCATACGGACTACTTGGCATACGTGGGCATCAAGCGCGTAGGGTTTAACGAGATGCAGTGACGCGGGGGCTTCCTGCTCGATGAGATGCAGCTTTACCGCCTTTGAGACACACGCGGAGGAGGGGGGGGGGGCGACGCTGGACTCGTTCTCTAGCATTAATGCTGTGCGAGACACAACGCGTTTTACTTACTGGAGGCATATGGTAAGAGGGAAGGTTTGCGCCGCTCCAGGTTCAGAAAAGTGAAGGGCAGGGGGGGCAGTGTAACGTTAAATAAAACAAAAATGGTTTTATGGGCCCCCGGTGCTCCCCGAGACCTGTTTTGGAGGCGGCAAACCGACTGCTGCGGCAACTCTTGATCAGAGCCTGTCCCTTCATCGAGCAGACCTTTACCCTTTCGTATATAAAAGGCTACAATGTGCAGGATGAAGAGATCCCCCTCTCCCGAGTGATTTCCACATACCGCGGCGAGGAGGAAGCGCCGGCTCCTGCAAGTCCGTATGGTAATAAATTATTTTCTTCTGGTTTTACTTTTGTTTTTTTCCTTTCAGGATCCGTTTTAAACAAAACAAAAAAAAAATGGAATGGGGGGGCGTGGGTTAAAAAATAAAATATTTAGCTCTATAAATAGTTTTGGGGGGCACAGGGTGTGCGTTTCCACTCTGTGCAAGGGCCACGTGTCCCCCATTTTCTCCATAATCACCTAAAACAATTCCAACCTAACTACCGGTTTTGGGAGCCCTTTTCCAACCCCGTCCACCCCTACTTGTATACGCTGCTTTCCTGTGTGTACCAACGTTGCTGCTGTACCCTGATTGGTGAAGATGGGAAATGGAAGAAAAGGAGGGGGGGGGGGCGCGACAAAATAAAATAAAAAGTATATAAAGATGTTGCGAGTCCCCGCTGCGTAGTCCCTGCCCCCGGCGTGCGAGAGAGGCTGCACCGGGTCTATACAATGTCATTTTATTAAAGTTTCTAATTGTCCTCCGACTCCTCCTCGGCCTCTCGGAGCCACGTGAAGAAGGCGGTCACAGACTTTAGCGCTACTCCCTTTCCGTTCTGCTCCGCTGGATCCTTACTGTTCTCCCACTTGTAGAAGGCGTCCTCTGAGATGACCTCCTCGTCGTAAAGGCAATCAAAAAACATGCGTAACAAGTCTGCGGGAAGACAAAGCAGCGGCGGTCAGAACGCTGCATTTACAGCACGGGTCAAAAGTGACATTGCATGTTCTGCGTATCATCCATTCACTAATACATGCAATAACTAGCATCGCTACGGCCATTATATCACTCTGCTGTTGGGCGCTGTTAATGGTGAGGTGACCCCTGGCCAATATGGCAGCCGTGGTGGCCACTGAGCAGTGCTAAGGGATGTAGGACATGGCGGGTTGGAGCGCCCGTAGCATGAGGGCTTTTGTGGTTCCTGATGCACATCCACATAGAATCAAATGCAAGGGGGGGGGGGAATGGTGACCCCCCCTAGAAAAAGAAGGAACGGGGGTGGTCATGGGTTTTAAACAAAACAAATATGTATAATTATCTCTATAAATAGTTTTGGGGGTATAGAGGGTTTGATCCACTGTGCTGCAGGGCAGATTTTCCAAACACAGTGATGAAAAAACAGGATTTTTAATAAAGACTCGGAGGCGACAAATAGGAGCCTATAGTTTAGTTTTAAAAATTATAGCCATTAAAAATTTATCAAATCAACTATCAAAGCATAAAAACCGCCAAACTCCGTCCAGCCTATTAATCCTCTCTAATGAAGAAATAGGTGAGTAGTGAACAGAGAATCCCCCGACCCCACGCTGCAGCCCCCGGGGATGCGTTCTCATGGATTCACACAGTATCGGGACACCAGGTGGGTCTGGGAGCTCAGAAGGACCAGAGACGCTCCTAAACGTGTCATGGTGGTGCTGCCCTGAGAGCACAGGTACGCGCCGGTTTTAACTCTCATTAACGTTTTTTTAAAAATAAACTTTATTTAAAAGCATCAAATGACAAGCTTTCATTGCTCAGAAACAACAGGACCAGATGATGCATTTTAAAAACAAATACAATAACCTTCCTTTATCCCTCCCAGACAATAAACCCACTGAATAAATCATCTTTTAAGGCTCCCTGATCAGACACCGGCCGGACAGCTTGATCCAGGTTACGCTCTCATTAAACTTTTTTTTTTTTAAAAAAATAAACTTTATTTAAAGCATCAAATGCAAATAATACGATGTGACCAGATTATAAATTTTTAATACAAAATAGCTTTTCTCCCTCCTTGAATAGAGCGAGACGGTGGAAAAATCAGCTTTTAAAAGATTCCCTGAGCAGATACTTACTGGGAGGTTGATCCAGTTTTACGATCAATGCTTGAAGTGCATAAAGTGCTTGTAGTTCCCTCTCTGTGTCAGAGTCCAAGTACTTTAACAAGACCGGAACCCTCTGCTTCAGGAAGGTCGTGTCCACTCGGCAGGAAGAACAGTCCCCTGCGGAGAGAGACGGGGAGAAGCGCTGTGTGACCCACTCGCCTCCACACTCGCTGGGGATCGGAGAGAGCGCTACTCACCTAGAATCGCGGCTTTGCAGATCGCGGTCATTAAAGCTCTAAGGAATGTAGGTGAACTCATCTGGCTTTCGTCTAGGTTAGCCTGGAAGAGAAGGACACGAGCTCGGGATCGTGACGTGACTTGCGTGGCGCATGCTTTACGAAAAACGAGGCACGTGCGTTGGGAAAAGATGGCGGAGACCTGTGGCCGTCAGGTGTTGGAATTAAAAGTAGGCAGAGGAGGAGGAAGAGAAGCGAATCGAGCAGTCGCCTCCGCAGCCAGCAAGCCACAGCGAGTGAATCAACTGGAGGTGGCAACACACGGAGCAGGGTCAGCAGCCTCGGCCCTCTAGATGTGGCGACACTACATCTCTCATGATGCTCGGGTGCTTATTACATTAGCTGAGCCTCATGGGAAGTGTAGCTCTGAAACATCTGGAGGGCCAAGGTTGCAGAGCGCTGACATGGAGGAAGGGAATAGAATGAAGAGGCGAATGAATGATGACAATGAATGAAGAGGCGAATGAATGATGACAATGAATGAAGAGGCGAATGAATGATTATTTATAAAGGATTTTACCAGGAAGGATACATTGAGATTTATCTCGTTTTCAAGTATGTCCTGGGTTCAAGAACATCGAAATGTTACAATGATTGAAGAGGCGAATGAATGATGACAATGAATGTATAGGCGAATGAATGATGACAATGAATGAAGGTGCTGGAATGAGAGAGGATTCCCGCACTGTGCGTCAGAGACCAGATGAATAACGGACTCACCTCTACCCAGTCAAAAATTTGTTCATCGTTTGCCTTGTCCTCGATGATCAGCTGCGCGAGCCACTTGTTGAGTTCCTCCCCCGACAGCTCTTTCTTGGAGAGATTCTCCGACGTGCTTGTGCCGTCACTTAACGTGAAATCTAAATTCTGCAAAAATATAAAGAGTCGTGAAGCGCAACGTGTGCGGTCATCAGCGACCGGCGCGAACACAGGATGCAGAGAAAACGGCATCACGGGGGCAGAGCTCAGCGACCGGCGCGAACACAGGATGCAGAGAAAACGGCATCACGGGGGCAGAGCTCAGCGACCGGCGCGAACACAGGATGCAGAGAAAACGGCATCACGGGGGCAGAGCTCAGCGACCGACGCGAACACAGGATGCAGAGAAAACGGCATCACGGGGGCAGAGCTCAGCGACCGACGCGAACACAGGATGCAGAGCAAACGGCTTCACGGGGGCAGAGCTCAGCGACCAACATGAACACAGGATGCAGAGCAAACGGCTTCACGGGGGCAGAGCTCAGCGACCGACACGAACACAGGATGCAGAGCAAACGGCTTCACGGGGGCAGAGCTCAGCGACCGACGCGAACACAGGATGCAGAGCAAACGGCTTCACGGGGCAGAGCTCAGCGACCGACATGAACACAGGATGCAGAGCAATCGGCGTCACGAGGGCAGAGCTCAGCGACCGACACGCACATGGATGCAGAGCAAATGGCGTCACGGGGCAGAGCTCAGCGACCGACACGAACACAGGATGCAGAGCAATCGGCGTCACGAGGATAGAGCTCAGCGACCGACACGAACATGGATGCAGAGCAAATGGCGTCACGGGGCAGTGCTCAGCGACCGACGCAAACACAAGACGCAGAGCAATTGGTGTCACGAGGGCAGAGCTCAGCGACCGACACGAACACAGGATGCAGAGCAAACGGCGTCACGGGGACAGAGCTCAGCGACCGACACGAACACAGGATGCAGAGCAAACGGCGTCACGGGGACAGAGCTCAGCGACCGACACGAACACAGGATGCAGAGCAAACGGCGTCACGGGGACAGAGCTCAGTAGAAAGCTCACAGTTGCAGATCCATCTCACCTTCTCGCTCACGAAGCTTTGCACATCCTCCCCTTCAGGTAAAAAGTCTTTCCACTTTAAACAGGTTTCCCTCCACAAAGCGGCCACTTTCTTATGGCTCTGAAAAGGACACACGGGACCCGAGTGAGATCTACAGAAATCCAGATCATGTGGTCCGAGGCCGACGTCTTCTGATTGTTACGAATGAATCGATTCCTCAGACCAGGGCACGTTATTAACACACGCAGTGCTGGCAGCACGGAGGACACGAGTCCCTCCATCAGCTCCTTACCATTTGTTTGCATAGAAGGTGCAGGATTTCAGACAGTAAGATTCCTCCACGTCCCACCGGCTGCAGAGCTTTACCGAACTCTCTGCAAAAAAACACACGGCGTGATTAGCCGCCACGTCCAGGGTTAAACACGGCTCGGCCACGTCCCTGATAATACCAAATATTTTTTATTTTAGTGATCACTGGTCCCGCAGGGGTCTGAGCATCGATCGGGTGCGTCAGTGCGGCATGTTATTACTTGAGGAGATATAGCGCGACACGGCCGACCTGTCCGACCCCCTACGTGACAGTTGATCCAACTGACAGAAAATACCGGACGGCAGGAAGTGATGAGCGAGTCTGTCAATGGACTGATGCTCAGAGTGGCGAAGGAACAGGACAGATCCGATCCCAGGCACAAGGACCCAATGTATGCTGGACAACCCGATCCTAACAGCCAACAAGACGCACGGGAAAGTACGTCAGACAGTGGGAGTACTTCAGCGCTTAATCATCCCAGGGGCGCGGATATGGAGACACTGATCTCAGATCAACATGGACTGAGCGTTGTTTAAAAAACTGCTTCCTAGTTGAGTAAAATCCATTGGTAGTAAAGGGGTTAATTATACAGGAGGAAATATTTGGGGAGTTTCTCACTGTAGCTCCTCTATTTGACAGACGTCGCCATCTGCTGGTCAGAGAAAGCGCTACAGCAGCTCCTCAAATGGTTTAGCGCACTGGTTGACAAACCCCGGCCCCCCAGACGCTACTAAACTATAACTTCTATACGTGGCTACTCGAATATACAGATTTTTAACAAACTCCGTGAACTCACCGAGAGCTCTCAGTCTGTTCAAACGGTCTACTGTGGAGGTTGCACCGGGGCTGACTCGCTTAATGGTTATTTGAGGATATTTGAGCTGATTAGAGAACGACACACACACACACCATCTTATAAAAGGAACATAACAAATAAAGGAAGAATTGAGAAGTCATCCTGTGAAGGAACCGTTCCTTCCGTCTGTCCTGGCTCTCCAGACACCCCTTCGTTGCGGTCAGCCCGGCTACTGGGAGCGCTGTCCTCAGCGCCTCGAGCGGCTTGACCTGCCTGCTTCTGTTCCTCTGCCCTGGAGCCGTTAGGAATCTCCAGAAGGCCGCTCTCTGCCTTCTGAGGGTGAGTGTGGAGTGTAGCGTAGTTTGTAATAAAGACACCAGGCGCGGCTGTATGCTTTAAAACAGGATTCTCTCTCTCTGAGCTCTGAGAGTTCTCTGACTTTTTAATGAACAAAACGCCACCATTTATGCTGAAGTCCAACAGTCATAATTTGCATAAAATGACGCACCTCGTCCTACCCATACTAATTACATTATGTCAGTTATTTACAATAAACATTCTTTACATTCTTTAGCCTTCAGCTCACACAACATTTGTATATCCATTGTTCTAACATATCAGATTAAACACACACTATCAGAGATCCCTTGAATTAAACATGCAGCTAGATAATGGGAAAAGCCCTGGTGCATAAATTACACAGCAGTAAAGCTTGTTTACAGTTTACACAAAAACACATTTACCTACAGGAATATAAGTATTTTTAAAACCAAAGCTATGTCATTTTACACTAAACTAAACTAAACTAAAACCAAACGATGTAAAATATATTTAAAAACACACGATATAAATGAACATAAAGTCTCTTGGGGTTTGAAGCATGGAGCGTTACATCAGCTCCATGACATATGTCCCCCCTTCCAGAACGGCAGGGCAAGCTTAGATCCCAAACGGATCGCTTGCCACTGACGAGACCTCTCACCTTGCCCCTCTTCTGTGCCATCTTCAAAGTTCCATGGTTGCGGGCACATAAGCAAAGTCAGCGGGGTCTGACGGTTGCTGGAAGGCTGTGGGTCCATAGTCCCGGGGCAAGAGGCAGGCCAACCCTCTTGTCCAGTGCGCCAGGCAACAGGCCACCACAGTCCACAGGCATAAAATGTTTGTTAGGGGGCACCCTGAAATTACCCCCCATATCTTGCTCTGTCCAGGGCACCTCTGCGGACCCAGGACCCGAATACAGTCAGCAGTCACAGTTCCCAGTCTCGCCTTCTGCTCAGGGCCGGATTAAGAGCATCATGGGCCTGGTGCAGAGGATTTTGGTGGGCTTTTTTTTTACAAATACTGAGGCACGTACACAAACACATGCAGAGCACACACACACACACACGCAGATATATACAGAAGGGACACAAGCGCACGCAGCTATATACAGAGAGCACGCAGCTATATACAGAGGGCACGCAGCTATATACAGAGGGCACGCACACGCAGCTATACACAGAGGACACGCACGCGCAGCTATATACAGAGACGCACGCAGCTATATACAGAGAGCACGCAGCGCTATATACAGGAGAGCACGCAGCTATATACAGAGACGCACGCAGCTATATACAGAGGGCACGCAGCTATATACAGAGGGCACGCGCAGCTATATACAGAGACGCACGCAGCTATATACAGAGAGCACGCAGCTATATACAGAGAGCACGCAGCTATATACAGAGAGCACGCAGCTATATACAGAGAGCACGCAGCTATATACAGAGAGCACGCAGCTATATACAGAGGGCACGCAGCTATATACAGAGGGCACGCACACGCAGCTATACACAGAGGACACGCACGCGCAGCTATATACAGAGAGCACGCAGCTATATACAGAGAGCACGCAGCTATATACAGAGAGCACGCAGCTATATACAGAGGGCACGCAGCTATATACAGAGGGCACGCACACGCAGCTATACACAGAGGACACGCACGCGCAGCTATATACAGAGGACACGCACGCGCAGCTATATACAGAGGACACGCACGCGCAGCTATACACAGAGGACACGCACGCGCAGCTATACACAGAGGACACGCACGCGCAGCTATACACAGGGGACACGCACGCGCAGCTATACACAGGGGACACGCACGCGCAGCTATACACAGGGGACACGCACACGCAGCTATACACAGAGGACACGCACACGCAGCTATACACAGAGGACACGCACGCGCAGCTATATACAGAGGACACGCACGCGCAGCTATATACAGAGGACACGCACGCGCAGCTATATACAGAGGACACGCACGCGCAGCTATATACAGAGGACACGCACGCGCAGCTATACACAGGGGACACGCACACGCAGCTATACACAGAGGACACGCACGCGCAGCTATATACAGAGGACACGCACGCGCAGCTATATACAGAGGACACGCACGCGCAGCTATATACAGAGGACACGCACGCGCAGCTATACACAGGGGACACGCACACGCAGCTATACACAGAGGACACGCACGCGCAGCTATATACAGAGGACACGCACGCGCAGCTATATACAGAGGACACGCACGCGCAGCTATATACAGAGGACACGCACGCGCAGCTATACACAGGGGACACGCACGCGCAGCTATATACAGAGGACACGCACACGCAGCTATACACAGAGGACACGCACACGCAGCTATACACAGAGGACACGCACGCGCAGCTATATACAGAGGACACGCACGCGCAGCTATATACAGAGGACACGCACGCGCAGCTATATACAGAGGACACGCACGCGCAGCTATATACAGAGGACACGCACGCGCAGCTATACACAGGGGACACGCACACGCAGCTATACACAGAGGACACGCACGCGCAGCTATATACAGAGGACACGCACGCGCAGCTATATACAGAGGACACGCACGCGCAGCTATATACAGAGGACACGCACGCGCAGCTATAACAGGGGACACGCACACGCAGCTATACACAGAGGACACGCACGCGCAGCTATATACAGAGGACACGCACGCGCAGCTATATACAGAGGACACGCACGCGCAGCTATATACAGAGGACACGCACGCGCAGCTATACACAGGGGACACGCACGCGCAGCTATATACAGAGGACACGCACGCGCAGCTATATACAGAGGACACGCACGCGCAGCTATATACAGAGGACACGCACGCGCAGCTATATACAGAGGACACGCACGCGCAGCTATATACAGAGGACACGCACGCGCAGCTATACACAGGGGACACGCACACGCAGCTATACACAGAGGACACGCACGCGCAGCTATATACAGAGGACACGCACGCGCAGCTATATACAGAGGACACGCACGCGCAGCTATACACAGGGGACACGCACGCGCAGCTATACACAGGGGACACGCACGCGCAGCTATACACAGGGGACACGCACGCGCAGCTATACACAGGGGACACGCACGCGCAGCTATACACAGGGGACACGCACACGCAGCTATACACAGGGGACACGCAGCTATATACAGAGGACACGCACGCGCAGCTATATACAGAGGACACGCACGCGCAGCTATATACAGAGGACACGCACACAGTTATATATAGAGGACACGCACACGCAGCTATACACAGGACACACAGTTATATACAGAGGACACGCAGTTATATACAGAGGACACGCAGTTATATACAGAGGACACGCAGTTATATACAGAGGACACGCAGTTATATACAGAGGACACGCAGTTATATACAGAGGACACGCAGTTATATACAGAGGACACGCATTTATATACAGAGGACACGCAGTTATATACAGAGGACACGCATTATATACAGAGGACACGCAGTTATATACAGAGGACACGCAGTTATATACAGAGGACACGCAGTTATAACAGAGGACACGCAGTTATATACAGAGGACACGCAGTTATATACAGACACACGCAGTTATATACAGAGGACACGCAGTTATATACAGAGGACACGCAGTTATATACAGAGGACACAGTTATATACAGAGGACACGCAGTTATATACAGAGGACACGCAGTTATATACAGAGGACACGCAGTTATATACAGAGGACACGCAGTTATATACAGAGGACACGCAGTTATATACAGAGGACACGCAGTTATATACAGAGGACACACAGTTATATACAGAGGACACGCAGTTATATACAGAGGACACACAGTTATATACAGAGGACACACAGTTATATACAGAGGACACACAGTTATATACAGAGGACACGCAGTTATATACAGAGGACACACAGTTATATACAGAGGACACAGTTATATACAGAGGACACGCAGTATATATACAGGACACGCAGTTATATACAGAGGACACACAGTTATATACAGAGGACACACAGTTATATACAGAGGACACGCAGTTATATACAGAGGACACACAGTTATATACAGAGACACACAGTATATACAGAGGACACACAGTTATATACAGAGGACACGCAGTTATATACAGAGGACACACAGTTATATACAGAGGACACACAGATATATATACAGAGGACACGCAGTTATATACAGAGGACACACAGTTATATACAGAGGACACACAGTTATATACAGAGGACACACAGTTATATACAGAGGACACGCAGTTATATACAGAGGACACACAGTTATATACAGAGGACACACAGTTATATACAGAGGACACGCAGTTATATACAGAGGACACACAGTTATATACAGAGGACACACAGTTATATACAGAGGACACACAGTTATATACAGAGGACACGCAGTTATATACAGAGGACACACAGTTATATACAGAGGACACTCAGTTATATACAGAGGACACACAGTTATATACAGAGGACACACAGTTATATACAGAGGACACACAGTTATATACAGAGGACACACAGTTATATACAGAGGACACGCACCTATAAACAGAGGACACGCACCTATAAACAGAGGACACGCACACTACGCATATATACACAGAGTGACACCTGCATACATCAGACACATATGTGAACACACACTAATATATACAGACACAAAAAAAAACATATCTTCAACTAGAGCAGCAGGAGAAGTGGTAAACATTTACATTAAACACTGTTTGCACATAACTGCTTTGCAGGTTAAGATGTAGCTGCTCTTTCAGCAGCCTGGTTGACTGTTAGCTACGGGTCTCCCCCTCCCCCCCCCCCCCGGGTCTCCCCCCCGGGTCTCCCCCCCCCCCCCCATGTCATTCTGGAGCTATTGAGACATAATTGAGTGTAAACAAGAGGTAGCCTCAGCATCCTTCTCTTATCTCCCGGTGGTTGGAGCAAAAGCTTCTCAAAGTCTTCACACTGTGCAGGGAAAGGGGCAGCACGTGGCTTCAAACAGCAGCTCCACCTCTCAGCCTCTGCCCAAAGGAAACGCTGTGGTTTTATCCAAGGTCCGGGTTCTGCTGCCGGCATGGCTGATCAAAGCTAACTCGGCACTTGCTATCAGCCGACCAGCTCCTGTGGGCCTATTTTTAGAACGAGGCCTGGAGCGACCGCTCCATCCGCCCCATGTTAATCCGGCCCTGCTTCTCCTGATGCCCTCCTCCTGAACATTTATAAAGGTCCCAGCCCACGGCAATCCCCAAAATCCCAAAAGGGCGCAATTCTTCCTGGGGCCAGGAACTTGATTGCCTCTCAGAATGGTCACTCACCGGTCTCCTGGGAAGGGGGGAAGTGATCTCCTCTCTTTCTGCACCTTGGTTGGTAGGGGTGGCATTATGAGGGTCTCCATTTTCCTCGGGGAACAGTCGCACGTGAATGCCAAAACAGCCTCCAGCAACACCGGGTACAAATGCTCTTTGGTGCAAAATATATCAGGGGCAATGACTCTACCCCCTGTTGTGCTGCTCTCCTCCATGGTGGGCACATGGGTGCTGGCAGCTTGTGCCAGGGACAACTCATCTTGGAGCTGTTGGCACTGTGCTTGTGTCCCTTCGAGCTCAGCCTGCAGGTGGCTGACAGTGCCCTGGTGCTCCTGCTCCAATACACCTAGTTGGTGTGTCAGACGGCTCACCTCCATCTCGCTTGCCTTAGTTTGAGCGAGGCTCTTCTGAGCTGCGTCTGCTTCTCGTAGCTGGTGTTGGTTCTGGAGCAGCATTATTTCCTCTTGCTGCTCATAGACCCGTGCCTGAAACGTATCCCGGGAGAGCTGTGTCTGCTCCAACTCCTGCTCACAGCGCTCCAGACGAGTTTTAAATGTGGTAATTTCTATCTGTAGAGCCGCTCTGGTTCGCCGTTCGTCCTCCAGCTGCTCAATCACTACACGGGAGCTGCGCTCCAGCTCCGCTATCTGCGCCTGAGCACCACGGAGCTCCGTGTGTAGGTCGATGTTACAGTCCTCACAGACCTGCAGCTGGGATGACAACTTTCATATACTGACCGACTGTTCTCGTACTTCCATGCAGCGACCATTTCTCTCCTCCATGACAGCTCGCAGCTCATCCTGTAGCCGGTGCAATCGCAGGCCAGTCTCTTTCTCGCTCTGGGTTGCAAAGTCTAGTTGCCCTTTCAAGGTCTCTACCTCCCTTCGAAGCGGGTCACAACATTTGCATTCGCTCTCCAGCACCACCTCCATTTCTTTCACCCGTCCACCCCTCCGCTTCTTTTTAGCCTTACTTGAGGGTGGGTTGACGGTCACGGTTGGTGCGGAGGCATATTTTGTTTGGGTCTTGGCGTTGGCAGAAGCCGATGCTTCCAAAATCCCTGCTCTCTGCCAATCCAAGTCTGTAGACACCCTCTGGGTGTGTGGTGTAGTTGCCAGCCAGTTCTCCTCCTGGCCACGAATGTCCCCTGGTTCCATCCAGCCTGGGACCTTGTATTTACTGTATTCCACATGCAGAGGGTTAAAATCTTCCTGGTCCTGCACAGCTTCCCCTTTCTGCAATAAACAGACCTCATTCCAAACGCTCTGGAACAGGTCCATGCTAGGGTTTGGACCATATTGCTTGAGGCGTCTTTTTACCTCCTTGAGCGTTTCCATCTCGCTCCTGGTTGCACCAAACTTGTGCCTTTGACCCTTTCTTCAATATTCGTTCCTTCCATGGCTTTCCAGCAGGTCCTTCAGGGTGTTCTGCTTGCAGGCTGTATAGTTTGTCATCTCGGGGTGCATTGGTGTTGGAGAGCCTCTATCCACACCGCTTGCCACCAATGTGATGGAACCGTTCCCTTCCATCTGTCCTGACTCTCCAGACACCCCTTCGTTGCGGTCAGCCCGGCTACTGGGAGCGCTGTCCTCAGCGCCTCGAGCAGCTTGACCCGCCTGCTTCTGTTCCTCTGCCCTGGAGCCGTTAGGAATCTCCAGAAGGCCGCTCGGTACCTTCTGAGGGTGATAGTGTATAGTGTAGCGTCGCTGAAATAAAGACACCAGGCGCGGCTGTATGCTTTAAAACAGGATCCTCTCTCTCTGAGCTCTGAGAGTTCTCTGACTTTTTAATGAACAAAACGCCACCATTTATGCTGAAGTCCAACAGTCATAATTTGCATAAATGACGCACCTCGTCCTACCCATACTAATTACATTATGTCAGTTATTTACAATAAACATTCTTTACATTCTTTAGCCTTCAGCTCACACAACATTTGTATATCCATTGTTCTAACACATCAGATTAAACACACACTATCAGAGATCCCTTGAATTAAACATGCAGCTAGATAATGGGGAAAACCCTGGTGCATAAATTACACAGCAGTAAAGCTTGTTTACTGTTTACACATAAACACATTTACCTACAGGAATATAAGTATTTTTAAAACTAAAGCTATGTCATTTTACAATAAACTAAATTAAACTAAAACCAAACGATGTAAAATATATTTAAAACCACACGATATAAATGAACATAAAGTCTCTTAGGGTTTGAAGCATGGAGCGTTACATCAGCTCCATGACACATCCTATGATTGTTCGAGCCCCCTGTGGTCTCTTAACGCGCTTTTTCCAGGCAGCGGCCAAAGAGGCGATTCCCAAATAATGTGACAATATAAATGGGATATTTAGCTCCTCTCGTCCACAATGTCTGCATCAATGCGTCCAATTCTCCTTCGCCTGAGCTCACTGTGACCAGTAAAGCAATATTCGCCTCCGAGTCTTCATTAAAATCTAGACTTTCCATTTGGAAAATATTCGCGTTCTCCTTCTGAGCCACCAGGACCATTTCAATGCTCTATGTGGTCCCAGCGCCTCTTTACGCAGAAACCCCTCAGTATTCTGATTTAATTCTGGTAAGATTCATTTTATATCATTAAATTAACCCCCCTCCCCCCTCCAATGGTTTTTCCAGTTAAAAAAAGGTTGAAAACCTGCGCCCCCCACTCACATTATCAGCTCTTTCAATGAGATCCCCCCTTCTTTCAACATTGGGGTCACCAGCTCAGCCAGGTACAACCAGATATGTGGTATATCAATGGCCATGTCATCGGCCAGCTCCAGCGTATCGGAAAACCTGGGAAGAAAGAAAGAAAAATCACTTTGTTCCGTATGACATCCCAGAGCTTTATCACCCTTTGATGGAGCCTCCGGTAGCGACACGTAAAGGACAGCCGGTCAGGGGGACGTGATCTCACCCGGTGAAGACGTCTTGCTTGCAGAGTTTCCCAGACTGCACCAGCTGGTAGAGGAGCTGCCCCATGTGATCTCGGGTGATCTGACTCCGCTCCAGTGTGGACTCCACTCCCACCCGGACAAATACTGAGAGCGATCCAAGAGTCCGGAGCTCCTCCACGCACTGCATGGCCTCCTAGGGTCACGGGGAACACAAAGAACACAGGGCATCAGCCAAGGGGAAGGAACGCCGCACCAAACCGCTGGACGCAGATCACAATGGAGATGCTAAGAGGAACATTCACAACGTCCACCCGGGAATCTGAATTCCGAAAAACATACTGTGTGTGCCGCATCTGTCGATGCACCCCAAGTCAAAGTGACTTACGTCACAAACGGATAGGTCAAAATGAACAGAACCCAGAGAGGACGCTCTCCATGACAGATTGAACCTGGGCTGCCATCAGGGGTGAGAGCCATAACTCATCTCAGGAACGAGACCTAGAAATAGATGTGTACCACGTGATCCAGGAAAGGCAGCCTCCAGCAGCATCTGTACAAAGAAAGGAACCGGCACCCCAGCCTTTCCTCTTAGGGCAGGTTTATTGGAGGTGCATCTAGAAGCGACGTTTCAGGACCTCACAAACCTTTTCCAAGCTTGAAAAAGGCTCATGCGGAGCCGAAACGTTGCTTCTGTATGTACCTCCAATAACCCTGCCCTAGAAGGCTGGAGCGCCCGTTGCGTTCATTGTGCATGGCTCATCTTAGGGGCCCGTGTGAAGCGGCCGGCCCTCCCAACAGCCAAAGCAGGAGGAGACAATAAAGCAGGCCAGGCCACGTTAATGTGGCGGCAACAACCCAAGTAAGGGTCCAGGAGATGTCCACTGGTACGCCGAACCTGAACTCTTGCCACCAAAATCCAGATGGAGTCGTGTAGAAATGTGGCCCCTGACTGAGCACACAAGACGACGCTCTGCGACCCAGCGTTATTTTGTCTCACCTTATAGTCGTTTATATGGAGAAACTCGTCAATAATGGCTTTAGACTTCCTCTCCATCTCCTCTTCTGGCAGAGACGCTTTGTCGGCTTCCCGGGTCTCCGATTTCTCGGCTTCCGGAGATTCAGCTTTTGCTGCAAAAACGAGAAAAAATAAAGAGTGAGAAAAGGTGACAGAGGAGACGGGGAACCAGGAGAGGAACGAGGGGGGAACCAGGAGAGGAACGAGGGGGAACCAGGAGAGGAACGAGGGGGAAACCAGGAGAGGAACGAGGGGGAAACCAGGAGAGGAACGAGGGGGGAACCAGGAGGGAGGAGAGGGGGGAACCAGGAGAGGAACGAGGGGGGAACCAGGAGAGGGAGGAGACGGGGGAACCAGGAGAGGGAGGAGACGGGGGAACCAGGAGAGGGAGGAGACGGGGGAACCAGGAGAGGGAGGAGACGGGGGAACCAGGAGAGGGAGGAGACGGGGGAACCAGGAGAGGAACGAGGGGGGAACCAGGAGAGGAACGAGAAGCTGCATCCTGCGACACAGGGTGTATTCACTGAACCCTGAAAGGGGGGGGGGGGACAGTCAAGGGACCTGGAAATTAACCTAAAATAGGATATTTATTAAGACGTCACATCGCAGTTTTCGGGCCCCGATACGATCCGAGCAGGACTTGAGGTTGGCTGATAGAGAACGCACCCGGCCAGATCACGGCGCCCCACACGAAAGGCAAACCTGGAGCCTCTGCAATGAGTCCCTATGTGTTTCCGGCTTCCACCGTGACAGGGAAGACGCCGCGAGTCAATGCAGAGGCTCCAGGATTCCGGATCCAAGGGATCATACTGGGACATCCCAAAAATTAATAATTGGGCAATTTTAATACATCGACTCTGAGGCTCCTATTGCTTCTCTTTCTTGCTTTTATTAACATAGCAGCAAGTGGCAACTAGCAAGAACTTTGAAAATATGAAGCATTTATATTGAAATAAAAGAGAAAACATAACAGTAATAACAGGTATATGGTATCTTCCAACACCCCTTCCACTCCTTTGGATCTGTCCTCTTTCCTGTTCAGTGCCCATCAAAACCGATCCACGTCCCTCCTACTTCCTCTTTCTTAGCTGCTCGGCGACTAGATAAGTATATATATTATCTCTGCTGCGATATCCCGTTTTTGACAATTGATTTTGGGATATACATACATACATGTGTTTATACAGTGATTTATTTATGTTTGTTTAGTCTCTAGCGAGCGCCCGGCTTTAACCGCGGCGTTCGCGTTTTTTCTCAAGTTTCCCTTTGATCCTCCTGGTGACCGCGGTGTAACCCCGTCTGCCTGCCTCTCCGAGACGCCGCACGCGCTCGCTGGCTAGGTGGGCGGGGTGTACCCGATAGGTCTGCGCACGCAGGGGAAATTCCGGACATTCTCCCGGCTTCATCCAGCGCCATGCCTCGTGGAAAGACCCCGCAACGTGCAGCCTCCCCGGCAGAGATCTCAGCACAGTCCTCCGATGAGAGTGCGGGTGAGCAATCCCAACCTCCCGTGCTTGTGCAGGCACAGATAGACCCTTACATGCAGGCGTCCATTGACTCTGCTGTATTTAAAGCGGTTTCAGTTTTATCTGCAGATTTTACCCGCTCATTAAAAGATATTATGGCAGAAAATCGCCACCCTGATGACCCCCCGCCACTGGCGGATTATGATATGGGCAACACACTCACCGCGGTGAGGCCCCCCGAGCTCCCCCTGGCCACCACGGGGAAACAGTCTGTGAGAAAAGCACGGCACATGACTGGAGGGGCTGGCATCCCCGCAACAATGCCGGGACACGTGCACCCATCCCCCATTGCTGCATCCCGTAAACAGGCTCCTGCACACACAACATCATCTCACTCCAAGAGATTTAAATTACCTTCTGTCTCCAACCCTGACACCGCTATTGTCCCTGCCCCGCTTCAGGACTCTATCCCTGACTCGGAGGAGGAGGACACTAGCGATGTCATAGACGTCTATGCCTCGGATGAGGAGTTCACTGAAGACACCGTAGAGGTTGATACGGCAGCCCGCCCGGGCATTATCTATGACCCTTTGGGGAACCCCCTTTTCTGCCCAGAAGACCTGTCTCATCCACGGTCCGCAGATTGGTCCCCATTACCCCACGTTGAGAAGTGAGTGGATGCGCAGGTGCGAAAAGCCCTGGATAAAAATACACGAAACCGCATGAAAGCGGAATGCCCTCACCCCACCACGAGTGGTAAAACGTGCTTAACACCCGAAGTGGATAAGGCGTTCGTAGATTTTGTCACCCCTAAAGGCTGGACGCCCAGCAAGGGCATAGACCATGCTTTTAAGGTGTGCCAAGACAAACTACTGGACACTATGGGTCCTCTGATAAAGTTGCTGGATACAGCAGAACGAGCCAAACTTTCCGGTGAACCCCTGGACCCGGTCCAGATAACTAACTGGACCCAACGGTCTCTTAGTTTTTTGGGTAACGCCAACACAGCATTAGCTTCTGAAAGGCGTAAATGTATCTTACTCAAGATGGATCGTCAATTAGCTGGTGTGGCGGATAATGAATTGGGCGCTGCGGCCAATGGGGCTTTGTTTGGGAAGACTTTCCTCAGAGATATGAATGAATATTCCGGGGCCTTCAATACCATGGAATGGGTGTCCAATTCACTCAAGAAAGTGTTCTCCGGGGTTTTTCCACGGGCCGGTGGATATCGGGGCCGAGCTACCGGCCGTGCAAAACCCTTCGCTTCAGGTCCCACAGGAGGCAATCCCTCCACTGCAACGGCTCCCACGCCGTCCCCGTTCTTCCCTTCCCGATCCCGACCATGGAGGGGCAGAGGATTCCGGGGTTCCAGAGGCGGTCATTCTTCCTCAACCTTCAGGCATACAGGTACCTTTAAACCTTCTTCATCCGTCCACGACCAAAGTAGGAGGTCGTTTAAAATTGTTTCACACAGCATGGTGTCACATTACGTCGGACCCTTGGGTCCTCAATACGGTTCTAGGTTTCGTTCTGGAGTTCTCTTCTCCCCCGCTCCAACGGCATATTCCTCCCCCTCTCCCCTTTTCAGGGGACGGTCAGGCGCTAGTGGAGCGGGAGAGTACAGAACCATACCAAAAAGGAGCCATAGAACGGGCCCCGCGGTGTCCCTCGGGCTTCCTGAGCAACCTGTTCCTGGTCCCCAAGAAGGGCGGAGGTGTTCGCCCAGTTATCAACCTCAAGGAGTTGAATGGGTCAGTGATTTACCGTCATTTCCAGATGGAAGGCATGCACATGCTCAAAGAAATATTGAGACCCCGCGATTGGTTGGCAAAAGTGGATCTCAAGGATGCATACCTGACCATCCCTATTGCCAAAGAATCACGGGATTTCCTTCAGTTCCGTTGGGGTCCCGACCTATGGCGATTTCGCTGTCTGCCGTTCGGCCTCTCTTCGGCTCCTTGGTGTTTTACCAAGATGCTGAAACCGGTCGTGGCATGGCTACGCGCCAAAGGGGTCCGTCTCATTATATATTTGGACGACGTGTTGCTGATGGCCTCCTCGGAAGCTCAGCTGCACCTCCACATATATTGGACGGTCAGTCTCTTCCAGTCTCTGGGATTTCTGGTGAATCAGGAAAAATCAATCCTCTCTCCATCTCAAACCCTGGAATTTCTGGGATTCGGGGTGCACAGTGTCATGATGTCTATCACTGTCCCTCTACCCAAGTGCCGATCTATCTTACGCGAGGTACGGTCCCTTTTGGAGGCTCACACCCCATCCTTACGGGACCTAGCTCGCGTGATCGGTCTCCTAGCGGCCACACGGCTAGCTGTCAAACCAGCCCCGTTACATTATCGGGCCCTCCAACGCCTGAAGGCCCTTTTTCTCAGAAGGGGTCTCCCCTACTCCGCTCCGATCTCTCTCTCGGGAGACGCCAGACTGGACTTGGAATGGTGGATCGTTCACCTCCACTCCTGCAACGGCAGGCCTATCCTGGTGCCACCCCCGACGCTTACAATCGACTCAGACGCTTGTGGGTCAGGTTGGGGTGCTTACTGCAACGGTTCCTCCACGGGAAGTCGCTGGTCTGTGCAGGAGCGTCAACTGCACATGAACGGTCTGGAGCTCCTGGCAGGACTTTTTGCACTGCAGAGTTTCCTCAAAGATCGCGTTCATCGTTCAGTCCTCCTCCGGATGGACAACTTCCCAGCAGTTCGATATATCAACTCGCTGGGCGGACCTCGCTCCCTTCTTCTGACAACAATGGCTTCCCGCCTCTGGGAGTGGTGTTTTCAGACCGGGATCGAGGTCCAAGCACAGTTCATTCCAGGTATCTCGAACCAATTCACGGATTGGAACTCGAGACACACAGAAGACTCCGGAGATTGGCGTCTGAGCTCGGCAGCTTTCTCCGACGTGACATCCCTTTGGGGGACCTTTTCACGCGGATCTGTTTGCCAGCCGGCTCAACGCCCATCTTCCGATCTTCTTCAGTTGGCGGCCAGACCCTTCAGGATTGGTCCGGGTCTGAAGCTTTCCTTCAGGATTGGTCCGGGGCTCGCCAGTACGCCTTCCCGCCATTTCAAATGATAGCTCGCACACTGAGTCAGGTCAGGACGCAACAGGCCCAGATTGTGATCATCACACCCTTTTGGCAGAACCAACCTTGGTTCCCGGTACTATTGGATCTCCTCATGGATGTTCCCCGTGTTCTCCCGACTCTCCAGGATCTCCTGAGAGACGCCTCCGGGCAACCTCACCCTCTCCTGTCATCAGGATCCAGTCAGTTATTGGCCTCACTGGTTTCGGGACGCCCGGGGGAGCCGGAGAGATTTCGGACCGAACTACCGCACTCCTACGCCAGGCGTGGGCCCCAGGTACTCGATCCTGCTACAAGTCAGCTTGGCTCACCTGGCATCATTGGTGTCTGTCAAGGGATCAAGATCCCTTCCAGGCCCCTTTGAGCTTTGTTTTGGATTTCCTTACGGATATCTTCAATCAAGGCAAAGCTTATCGCACTCTTAATGTGTATAGATCAGCTTTATCAGCTTACCACATGGGTTTTCAGGGGACACCTTTGGGCAAACATCCGTTGGTGTGTTGTCTGCTTAAGGGTATCAGATCTGACCGTCCTCCGTTGCCTAGATATACGACAACTTGGGACGTGCATATCCTCCTTGACTTTTTGGAACAATGGCCCTCTAACAAGGATTTAACCCTACGTCAGCTTTCGGCAAAATTATTGGCCCTTCTTTGCATGATTTCTTGCAAACGGGTGGCTGATGTCAGGGCGTTAGACTTCAAAGCTCGTTCTTTCACACCAGAAGGTGTGCGCTTTGACATCTCCCGCCGTACCAAAACGTCCATTTCATCTGCCTTTTACCCGGCCTTCCCGTCACGCCCGGCTTTATGCCCGGTCCTTTGCCTTCAGGAATACGAATCTCGCACTACCGCCCTCCGGGGCACAGAGGTTTCACCTCTCTTCATTTCTTTCCAATCTCCCTTCGCTTCGGTAGGTACTACTACGCTCGCGCGCTGGCTCTTAGTGTTAGCGGGTGTAGATACCTCGATTTTTGGACATCATTCGGTTCGTAGCGCTGTTGCTTCTTCCGCTGTTTCGGCAGGTTGTCGGTTGGAGGACTTATTGCGATCAGCTGACTGGTCCAGGGAGTCCACCTTCCGTTCATTTTATTTCAAACCTGTTGTTCATTGGTCATCCGCAGTTGTGGGTTAGCTTTGAACAAGCAATAGGAGCCTCAGAGTCGATGTATTAAAATTATAGAATTTAGCTAAGTATGACGATAAGTTAGAATTTTAATAATAAGACTCTGAGGCGAGTATTGCCCACCTCTCCCGCCGCTAGTGTGGTTTTGGTTGTTTCCTGGGTCTGCGGATCCAATATCTTCCACTCATGTTTTTTCTTTCCTCAGCCTCATAACGGATTTCCTGGTTCCCGGTGGATTGCCCTTTGGGTTCCCTATATACCTACACTGATCACCTCGTACAGCAAAGAAAGAGGAAGTAGGAGGGACGTGGATCGGTTTTGATGGGCACTGAACAGGAAAGAGGACAGATCCAAAGGAGTGGAAGGGGTGTTGGAAGATACCATATACCTGTTATTACTGTTATGTTTTCTCTTTATTCAATATAAATGCTTCATATTTTCAAAGTTCTTGCTAGTTGCCACTTGCTGCTATGTTAATAAAAGCAAGAAAGAGAAGCAATACTCGCCTCAGAGTCTTATTATTAAAATTCTAACTTATCGTCATACTTAGCTAAATTCTATAATTAAAGAGAAAAGTGAAGATGTTGTCATTGTCCGTTTCTCCTGATCCTGGATTACTCTGTTCATACACGCAGGTTACACGGACGAGCTCACACACGGATACCCAAGACTCACTCACCGGGACCTTTGTGTTTGCGTTCCAGCCCTGCGTTTTTCTCCACCTCTGCGCCGCTCATCAGCTGCTTCACCGTCTGAAGCGTTTCCCTGCGCAGCTCCTCCTGATTGTCTATTAGCTCTTTACTACTGCTGCCTCGGATAAAGTTACTGGAACGTGCGGCTGGGGAGGCGGCAGCAGCGGGGCCTGCGGGCTTGTCATTCTTCTCACGGCTGAAAAGAGACAACTATATGATCACCAGCTCCTCAACCGGCACGTCCAGAATCTCCGTGACCCTCAGCAGCACCTTCATGCCGGTTCTCTGTTCACCACGAACCTCACCGGAAGTTTAGATGTCACAGTTACAAGTATTTATAAAGCGCTAACAAGTTCCGTAGCGCTGTACAATGGGAGGCAGAATAACAAGAGAAGACCCTGCTCAAGAGCTTACAATCTAAGAGGAGAGGGGGGGCACACTGGGTGAGGGTAATAGCAGAGTATGTGAAGTAGCGGGTGCATGGGGGGGGGCTGTGCAGGAGTTGGATCAAGAAATGTACAGTGGGGGGAACCAAGGAGTGATCCAATAGGCTTCTCTAAAGTATGTAAGTGGATCACAACATGATACCCACCAGCACCGTAAGATTGGTTCTAGTTACCTTACAAACCTCACCAGAACCTTACATGGTGGTTGTAAGTACACCATGCACCTTAACAGCACTTTAATGGTGGTTCTAGGTACACCATGAACCTCAATGATGGTTCTCTGTACACCCCGAACCTCACATGGTGGTTCCAAGTACACCAGACACCTTAACAGCACCTTCATGATGGTTCTAGGCACACCTTAAACCTCACCAGAGCCTTCCTGATGGTTCCAGGCACACCACAAACCTCACCAGAATCTTAAATGATGGTTCTAAGCACACCATGTACCTCACCAGCACTTTACTGTAGGTTCTAGGTTCACAATTGAAATCACCAGAACCTGAATGATTCTTCTAGTGCTGGGGTCAGCAACCTTGGCTCTACAGATGTTTTGGAACTACATCTCCCATGATGCTCAGCTACTCATTAGATTGGCTGAGCCTCATGGGAAATTTAGGCCCAAAACATCTGTAGAGCCAAGATTCCTGAAGCTTGTTCTAGTGGGTGGGGGGGATCATCTTCAATTTATATAGCGTATGCCATTTTAACCCTTTCCATGGGGTTAAATCACACTTCTACTAGTGGTCTAGTCTGCACTCGGTGCACGCATTGGCCGCACGCTGGCAGAGGGAATACGGGAATCTGGTGCACTGATTGGTTGAACTTGCGTTAAAGTATGTTTTAACCCCTTCACAAGGCGTAAAACCTGTGCGTCTACGGGGGAAACAGCGCCATCTTTTCGGGGCCGATTCCGATATTCTGTAAATTTAAAGTCGTGAAAAAGAAAAAACACAAATCTGACATTATGCAACAACGGAGATTAATAACATTTTAAAGATTGAACCATTTCCACTTCATTTATTCAATTAAATTAAATATATATTTTTATTTAAGCTTTTTACAATATGGCCGTGTTTAGACTCTGGCTTTTGCAACGATCCCTCATATGACCCTGTAATTAAGGGGTCGGCAGACGTTGCCATCCAGATGTTTTGGAGCTACATCTGCCATGATGCTGAGCTACTCATTAGGTTCTTAGAGCCTCATGGGAAATGTAGTTCCAAAAGAACTGAGGGGCTGAGCTCGCAGACACCTGCTATAGGAAATAGGTACTGGGAACCAATAGACCCTGCATCTCCTGTACGGGGGAATTCCCTTATCACGCTCATGTGTAATACTATCTGAGAGCAGGGGAAGCCGTACAGCAAGAGTTGTCACAGCCTGATGTGGGAGAAGCTCAAGAATCGGCAGCTACCTGTGGGTCCTCGCGTATCGTGGCTGCATTGAGCCAACTTGTCCAATTATCGGCAAATAAATGGCCGATACTGATATCAGTAATTTGTTGAGTATCGGCCACCGATTAGGGACTATCCCTAGGGTCTACAGGAAATTTGGGTTAAAATGACAAAAAACATCCCTTCTTAATAAAGCCACCAAGACCAGCACCAGCACCTTACCAGGCCAGACAGGGCTAACCATGAAGGTGGCACCACGTGATATGTTTGGAAGTTAAAAGCCACACTTTATGGACCTGGTTGATTTGAGGGATTGTGAGCAGACTTGGCCGTTGGAGGCGTCGCTGCAGACAGACGAGCGAGTGACAGTTTCAGCGAGGGCATGGGGTTGATTACCTTGTAAGAATCCGGCGAGAATCCTGGTCAGCGCTTGCAGGGGAGGACGACGGTGACGGCGACTGCTGGAGGGCAGAGAATCGGTTTAGTCCTGGGGCACCCGGCCGCAAAGACTCTATCAGAGACAAACAGAACAAAAAGGTTCTACTTGTGGGATACGAGCATCACATCAGCGGCAAAACAAACATGGCGGCACGTGGACAGAAGTCACGCTCCATCGACAGCCCGGCGAAACGCGTGTGACAACCTTCCCTGTACATCATCTGGATTTATAGCGACACTGTATCATTGCGCATTGCTCCATGAAGACCCTTCTATACCTTCGAGGAATCCCTACCCTCGGATTGGGCCATCATGTCCGGGGGACCCGACCAGGCTCACTCACAGCTTTCCATGACAGCCCCCATCTAGCAGCAGCGCACAAACACAGCAGGTGATATAAGGGGTGGGATGTGATTTTACTGACTTGGTCTGGACATTAAAGGGCTTTATAGTCCCGTTCCCCCCCCTGAGCACGCGACCGCTTCCCCCGCGACCCCCCCCCCTCGCGACCTTTCTCAGCAGTTTTAATATATTTTTTCCCGTTTTTTAATAAAACCGATGGATGGTATAAAACAGGGGGAAATGGAAATGTTTTTGTAGAACGTTGGTAAAACGTCACTCGGGCCTGCTGTTTGAATGAAGCGACGCCGGCGCGCGATACGGTACAAGCGGGTTCCCTTACCTGTCTCGCTGGCCTTGGCACCTCCGCTGCTTCCTTTGCCCCAGCTGCCAGGCTGAGCTTTTGGCACCAGCTGGATTTTCTCATCTATCATTGGCTGAGCAAAGAAACACCCGATCGTTACTCATAGGCACTGTGTGCGCCCTGTGTACCCCCAATGCCACATAAACCACGCGAGGAATCGAAACGAGCACGTTCCTTCAACCATACAGTGAATCCAGGAAAAGTGACCAACAGGTAATTACCAAAATATAGTAACCATCTTTATATACATATAGAAGCATTCGACCCCTTATTATTTTATATAGCGCCAGCGTATTCCACAGTTCTGTACAATGGGCACAGTATAGACAGGGTTACAATACATTGAACAACATTTGACAAACCAGTACAGGAGGAAATGAGGCCCTAATCCCGTGGGAACTCACAATCTAGAAGGGTTGGGGTGGAAACAGGAAGAGAGGACTGCAAGGCAAGAGCGACGGGCCGCCAGGCGAGAGGAACGGGCCGCCAGGCGAGAGGAACGGGCCGCCAGGCGAGAGGGGCGGGTTATTATCCAAACCTTTGTGGTTATATATTCTACAGGTACTCTTAGATAGATTTTGCTCGTTATATTTGGGATATATATAAAATGTATCCATAGAATACATTTTAGAGGATAAATGTGGTCAGCTACAATGTATTCAAACAGCTATCCATGTATATAAAGCCAGGTGTGACTCCAGATACCCAGGGAGATCAACGTTTCATCAGCCATCCTCAAACATAAAAAAACTCGTCTCTCAGGGTGTCTGAGTTCACTCCATACCTTTAACGAGTTCTACAACCTGGTGCTCTAACCATCTGCCCTTATGGGTGGTCCTCCATTGATTTAATAAAAAACTCCTGCAAGTCGAAGAATTAAACGGACAGGACCCGGCGTCCTCTGAGAGGCAAAAAAAATCTATCACAATCATTTACATGAGAAATAGTCGCTAAAGAACTGGCCGGGGCGGATGGGCAATGAGAGATCAGGAGCCCCCCTGGTGGTGAGTTCTGGCATGCAGTGGGGACTGCATGAGAGGGGCAGGTCTGAACAAGTCTTAGGGGCCCCTCTCCAATGCAGGGCTCTTGGGCAGTGCCTCATTGCCCTAATGGTTAGTCCACTGGAACTGGCTTTGTCCATGGGGAGAACTAGAAGGAAAGAGACAGTGAGTGCAATGCTCATTCTGCCTGTGCATTTCATGCCACCCCGGTGTACTCTATAGAATATGGGGGGGGACGTTGATGGTTGTGGGTGTCATTTTGATACACGAGGCCATGCCTGGCCACTGCGCGCAGACCTTACCCTGGGTTAGAGCATCCTCTGGGTTATATTTGGGGGAGAATCGCCGTTTAATCTTACCTTTGTAATTTTCAGGAATTTGGATGGGTCCAGGACGCGGTTGTTCTTTGCTCCCTGCACCGTGTTCCACCCTCCTTCCTCCACTCTCTGAACCCCTGCTGGGGACAAGCATAGCCTGTGAACACAGCAGCCTCCTTACTGGACATGTCTCCGGCTGCACCTACACGGGAGCAAGAGGATAACGCCGCCGGCAACTCTCACCTGGTCGTCGCTTCTCTTTGGTCATCAGCTGTTGGACTTTCCTCTGCTCCTCCTGCTCTTCGATCTTGGCCTCCTTGTGGATCTGCTCTATGGTTTTGGGGCCCTGGTCGGCTCTTCTCGACACCCAATTACACTAAACAACCACCAAAAAAAAAACCACAAACTTCAAATCACCGTGGCCGACAATGCACGGGACGAACCCACCCAGGAGCGAGGCATACGTACCAGTCGGAGGTCTATTACGTCCTGCAGCATGAAGCGGATTCGAGACGACGTCTTCCTCTCCTTCACGATCTTCCCCATCTGGTGGAAGTACTGATCCATGCGGGGCTGGAGAGAAAAAGGTCATCGATAAAACATCTGACGATTTGTGCCGACGCGCGGCATGCAAGAAGACAGTCACAAGAGCCACTCACTTTGGCCTTCTCGAAGTCCAGATCCTTGCCGATGGTGGTGAGGAGCCGGCACAGACACTCCAGAGATTCTTCATCGTGGTTTTTGAGTAATTTTACCACACAGTCGTGCATGATGGCTTCAGTCAGCATCTTCAGCTTGAAGAGCTCCCCGATGAATTTAATGTTTCCGATCGACCTTCGTCGAGCTTTGTCCTTGGCTTCCTCGAGCTCCTCTTGAAGCCTCGTCTTCTCCTCTGGCTGTTCATGAGACAGATTCACCGGCGCTATAGCATCTTGTACTTATCAGGTCTTATTTTTTTTTACATTGTTGAAGTATTCCCTCGGTTTCATTTACAGACCATTAGGGCCGAGGCCCTCCAGATGTTTCAGAACTACAGCTCCCATGATGCCCAGCCACTCGTTTTGTCGACACAGGCTTAGTTCCAAAACATCTGGGAGGACGAAGGTTGAGAACCTCCTGGCCTCGGGGGAAGTACTTTTCTTCTATTTGGAAGCTCAGTTTAGAAGTAACAGTACTGCATTTAAAGGGACACCCTAGGCCAGCGATGATGAATCTTGGCAGCCCAGAAGTTTTCAAACTAAATGTCCCATGAAGCTCACACGTTAGGCTGTCAGAGCATCAAGAAACATCTGGGGTGCCAAGGCTTGCCATAACGGCTCCAGGCACTGTGACTGTTCGACACTAAGCGCCTTCCCCTCTCTCCCCCTTCTCAGGGGAAGGGGCTCTCTGAGGACCAAATCAGCCTTCCAAGTGCAGGAGATTAGTCCTGCCCAGAAACCAGGCTGACGTCAGGTTCCAGTGCTTAGCTAGCATCAACGGCTTTCAAAGCAATGCGGCGATGGATGCTGTGGCCAGATCTGCCCGTCCCACATTGCTCCAGGCTCGCCGGCGGCTGACCAGGACAGACATGAACAGCCGCCAGCGAGCCTGGAGCAGACGTGGACAGCCGCCAGCGAGCCTGGAGCAGACGTGGACAGCCGCCAGCGAGCCTGGAGCAGACGTGGACAGCCGCCAGCGAGCCTGGAGCAGACGTGGACAGCCGCCAGCGAGCCTGGAGCAGAAGTGAACAGCCGCCAGCGAGCCTGGAGCAGACGTGGACAGCCGCCAGCGAGCCTGGAGCAGACGTGGACAGCCGCCAGCGAGCATGGAGCAGAAGTGAACAGCCGCCAGCGAGCATGGAACAATGCTCAGGCAGGCTAGAGTGACTGAGCATCATGGGAAATGCCGTCCCAAGACACCTTGGGGCACCGAGACTTCTCACGCCTGCTCTCTAGACTGTACATGGCGTTAGGAGCGGTGCAGACAGATTTGGGGTGCGTCACGACAGGTCGTATTACCTTCATGGCAGATTCCAGCTCCTTTTGCTTTTTCTCAAAAACGTCGTCGTCGGCCTTGTCCTTCTCAAACTCCTTCTGACAGCGGTTCAGCAGGAGCTTCCGGAAATTCACCGTGTTGCTGGGCTTGTCCGCCATGGGCACTTTGAGCTGAAACAGGAAGGGCAAGAGTGAGGACACGTGCAAAACGACTGTTAGAAAACCTTGACAGATAGACACACACAGACACTATAGTATATGTGGATCAGGAAAAACCACCAACAATCCTGGACCCAGGGTTTAATGTTGAAGATAAAGCTGAGCTTTGCAGGGGGTCTGATGAGGGTCTAAGCTTGCGTATAAAAAATTTAGGGGAGCAGGCATCAGTCACCCCATCCTCGCTTTCAGATCCACCTGCCTCATCGTGGATATGGCTTTAGCCGTAGCCTTTTCAAAGACCTCCCCGAGCCCCCATCAGCAAAGCGCCCTTACCGTAGCCAGGCATCGACACATGTTGGCATAAGCCACTGAAAAGCCGGGCTCGTCAAGCGCCTTCTCAAACACCAGATCGATGATTCCCTTGAGTCGCTCCTCGGTGTCCACGGTTAGGTCTGTCACCTGTTTCATCAGCTGGTTGAACATCTGAGGCGTCAGCTTGTTCAGGATACTGCGGACTTTCCGGAAGAGAGCCTGGAGGAGAGAGAGAAGGTCCGATGGGACGAGCGCGATGGGCCATGAAGAGCCGGATACACCAGATGAAGTGGTTATGGAGATTATCCTCCCTCGATGCTCTGGAAAGGTACAGGAAACGGGATCTCACCTGCGTCCTGATGTTTTCGGGGTCCTCGGACATACTGTCCCTCTTCACGCCGGGCTTCCAGGCGTTCTCAGATTTCTTCAAGTGGACGTCGTCCGTCACGGAAATGTTCATGATGATTTTCCTGGGCTCTCGTCGCTGGCCAGGCTGTGATCGCCTGGGACCGACATTCAGTAACTGCGCGGCAGAAAGCACAGGCATCACACAGACATACACCTAACCACTGATACGTAACCCAACCACCAAATCCAATGAAGCCCCGCCCCCCCTTTATAAAGCTGCACGCCTCCTCTAACCCCGAGGGCCACATCCTTTGAGGCTTCAGTGCTATTAATGTGGATGTCTGTGGGACTTGAGGATATACTCACAGGTACGCCTCGGCCCCCCGGGGAAGGCCTTCCAAAGTCTGCATAGGCGGGGGTGAAATCTGGGCCCCTCTGCAACATCCGGGTGTCCAGGGTCCTTAGGGGTATTTTTGGCTGATTGATCTGTGATATATTATATATTAATGAATTTGGGAAGAGAAATAATTCTACAAAATATAAACTATAAGAGAAATGAATTTTTTTTTTAAATTAATTGCCCCAATACTTGAGAAATGAGACGCCCGGTAATTTATGCAGAACCAAACAAACTGGGGAGCAAAAAGCTCAACCGGCGCTGCGATAATACACATTCACGAGCTCCTAGTAGCGCCACGTGAAACAAAGTAACGAGACACACGGGAACAGATGCCGATATAGTGGCCTGTACCCGCGAGTCCAGAGGAGCGGAAGAAGGGGCCGGGATTTTAGGGGCCGGGTCAATTTGTGGAGCAGAGGCAGCCACCTGCTCGCACGGGAAATCGGGGTTGGGGGAGGTGTCCCCATAGTCTGATCCATCGGAGGGTGAAGGGGACCTGTGTCTTTGTTTGGCCGGCATCGCAAGGTGCAGGAGACCTCAGACCAGCGAGTGGGGAAAAAAACACGGGCGAATGACGCTAGTGTCTCGTGAAGCTGCATGTGGATCCCTCCGTGGCCGAAAGAAGGTCCAGTCGCGAGGGAGGAAAATACTCGCCTCCAAGTCAATCAAGTTTTGAACTTTCCTTCTTAAACCTAGGAAAATTCAACAAATCCTGCCGATCCGAACAATCTGGGGTGACGAGGTCAACCACCACCCACTGCGTTAATACACAATCACAAGCTAGCGCCACGTGAAACAAAGTAACGAGACACACGGGAACAGTGTCTGTAATGTCAGTACATAAATAGTTTGTATATGGACCAGGACGGGGGGGGGGGGGGGGCACTTCCTAAAGGTGGAGGTAGCACATGTGATGGTGACTGGGCAATCGAGTAAGGCAGAGGTCAGCAACCTTGGTCCTCAGATTTTTATGGAACTACATCCCCCATGATGCTCAGCTACTCATTAGGGTGGCAAGGGCTCAAGGGAAATGTAGTTCCAAAACATCTTGAGGGTCCAGGCTGCTGACCCTTACAGAAAGGGATCTCTTCGGTCAATGCAGGAATATTAGACGAGGTCCCCTTGTGCCGTTGCTTGGTTTGACACTGGCAAGCGCAGCTCTGTTTTCCCAGCGGCGGTGCGCTAGGTTTTAGTAAATAGAGCAGAGAAATGAGCGTGAAAATAATAAAAAAAAAAAAAAAAAAAGAATCATTCCCGCCTGTCAATCAAGCATCACAATGGCGCAACAAACGAGTGACAGCAAAGTGCAAGAAAAGTAGTGTTGCCAGATCAGCCATGTGGACATGTTATTTATGATCATGTGCATAGAAGAAAATGCCACCCCGCAGCATGTATAAATCATACGCTGCAGGTGAGAAACTAAAGCAGAATCCCAAATGAGCCGCTTTGATTAAGCAACGGATTTCCCTCATAGCATATAGGTTATACATAATGCAGGGCAGCACCTTCCCTGCTCATCCCTTCTGCATGAAATATCTATGCATGTCCAGGAAAACATGGCCGATCTGGTAACTCCATGGAGAAACCTCTTAGAGGACGCCCTCCTCCTGGCCAAATGAGTATGCGGCTGTGCTGGCAACGAATCCAGCGCACGTGTTTTGGGGGGGGGGGGGTGTGCAGGGTTGTGGCGGCATGGCAGCTCGCCATCATAGGAGCAGATGTAATATCTCATTGAGCCATGAAGAGGATCCTTATGGAAAAGGACATTATGGATCTGCAAGAAATCACATGAAAAGGGATGCCTCGTCTTCACAGGCTCTTTTTAACCCACAAACCTGAGTCACTGAATAAAACCCCCGTAATCCAAGTCCAAGGCACCTCCCACCCTCCTCACTTTGTCCAGGACCACGTCGCTGATGGGCGGCAAGCCTTCGGGCTTCAGGACGCACGCGGGCATGAACTGGAAGCCGAGCAGGAACTCGCGGTCGTACTGTCTCTTCCCATCGGGCTGCTCGTTGGGAGCTGGTGACGAGGAAGTCTCAGGGTCGTTCTCTGCGGGCTTCTCCACCGGACCTGAGAATGGCAGATCGGAGAGTTGGTAGGTACAGTATCTCACAGATGGCCTGAACCAATACCCTATACGGACGCCGCCACCTTCTGGACGCGCATAGAAACATGGCGATAAAAATGGCGAAGATTTCAAAATGTAGCTTAAATTTAGACAAGGAGAAAAAAAATCCGTATCACATGTAAGAGAAAAAAAAACGTGTGTGTGCGCATGTGTGTGTGTTTAGGTCACACCAGGAAAACCGCATTCCACTAGTTTTACCTCCACACTGATCTTAAACGCCGCCCCCCCCCCCGGACTTGCCAAATCTCTACCTGCTTTATATGGAAAGGTCACGCCGTCCTCCGGTCCCGATGGGACGTCCAGATCCTCGCACTCCAGGATGGGATCGGTCCCATTATGCACAGGCTCTGCCTCCCCGTTCTCTTCTAGTGGTTTGGTGGGGTAGGTGCATTCTGCGGCTGTGCCGTTACCGGTGATGGGCTCTTGATCCACGTCCAGAAATGTCTCCTCCGGTAGATCTTCCTCATCCTGAAGCTGCAGGAGAAGTAAGAGGATTGGTGATAAGATGGTCCTTATTGGAGACAATATGTGGCCCGGGACCATGGGTGGGTTTGGTGGTGGTGTGGGGGGGGGGGTCTGACTGCGATTGCAGGAATCAGAGGAGACACACAGCCAGTTTCCACCAGTAAAGCCGCAGAGGTGAGATATCATTCGGTCATTCCACCGGCCATAACTGGTACAGGTCTATCGTGAGCCAGCTGGGATATCTGGTCCAGTAAGAGGCCCCTCGGGTATTTGCCTGGGTTGCCCAATGTCGACCTGGCATTGCAGGTATTAACAGAGCAAAACACGCACCTCAGACTGTCCTTACGGGGAATGCTGGGAGTCTGCGCCAATATAACCGTAACAACCCGTGCAGCATGATCAGTCATTCATCATGCGGCCAGGACGTGTCCGTCAAGGAAGGGGGGGGGGGACACGCCGCGGATCGTACTTACCTCTTCCTCCGGTTGTGACATTCTCTCGGCATCTGGGCTGCTGTCGTTTGGTTTCTGACACATCTTTGGTGCGGGCGCCGCTGTGTTGGCTGCAAAAAAAAAATGCAGCGTTTGCTAAATGTCACTCGCGAGGCGTTCTCCCAAAACCAGCGGTAACTCCATAAACCCCCTCACGGAACAGAAAATCCCCACGACGCATCCGCAACTCACTGCCCGACCAGGAGCCAACACCGAAGAGCCTCACCGGCTGATATTAGGAGAGTTGTATTAACCCTTTAACGCCGTGGCCTGTCCAAGTGGCTGGCGGGTTTAAACGCAGCAGGGCGGCACAGCACATCCCGTGGCTTTCTGGCCCGCCTCTTCCCAGAGGGCCAATCACCATCATCGGCTGCAGGGTGACTGCCGAATCCATGCGGCTTCAAGCCCACTAACGGCCAGGACAACAAAGCACCCCGTGAGAGTAAGGGGTTAAAACATGGCAGCAACAAACACAGCCTGAGTCGTGTGGGAACCGTAACCTGGACTTCCATCATATAACGGAAAAATAATAAGGCGACGGCAAGACTCGATTTAGATGAAGGTTTGGTGTAAGAATGAACCTGATGGTTTGTTTTAACCCCTTCCATTCTGAGCTCTACATGTGCTGACCCTTCTGCATTATTTACACGAGACACAAAATATGAGGACGCCGATACACGTTGTAAAAGCAGAAACGATGGGGGGGGGAGGCAGAATGGGGAACATCAAATATTTTCGGAATGATATGGAGTCACAGAAATGGTAAATAATGAAGCCAGGTGCCGGCTCTCTGGTAATGGACGGGAGCTTGAGCGGCGCACAGTGTGTACAGTTACGCGGCGAGCGCCGTGCACCTGTAACACTCACTGCATCGCGGCTGCAACATGCAATAAAAGCTCTGCAATGTGCTCAGAAATCCAACGTATGAGGTCAGCATGATGTCAGAGGAATCCCTTCATCACATTCAGCAACACCGGCCCTTCGGATGCTCAGCCATTCAGTAGGTTTGGCGAGCATCATGGGAGATGCAGTCTCAAAACATCCGAAGGGCCCACAGGTTGCCGACCCCTGACCTACAGGAATTCCTTAATTCTAAAAGCAGGGGTCTCAAAATCTGCCCCCTCCCAGATGTTTCTGAACTACAACACCCATGATCCTCTGGCCATTTATTGCATCCGGAGACTTCTGGGATTTGTAGGCAATGGGGGGAGGTGCAGAGTTTGAGATCCCTGTTCTAAAAGGGACAAGAAATAGACCCAAAGCAACAGCCTTTTCACTCCAGACACGCACCGTGGGCTTAGTCAACCAGCTCTGTGCCAGCGTCTGTGCCACCCTCTCGCAGCAGCCAATGCTTACCTTCCACAGGACTTTTCCTTGAGGTGACGCTCAGAAGTTGGACGCTACACTCCAGCTCAGACTCCGCTTCGAACCGTCCTTTGCTCATCAAGTCTCTGGCACCATCTAAGGTGGAAGTTCTTGCCTCCTCCTGGTCTTCCAGGTCTCCTGGGTCGAGCAGCGGAAGCATGGCCACGGGAGGGGACGACTTAGTGGTACAAAGAGCAGAAGCGGCTATGAGAGGTGGAGGCGGCGATTCGGGCTGGGAGGAGATGGACAGAGCTGGGGTCGAAAGAGGCACTTTTGAAGAGGAAGTGCATTCAATGTCTGTGTCTATGGGCGATGACGGCGCCAACTCTGGCACTTCTGGCGCCACCACGTCACCCGACAGTCCTGTTTCCCCAGGCACACTGTCCAATGCGCTCATTTCATAGCCGATGCCATTCATTTCCTGAGCAGTCACCAGCACCTCAGCGGCTACCTGCAGCCCCAGAGGATCCTTGCATAGGTCCTCCTCCATCTCATCCGTGGTGGTCTCCGAGAGGACTTCTGCGGCCGGAGGGGAGAGGTTGCCCTCGCTAGTGTCCTCCAGGTGGCAGGGAAACGCCGGAGAGGCGGATACGGCAAGCGGAACGGTCGCTACAAGCGGTAAGAGGCAGGCGGTCTGAAGGTGCTCAGGGCTGGTGTCGGAGGAAGCCACGTCGGGGACGATGCTTTTCTCCGGGACGCTGGGCTCTGGCAGCACGCAGGGCGGAGGAGAAGGTTTTAATACGAGCTCCTGTTTTGGCTTCTCCTCTGAAAAGGAACAGAAAAACTGGATTAAAGCCGGATCCGTCACGAGACGCCAGGGCAGAAGAGAGAGGTTTTGTTTAGGAAATGTTGACGAATGAAGATAATCAAATTATACGTAATGTATTCAGCGCGGCGCAGAAACCGCTTTGTTCAGCCTCGGTGTCGAAGCTGGGACGCTCCGGGAGCACACAAGGTAAACCAATACAAGGGGCATGAGCGGCGTAACTCGGGGTGCAGAGCGACGTTTGTAGCAGCCGGTGGTCAGGGCAGCACCGGAGCCGCACGCTGTCAAACACACAGGGGACTGGAGGGGAAAGAAGCAGAGGGCAGGAGGAGACGAGACAACGGGGTAGGCATGACAGGTGCACAGGTATTACAGGGCAGTATAGGAGCACATAGGGCAGGGGTTACCAACCTTAGCTCTACAGTTGTTTTGGAACTACATCTCCCATGATGCTCAGCTACTCATTAGATTGTCTGAGCCTCATGGGAAATGTAGGCTCTAAAACATTTTCTACAGCCAAGGCTACTGACCCCTGACATAGGGGCTGTGGGGAGGAATGGCGGGTGCACAGGTGTGGCAGGGCAGTATATAGGGGAGCACACAGGGGCTGTGGGGAGGAATGGCGGGTGCACAGGTGGCAGGGCAGTATATAGGGGAGCACACAAGGGCTGTGGGGAGGAATGGCGGGCGCACAAATGTGGCAGGGCAGTATATAGGGGAGCACACAGGGGCTGTGGGGAGGAATGGCGGGTGCACAGGTGGCAGGGCATATAGGGGAGCACACAGGGGCTGTGGGGAGGAATGGCGGGTGCACAGGTGGCAGGGCAGTATATAGGGGAGCACACAGGGGCTGTGGGGAGGAATGGCAGGTACACAGGTGGCAGGGCATATAGGGGAGCACACAGGGGCTGTGGGGAGGAATGGCGGGTGCACAGGTGGCAGGGCAGTATATAGGGGAGCACACAGGGGCTGTGGGGAGGAATGGCAGGTACACAGGTGGCAGGTCATATAGGGGAGCACACAGAGGCTGTGGGGTAGGAATGGCACAGTTTCTCGCGGCTGGATGGTAATGGATCGATAAAGTCCCACACAGTAATCCCAGGGGTCAGGAAAGTGACACTTCATCACCCGAGATTTTCTGGACCTCTTAATGCTCAGTTACTCTGGTAGCTGGCTGAGCATGATGAGGAATGTAGTAGCAACGCATTGATTGGTGTCAGAGATGCCGCCTCCTTGCTGCTAGATCAGTTCAGTGTTTCTGTTGCGGGTAATGTTCATGCACGTCTGATTTTTTTGGGGCGGCCGGGGGGCACTGACCTGTTTTGGGCTGGATGGAGACGCTGACGGGAAGGCTGGGAGTGAGGTGCGGGCTCTCCAACATCCCAAACACCCCCACGCTGTGCTCAGGCGCCTGGCTAGGCAGCTGCGGGGATTTGAAGAACAAAAAAGGGTGATAAGGAGTGCGCGAACAGAAAAGCTGGCGGAAGCGGAGCCAAAAAGAAAAAAAAAAGGCAAGAAAAGGGTAAGAGGGGACAGAACAGCTATATGAGAAAAGCAGAGGCAGGAAGACGGGGGGAAGACAGCGGACGGGGGGGGAAGACAGCGAGACGGGGGGGAAGACAGCGAGACGGGGGGGAAGACAGCGAGACGGGGGGAAGACAGCGAGACGGGGGGGAAGACAGCGAGACGGGGGGGAAGACAGCGAGAACGGGGGGAAGACAGCGAGACGGGGGGAAGACAGCGGGACAGGGGGGGAAGACAGCGAGACAGGGGGGAAGACAGCGAGACAGGGGGGAAGACAGCGAGACAGGGGGGGAAGACAGCGAGACAGGGGGGAAGACAGCGAGACAGGGGGGAAGACAGCGAGACGGGGGGAAGACAGCGGACGGGGGGGGAAGACAGCGAGACGGGGGGAAGACAGCGAGACGGGGGGAAGGACAGCGAGACGGGGGGAAGACAGCGAGACGGGGGGAAGACAGCGAGACGGGGGGGAAGACAGCGAGACGGGGGGAAGACAGCGAGACGGGGGGGAAGACAGCGAGACGGGGGGAAGACAGCGAGACGGGGGGGAAGACAGCGAGACGGGGGGGAAGACAGCGAGACGGGGGGGAAGACAGCGAGACGGGGGGAAGACAGCGAGACGGGGGGGAAGACAGCGAGACGGGGGGGAAGACAGCGAGACGGGGGGGAAGACAGCGAGACCGGGGGAAGACAGCGAGACCGGGGGAAGACAGCGAGACCGGGGGAAGACAGCGAGACAGGGGGAAGACAGCGAGACGGGGGGGAAGACAGCGAGACGGGGGGGGGAAGACAGCGAGACGGGGGGAAGACAGCGAGACGGGGGGGAAGACAGCGAGACGGGGGGGAGACAGCGAGACGGGGGGAAGACAGCGAGAACGGGGGGAAGACAGCGAGACGGGGGGAAGACAGCGAGACAGGGGGAAGACAGCGAGACCGGGGGAAGACAGCGAGACCGGGGGAAGACAGCGAGACCGGGGGAAGACAGCGAGACCGGGGGAAGACAGCGAGACCGGGGGGAAGACAGCGAGACAGGGGGGAAGACAGCGAGACAGGGGGGAAGACAGCGAGACAGGGGGGAAGACAGCGAGACAGGGGGGAAGACAGCGAGACAGGGGGGAAGACAGCGAGACAGGGGGGAAGACAGCGAGACAGGGGGAAGGGATACAGGTAGGGACAGAATATCGAGAGGAAGGAAGTGAAGTATAAATCAAAGTAAATGAAAAGATGAATTCAATTATTTTTAATAGTAGAGAGGGGGGGGGCTGACAAGAAAAAGAAGGCATTGCAAACATGAAATAAAGCCGTATCTCGCAATTCATTCCTCCGCGGTCACATTCATAGCGTGAACCTGTGCTATCTCATGCAATAAATGCACTTATTATATATCCCACCTGCCCGGGCTCCGATTAATCCACCCCCACAGAACAGGGTGAAAGAAAGCCCCCAAAAAAACCCAAATACTAAAAGGCCAAGAACACGTAGTTACGGAGCATGTGACACCAGGATCTAAAATACCGAAAAGTACAAAACAAAGCGGGCAAATAACCCGAAATCTCCCGCGGCATCTGATGAAAGCCGGGTGAAAATGTGAACGCCAAGCGTGCCAGGACCACAAAAAAAAGCTCAGAGCTCACAGCCATCCCTACCTCAAAGGGTTAAATACATCCATTATATACCACATAATCAATGACCAAATATCTCGGCCTTAAAAGGGTTAAACAGATTTATAAGCACCAAACATTAAGTACAAAGCAAGTGTCACAGCACAGAAAGTGTATCCAAAAAAGAACACGGGAAGCAGTGAAAGGGTTAATTTTATCTAGCAAATTATGCAAAACAAGATGATTAACCCTATCTTTCCATTGAACTGGCAAACAGACCCAGTGGGCTCAAGAATAAGACTGAAGGGTTAAAACTGACCTAACCATGCGCTGAATAAGCAGACCACAAGGGGTTAAACCGACATACTGCGCACAAATTAATTAACCATGAAGGGTTAAACAGAATCACCAAGCTCCGAATAACCACACCATGAAGGGTTAAGAAACGGAGTGTGCAGGATAATTGGACCACAAAAGGTTAAAAAAAATACCTAGTTCACAATGGATAACCAGACCACAAAGGGTTAAACAGAGCTAGGGTGTGCTGGATACCTTACCTGAGGTGGTGTCGGCGTGGAGCTGGGGCGCAGTATGGGGGGAGTGGGGTTCCGGCTGCCCCCAGACATTATTTCCTCCGTTATGTCTTTGCCGCCCTGGTTTGGGTCTCGTATTCGGATCTGGAAGGAAGAGGCGAGCGGTGCGATTAGGCGTCAGGTAGACGGGCACAGCGCAGCGTTTATAACGCCCCGTGGCCCGCTCGTAACACGGCTCCTCCGCCCTGACGGCTCAGGCGGTGTCACGGGTACACCTCTCCATAAAGCCTGGCGGCGCGGCCTTACCGTCTTCTTCTCCCTCTTGGCTGGAGGTGGCGGCGGTTGCTGCTGCTGCTGCTGCTGCGTAGGCACTATGATGGGCGCAGACTGGTACACGGGCTGGCTGGGGTAGAACTGCGGACCTGCAAAGCAGAGGCACATTTACCAAGAACACGGCCGAAATCTCCAAAACCGTGAAGCCACCAGTCCCAGGGACACTAAAACACCTAGAACATGTTACCTCGGCCCCCGATCTCCGGGGATCCCCTAATTACGGCTTACCAGGGTAACCAGGCCCCCTGAAAACCCTTACCCAAGCACTCTGTTACCCAGATACCAGGAAACACCCTGAGCAATCAGCAACAACATTAAACATCAACCTGACCACAATCTCGGCCTGCACCAGGATCATCCCCCACTTTATCTCTGCAGAACCCATGATCCTGCAGCGATGCGGGGGTTAATACAGAGGAGAGTGATGTGAGCAGGATGAGTAACCCAGCACTTTATCCCCGACGCACATCAAACCCATCACACATGACATCACGACTCACACATGTAAAATACGAGCAGCGACGGGAACGCGCGACGCTCTGTCACCAAATAAAATGAAGACGACGCAGGATATTAACCCTTTCATTATCCTTAAGCTGCAGCTCAAAGAAAAAAAACACTCCTCCAGAACCCACCGCGCCTCACCCCGACCAAAACCTGCTGCACGGCCTGCAAAACAAAGATGGCGGCTCCTCCCAGCGCGAGGGATTTACACGTAATACACAGAGAGGACACAATACAGAGTCTGGGATTTACTGATATGTCTGCGTTACACACAATACAAAAGAGAGGACACAATACAGAGAGTCTGGAATTCACCGATATGTCTGCGTTACACACAGAGAGGACACAATACGGAGAGTCTGGGCTCTACTGTTATATCTGTGTTACACATAATACACAGAGAGGACACAATACAGGGAGTCTGGGATCTACCGATATATTGGTGTTACACATAATACACATAGAGGTCACAATACAGGGAGCCTGGGATTCACTGTTATGTGTGCCTTACACACAGGTCACAATACAGGGATCCTGGGAATCACGGATATGTGTGCCTTACACACAGGTCACAATACAGGGAGTCTGGGATCTATTGATATATCTGCATTACACATAATACACAGAGAGGTCACAATACAGGGAGCCTGGGATTCACTGTTATGTGTGCTTTACACACAGGTCACAATACAGGAAGTCTGGGATCTACTGATATATCTGCGTTACACATAATACACAGAGAGGTCACAATACAGGGAGCCTGGGATTCACTGTTATGTGTGCCTTACACACGGGTCACAATACAGGGAGCCTGGGATTCACTGTTATGTGTGCCTTACACACAGGTCACAATACAGGGAGTCTGGGATCTACTGATATATCTGCGTTACACATAATACACAGAGAGGTCACAATACAGGGAGCCTGGGATTCACTGTTATGTGTGCTTTACACACAGGTCACAATACAGGAAGTCTGGTATCTACTGATATATCTGCGTTACACATAATACACAGAGAGGTCACAATACAGGGAGTCTGGGATTCACTGTTATGTGTGCCTTACACACGGGTCACAATACAGGGAGCCTGGGATTCACTGTTATGTGTGCCTTACACACAGGTCACAATACAGGGAGTCTGGGATTCACTGTTATGTGTGCCTTACACACGGGTCACAATACAGGGAGCCTGGGATTCACTGTTATGTGTGCCTTACACACAGGTCACAATACAGGGAGGCATGATTAAGTGATACATATTAAAGCAGTCGCTTCATACAAGCTGCTGGCCGGAGCCGCGCATGATATTAAGCTGCTCGCTGTGCATTTAAAACAAGCACAAGACGCTTTAGGTTTTATTTCAGGTCAGTCCGCCGGGCCATGTTTTGCGGCTTTGCAGGTGGGTCCAGCAGCGTTGCTGGCGGTGGCCGCAATCTGCACTGCAGATTATCCCTGCCGCGCTGGCTCAGCACAAACCGACGAATGAACGGACACAGGAAACGATCCAAAAAGAGCACAAGCTGCAAAGTGCAGGGATTGAAAGCAAATGGGGAGAATGAGGCCGCTACGCATCCTGCATCCCTGGGACTACATCAAGCGCAGCCCGACGCGGCCCTCCCAGAGAAAGCTAATGCTGCGTTTTGGCGCACGATGACGGACATACATGGAATTCCCGTGGTTTGTAGCGCTATAGAATGTGTCGGCGCTTTATAAACGCTCGTTCCATGCACCCAATAAATGCTATATATAAAGTGCGTGGATATTACAGAATGCAGGCGGCGCCCCTTACCCATAAAATGATCTTACCATAGGGATTCGGGAAGTCCCCGGGGCCCGGACCCGGATAGAATGGATTAGGACCGGGCGGCTGTACTTGATACTGCTGAGGGGGGCCCACATACGGCGACGCGCTATGCCGGTACTGGGAAGGAAGGAAAAGAAAGACAGGCTCTCTGTGAGTAATTAACCTTTTAATGGCAGAGACAGAGTCATAATGCGCACATTAACCATTGTTTTGACTTTATTTTAGCCGGTTCTGTCCAATCAGGAATGGCGGCGGGGTCCACTTAATTTAAATTCTGATTTAATGTGATTTAACAGGCGCATTCTGTATATAGTCACTGTGTTACATGTTTACAGGTGCATTCTGTATATAGTCACTATGTTACATGTTTACAGGTGCATTCTGTATATAGTCACTGTTTACATGTTTACAGGTGCATTCTGTATATAGTCACTATGTTACATGTTTACAGGTGCATTCTGTATATAGTCACTGTGTTACATGTTTACAGGTGCATTCTGTATATAGTCACTATGTTACATGTTTACAGGCGCATTCTGTATATAGTCACTGTGTTACATGTTTACAGGTGCATTCTGTATATAGTCACTGTGTTACATGTTTACAGGCGCATTCTGTATATAGTCACTGTGTTACATGTTTACAGGCGCATTCTGTATATAGTCACTGTGTTACATGTTTACAGGCGCATTCTGTATATAGTCACTGTGTTACATGTTTACAGGTGCATTCTGTATATAGTCACTGTGTTACATGTTTACAGGTGCATTCTGTATATAGTCACTGTGTTACATGTTTACAGGCGCATTCTGTATATAGTCACTGTGTTACATGTTTACAGGCGTATTCTGTATATAGTCACTGTGTTACATGTTTACAGGTGTATTCTGTATATAGTCACTATGTTACATGTTTACAGGTGTATTCTGTATATAGTCACTGTGTTACATGTTTACAGGCGCATTCTGTATATAGTCACTGTGTTACATGTTTACAGGTGTATTCTGTATATAGTCACTGTGTTACATGTTTACAGGTGCTTTCTGTATATAGTCATTGTGTTACATGTTTACAGGTGTATTCTGTATATAGTCACTGTGTTACATGTTTACAGGTGCTTTCTGTATATAGTCATTGTGTTACATGTTTACAGGGTATTCTGTATATAGTCACTGTGTTACATGTTTACAGGTGCTTTTGTATATAGTCACTGTGTTACATGTTTACAGGGTATTCTGTATATAGTCACTGTGTTACATGTTTACAGGCGCATTCTGTATAGTTACTATGTTACATGTTTACAGGTGCATTCTGTATATAGTCACTGTGTTACATGTTTACAGGTGTATTCTGTATATAGTCACTGTGTTACATGTTTACAGGTGTATTCTGTATATAGTCACTATGTTACATGTTTACAGGTGTATTCTGTATATAGTCACTGTGTTACATGTTTACAGGTGTATTCTGTATATAGTCACTATGTTACATGTTTACAGGTGTATTCTGTATATAGTCACTGTGTTACATGTTTACAGGCGCATTCTGTATATAGTCACTGTGTTACATGTTTACAGGCGCATTCTGTATATAGTCACTGTGTTACATGTTTACAGGTGCATTCTGTATATAGTCACTGTGTTACATGTTTACAGGTGCATTCTGTATATAGTCACTGTGTTACATGTTTACAGGCGCATTCTGTATATAGTCACTGTGTTACATGTTTACAGGCGTATTCTGTATATAGTCACTGTGTTACATGTTTACAGGTGTATTCTGTATATAGTCACTATGTTACATGTTTACAGGTGTATTCTGTATATAGTCACTGTGTTACATGTTTACAGGCGCATTCTGTATATAGTCACTGTGTTACATGTTTACAGGTGTATTCTGTATATAGTCACTGTGTTACATGTTTACAGGTGCTTTCTGTATATAGTCATTGTGTTACATGTTTACAGGTGTATTCTGTATATAGTCACTGTGTTACAGGTTTACAGGTGCTTTCTGTATATAGTCATTGTGTTACATGTTTACAGGTGTATTCTGTATATAGTCACTGTGTTACATGTTTACAGGTGCTTTCTGTATATAGTCACTGTGTTACATGTTTACAGGTGTATTCTGTATATAGTCACTGTGTTACATGTTTACAGGCGCATTCTGTATAGTTACTATGTTACATGTTTACAGGTGCATTCTGTATATAGTCACTGTGTTACATGTTTACAGGTGTATTCTGTATATAGTCACTGTGTTACATGTTTACAGGTGTATTCTGTATATAGTCACTATGTTACATGTTTACAGGTGTATTCTGTATATAGTCACTGTGTTACATGTTTACAGGTGTATTCTGTATATAGTCACTGTGTTACATGTTTACAGGTGTATTCTGTATATAGTCACTGTGTTACATGTTTACAGGTGCATTCTGTATATAGTCACTATGTTACAGGTTTACAGGTGTATTCTGTATATAGTCACTGTTACATGTTTACAGGCGCATTCTGTATATAGTCACTGTGTTACATGTTTACAGGCGCATTCTGTATATAGTCACTGTGTTACATGTTTACAGGTGCATTCTGTATATAGTCACTATGTTACATGTTTACAGGTGCATTCTGTATATAGTCACTGTGTTACATGTTTACAGGCGCATTCTGTATATAGTCACTGTGTTACATGTTTACAGGTGCATTCTGTATATAGTCACTATGTTACATGTTTACAGGCGCATTCTGTATATAGTCACTGTGTTACATGTTTACAGGCGCATTCTGTATATAGTCACTGTGTTACATGTTTACAGGCGCATTATGTATATAGTCACTGTGTTACAGGTTTACAGGTGCATTCTGTATATAGTCACTATGTTACATGTTTACAGGTGCATTCCGCATTGAGGTATGTTAGTAAGGAGCTCTCGAGTGACTTAAGACTGGGGGAAGATTTGATGGTGTTTGGGAGGTTATTCCATATTTGCGGTGCTCTGTAGGAAAATGAGGATCGAGCCACTTTCTTTTTGTATTGTGGTATTGCAAGTAAGGTGCAGGTCCTGGATCGGCGGTTATAGGATGAGGGAACTGCTGGGGGAAGCAGTCTATTCAGGTAGGGTGGCAGCTTCCCAGAAAAGCTCTTACACACCAGGTTGGAAAGGTGAAGGGTGCGTCTAGATTCCAGTGATGGCCAGTTTAGTTCTTTTAACATGTCACAATGGTGGGTCATGTAGTTACATTGTAGCACAAAGCGGCAGCATGAGTTATACAATGTAGTAAGTTTATGAAGGTGTGTTTGCGGGGCGGCTGCATACACTACATCTCCGTATTCAATAGCCGGCATAAGCATTTGTTGTACAATCTGCTTTCTTACCGCAGGGCTCAGGCAGGATTTGTTTCTGTACAGGGCACCTAGTTTGGGGTAAAGTTTAGATGAGAGTTTTTCGATGTGGGGCCAAAGGATAGATTTGGGTCTAACCACATACCTAGATATTTGAGAGAAGTGACTGTGGTCAGCGTGCCATTTGATTTTGTCCTGACACATAGATTTCGCAATTTGTGTAGTTTAGGTTTTGTTCCAAAGAGCATCGTTACAGTTTTGTCAGCATTTAGAAAAAGTTTGTTGTGTTTGAGCCACTTTTCTACCCCTGAATTGTTCTTGCAGCACGGCCTCCAGCTGCGGGAGATTTGGTTTGCTGGTATAGATTACAGTGTCGTCTGCGTACATATGTACAGTTGAGGCTTTGCAGACATTGGGCAGGTCATTTATGAATATTGTGAAGGGGGAGGACAGTGTACTCCTCGGGTTAATGGACCCACTTTTTGTCTCACAGACCAGGCTAAACCAAAAAAGCCCCAGAATAGAGGGACCCGGCAATAGGTTACCTGGGATATACAGTACTGCGGCCCCTGTGGCATTGGATATGGCATGGGTAGAGGGTTGACCATCATGATGGGCTGGTTGGTTTGGTAGACGGTTGGAGTCTGGGCGCCCGTTCGGATAGTCTGGTTGCTGTTCTGGATGGCTGTACGGGGAGGTTGTATCTGCGGCCTCTGAAAAAACTGAGCACAAAATACAGAGAAGACGCATTGAGACGAAGCCAGAGAGTGCCGGGCAAAAGACAACACTGCAAACCCAAACCCTGCCGGCTGCCTCCACCGCTCCCAGAGCCTGGTGCTTTTAAACGAACTAATGGCATTCCTGGTGAATATACCGGCCTCGTGACGGGTTAGTCTGTTGAGGGATTTAAGAGCAGTTTCAGAGAGGATCCATCACATCCCATCACTGTCGGACACTCTATAACACAGAAACAAAACTGGTAGCCCGGGAGATGGGACGACACCGAGTTACTTTGTACCGAGGGGTTCCTGTTGTTCAGTGCTGCAGGAAACACTATTAAAGTGATACGGCATTCTAATACTCGCCCCTGCGTCTTTAATAAAATCATAACTTCTTTTCATGATTTAAGGAAACTCTTTAATTATTGGATCCGATAAAAAAAAAAAAAAACACACCTACAGGATGCAATTAAACCAGAGCTGTGATAAATAGATGTATATAGGCCGAGCACAGCATTCCGGAAGGTCCGGCTCGGATAATCTCATATGGAGAACGTGGTGGAATCGGAAGACGTTCTGCTGTGCGATTATCTGAGCCGAGCTGCAACGGTCGTCGGTAAGTCGAACCTTCAGGTATATCAGGGGGTCAGCAAGCTTAACCTTCCATGTGTTTTGGAACTACATCTCCCATGATGCTCAGCAACTCAAAAGGTTGGTGAAGTCTTATGGGAAATGTAGTTCCAAAACATCTGGAAGGTTAAGGTTCCTGACCCATGGTGTACATTATTAGGAGGCATCGCACGGAGGAATTCATCCAGACATCAGCTTCGATATAAACCTTTGGCTTCTTCTCCTGCAAAAATGGGCATTATTTATAATAAATGGACTTTCCGCATCATCAATAAGAATGATAATAAGGCCCACAGGATCCATTCTTATAGTAACGGGACCCTCGGGGGCATCTCGTGTCTTGGAACATCAGAAACGACTGACAATGACGGGTAAACTTAGGCTGGGGTCAGACGAATGCAGTGCGAACGTGCGTTGAGCCGCACTTTATTACGGCCGTAGTAGCAGCAAATGACGTCCAATATACGAAGTACGGCCGCACGAAAGTTAGACCGCGCAACACAAGCGGCAAACAAATGCATTTTTTCGAGAACGTGGAACCGCTAGTACTGACGTACAGAGTGCGCTGCGTCGGCATAGCGGCGTGTGTGCGTGATTAGGAGACGTCAGACGCTGCTCATGTCCGGCTAACATAACGTCCATTTGTTTTTTATAGCTCTGTCAAAAAAATACGGCCGAAATTGCGCATCGTATGACCGCTATCGTGTCTTCTGTGAAAAAATGCATTCGGACGCATCAACGCGCTTTTTGACGGTAGACGTGAAAAAAGCGTCCGTCTGAACCTAGCCTTAGAAGGTGGACATTTATGAAGCAAACCGTAACCTGGCTCATAAATGTGATTTTTCCCTTTGCCAGGGACTCATATTAAATTTATTCACTTATAGTATTAATCCCTCTTACCTGGAGCGGCTGGGAGAGAGCCTGAATGCCTGTGATCCCTGCATTTACCAGCACAGAGCCTGCATGCCTGTGATCCCTGCATTTACCAGCACAGAGCCTGTATGCCTGTGATCCCTGCATTTACCAGCACAGGGCCTGCATGCCTGTGATCCCTGCATTTACCAGCACAGAGCCTGTATGCCTGTGATCCCTGCATTTACCAGCACAGGGCCTGCATGCCTGTGATCCTTGCATTTAATGACGCAGGGCCTGCTTGCCTGTGATCCCTGCATTTTATAGCACAGAGCCAGCATGCCTGTGATCCCTGCATTTTATAGCACGGGCCGGCATGCCGGAGATCCCTGCATTTTATAGCACAGAGCCAGCATGCCTGTGATCCCTGCATTTTATAGCACAGAGCCAGCATGCCTGAGATCCCTGCATTTTATAGCACAGGGCCTGCATGCCTGAGATCCCTGCATTTTATAGCACAGGGCCTGCATGCCTGAGATCCCTGCATTTTATAGCACAGAGCCTGCATGCCTGTGATCTCTGCATTTTATAGCACAGGGCCTGCATGCCTGAGATCCCTGCATTTTATAGCACAGAGCCAGCATGCCTGAGATCCCTGCATTTTATAGCACAGAGCCTGCATGCCTGTGATCTCTGCATTTTATAGCACAGAGCCAGCATGCCTGAGATCCCTGCATTTTATAGCACAGAGCCAGCATGCCTGTGATCCCTGCATTTTATAGCACAGGTTTGTGTTTATCCACCTTATTAAAGTGACAGTGACAGGTGTGATGCCGAGGCAGCGGCCAAAACATTTTATATACGTGTGGCGGCTTTAGGATTAGTCATTAAATCTATTTATAAGTCGTAAACATTGTGGCTGCCGTCCACGCGGCCCAACCTGTCCCCGGAGCATGCGATCCAGTCACCAATCTACACTTAGCATCAAATAAAGAGGGGAAGGGGCATGTGACAAGTGTATGGACGGACCCCATAAAGCCACGTTTTATTCCCCCCCCCCCCCCCATAAACTGAAATGAAGTCAGGATTAGGCAGAAGCTCAGTGACAATTACCTGGATGGGTCTGAATCCTCCCTTGGAAAAAGAATCAGAGGGAAAGCCAATGGAAGAGTATACAGAGATCAGTAGGAGAGACAAGACATAGCAGCGCGTACACACGAATGAGCAAAGGAATGAACAAGTGAAGGAACTCATGAATGAATGTACATATGATCCCCCGCACCAGTGACCCCGCTTCAGACCCATTCACTTCCCTAACGCTGAGGTTTTGACTTTTCTTTCAAACAATGTATCTCACAGTGCAACATCAGTACAGTATCAGTAAACACAGGGGGAGGAGGAGCGCGGCAACAGGGGGAGGAGGAGCGCGGCAACAGGGGCAGGAGGAGCGCGGCAACAGGGGGAGGAGGAGCGCGGCAACAGGGGGAGGAGGAGCGCGTTGCAACAGGGGGAGGAGGAGCGCGGCAACAGGGGGAGGAGGAGCGCGGCAACAGGGGGAGGAGGAGCGCAGGAACAAGGGGGAGGAGGAGCGCGGGAACAGGGGGGAGGAGGAGCGCGGAAACAGGGGGGAGGAGGAGCGCGGGAACAGGGGGAGGAGGAGCCAGGCAACAAGGGGAGGAGGAGCGCGGCAACAAGGGGAGGAGGAGCGCGGCAACAAGGGGAGGAGGAGCGCGGCAACAAGGGGAGGAGGAGCGCGGCAACAAGGGGAGGAGGTGCGCGGCAACAAGGGTAGGAGGTGCGCGGCAACAAGGGGAGGAGGTGCGCGGGAACAGGGGGGAGGAGGAGCGCGGGAACAGGGGGGAGGAGGAGCGCAGGAACAAGGGGGAGGAGGAGAGCGGGAACAAGGGGGAGGAGGAGCACGAGAACAGGGGGCACACATTTCCATAATAATGAGCACATTGGGGGTCCATCTAATGTCTGGGAGAAATCTGTCAACTTGGACCCAGATCTTTGCAAAATCCCATCAAACTACAAGATAATAATGATAAACCATCAACTATTATTTCTATAGACGTTGGAGGCCTAGCAGCGGATACACCAGGCTCTGCTCACGATACCAAGATGTGTCATCGCAGTGAGAGAGAGCGAGTGAGCATGCGAGAGAGTGAGCAAATGAGTGCAAGTGTGTGAGTGAGCCAAAGTGAGAGAGAAAGCCAGAGAGCGAGAGAGAAAGCGAGCGAGAGAAAGCGAGAGAGAAAGCGAGCGAGAGAAAGCGAGAGTGAGCGAGACAGCGAGAGTGAGCGAGAGACAGCGAGAGTGAGCGAGAGACAGCGAGAGTGAGCGAGAGACAGCGAGAGTGAGCGAGAGACAGCGAGAGACAGCGAGAGTGAGCGAGAGACAGAGAGAGTGAGCGAGAGACAGCGAGAGTGAGCGAGAGACAGCGAGAGTGAGCGAGAGACAGCGAGAGTGAGCGAGAGAGAGACAGCGAGAGTGAGCGAGAGAGAGACAGCGAGAGTGAGCGAGTGAGCATGCGAGAGAGTGAGCATGCGAGAGAGTGAGCAAATGAGTGCAAGTGTGTGAGTGAGCCAAAGTGAGAGAGAAAGCCAGAGAGCGAGAGAGAAAGCCAGAGAGCGAGAGAAAGCGAGAGTGAGCGAGACAGCGAGAGTGAGCGAGAGACAGCGAGAGTGAGCGAGAGACAGAGAGAGACAGCGAGAGTGAGCGAGAGACAGCGAGAGTGAGCGAGAGACAGCGAGAGTGAGCGAGAGACAGCGAGAGTGAGCGAGAGAGAGACAGCGAGAGTGAGCGAGAGAGAGACAGCGAGAGTGAGCGAGAGACAGCGAGAGTGAGCGAGAGACAGCGAGAGTGAGCGAGAGACAGCGAGAGTGAGCGAGAGACAGCGAGAGTGATGAGAGACAGCGAGAGTGATGAGAGACAGCGAGAGTGAGCGAGAGACAGCGAGAGTGAGCGAGAGACAGCGAGAGTGAGCGAGAGACAGAGAGAGACAGCGAGAGTGAGCGAGAGACAGCGAGAGTGAGCGAGAGACAGCGAGAGTGAGCGAGAGACAGCGAGAGTGAGCGAGAGAGAGACAGCGAGAGTGAGCGAGAGAGAGACAGCGAGAGTGAGCGAGAGACAGCGAGAGTGAGCGAGAGACAGCGAGAGTGAGCGAGAGACAGCGAGAGTGAGCGAGAGACAGCGAGAGTGATGAGAGACAGCGAGAGTGATGAGAGACAGCGAGAGTGAGCGAGAGACAGCGAGAGTGAGCGAGAGTGAGCGAGAGTGAGCGAGAGAAATATTTCCCTTGCACTAGCTAGACGTGGTTCAAGCTACACAACCCAGCAGGGAGTAGTAGGGAGTAGTAGGGGCAGCAGAATAGGCCGTCCTGGAGACGCACATGAAAACGGCGAATCTCAAACTCTAAACTGACATTCTGGAAAGTAAAAATAAATAAACCTTCAAAGCGAGCAGATGTTTAATTCAGCCACATTTTCCCCAAAATGGACAACATAGGAAACAAGCAAGGACGGACACGAAACACACATCTTGTGACGGACACCAGGGGGCGCTCTTTGGGCAGACAAAGGACTCCAAATCCTCCCTCTTACAGGCCCGAGTCTCCCATACAGACCTGGCAAAGTGAGGGCTATGGACGGGCATTGGGTGAAAGCGACGGGAGATTCGGATTTAAATGGGTTCCAGGTTTCCTCTCACCTTCGTAGCAGCTCTGACATTTCTGGAATCCCCCCCTCCACCATTAAATCTGCTGACATCTTCCTGTCTGGCGTACCCAGGGATCGTCCAGTCCCATGTACCTAAGGCTGCCAGGGCAGCCATGTTTTCCTGGACACACATTACCACTTCATCCAGAGGGAAAGCACAGGAAAAGTGTTGCCCTGCAAGATGTATACTTTAATGCAGGTCACCTGGGATCCCTTCAGGATTTCTTACCTGCAGCATATGGATTATACATGCTGCGGGGTGGCATTTTTCATGCACTGCCCATCAGCATGAATAAATTATACGTGTCCAAGGAAACATGGTCGACTTGGCAAACCTACGTGTACCTCGTACCTCCAGTTCCTGAGCCCCCTTATCCCCTATGCTCATCTTCCCACGCCTCGGCTACGGCCTGTATCCCCAGTGACTCGTTAACTCGCGCCCCCACACCCTCATTCCCCAACACTAAACAATTCTGCTCCCTGAAGCGAGCAGGAGACTCTCCCAGCACGTTAAAGTACCGGTGCGCACCCTACGCACGGGGGCCGGGCGCTAAAAATTACCCCGTGAATTTAAAACACACACACGGTGTCCATAAAGTCTCTTTACAATTTCAAAAATGTTTTCCAAAGGCAAATGAAAAGACCGATAAGTGAAAACTATTACAAAATGAGACGTATCGATTTAAGATGTTTTTTGCCTCATTTAATACACCTCTATATGGGCTCCATTAGTTGCACGAAGCACATCAAGACGGTGCTGGATTTCTTGCCATGTTGGCTGTAGCATCTTCTCATCAATGGTGGCGTCAGGGATCCTCTGCTTTAGATGAATGTGTGGGATCATGTGCAATCGAATCAATGGTCCGTTTTTCTTCGGTGAGACGTCAATTCCTGCAAATGTTTACCTTGACCTTTTGACTCAATACGCGGCACCATAACTACATGACCTTCAATCAACCATTTTCCAGCGAGATGCTGCAGCACCACATTGTCGACGGCGTGTTGGTGGGTTCCTAAATTAAACATTTCCAGAGCGGTGGATTGGAAGGGGGGGCCCAATTCCCTGGCCCCCTCGTTCACCAGATATCACTCCCCTCCACTTCTTTCTATGGGGTTATGTTAAAGATATTGTGTATGGAACAAAGGGACATCACTAATCTGAAGCAGAGGATCACCGACGCCACCATTGATGAGGAGATGCTACAGCCAACATGGCAAGAAATCCAGCACCGTCTTGATGTGCTTCGTGCAACTAATGGAGCCCATATAGAGGTGTATTAAATGAGGCAAAAAATACCTTAAATATATACGTCTCATTTTGTAATAGTTTTCACTTATCTGTCTTTTCATTTGTCTTTGGAATAAATTTTTGAAATTGTAACGAGACTTTATAGAATATATATATTCTTGTCGAGCCGGGGTCATCATGCACAGATCCCGTATATACACACTCTTTCGGTCATGCCGGGGTCCGGTGTTTGAGGATAATATGCACAAAGGAGTGTGATTTCCCCCAGATGGAATGACGCGGACAGATCTCACGGTAACATATGGAGGTGAATGATGGAGACGAGGGGAGAATAAGCAGGACGAAGGGAACAAACACGGGAATTTTGATATAAAAACTAAATTCTGGTGTCGGCAATCCTGAGCGAGCTTCCTTGGTTCATTGTATCTTAAAAGAATTAATGTAAATAACACTGACCCCAACAGAGGAAAATAAAACACCTCCTTGAGGGACCAGTTACTTTGAACCCTAAAGTGGGATAGGGAGTAATTCTCAGCCACAGGACCCTCATTTAATCCAGAGCTCTCAGAATAAAAGGCACTGCCTCCATCCAGACGTTAAAGCGTCACTAACACGAGCCGATTGCATCTATGATCATTAAACACGAATAATTACACATTTTATATTATTACATAGCTGCTTAAAAGCCACGTCAGAGTTTCGGCCAATCAGATCCTGGCGTTTGCACTTTGCAGAGCCATTCCCAGCATGCCGTGGTGCAGAAAACAGGAAGTGGCTCTTTGACAATGCGCAATGTTAGCGGGAAAACGTTTAGGTCTATAAAAGCAGCTGAACAGATTATAAAATGATTCAGAGGTGATGGAGCGGTTACGGATTCCAAGGCGATCGGGGCCTTTATTAAAGGATTCCGAGGCGATCAGGGCCTTTATTAAATGATTCAGAGGCGATCGGGGCCTTTAGTAAATGATTCAGAGGCGATCGGGGCCTTTAGTAAATGATTCAGAGGCGATCGGGGCCTTTATTAAAGGATTCAGAGGGGATCATGGCCTTTATTAAATGATTCCGAGGTGATCATGGCCTTTATTAAAATGATTCAGAGGCGATCGGGGCCTTTATTAAATGATTCAGAGTCGATCGGGGCATTTATTAAATGATTCAGAGGCAATCGGGGCCTTTATTAAAGGATTCCGAGGCGATCATGGCCTTTATTAAATGATTCAGAGGCGATCGGGGCCTTTATTAAAGGATTCAGAGGCGATCGGGGCCTTTATTAAAGGATTCAGAGGCGATCGGGCCTTTATTAAATGATTCAGAGGCGATCGGGGCCATTATTAAATGATTCAGAGGCGATCGGGGCCATTATTAAAGGATTCGGAGGCGATCATGGCCTTCATTAAAATGATTCCGAGGTGATCATGGCCTTTATTAAAATGATTCCGAGGTGATCATGGCCTTTATTAAAATGATTCAGAGGCGATCGGGGCCTTTATTAAATGATTCAGAGTCGATCGGGGGCATTTATTAAATGATTCAGAGGCGATCGGGGCCTTTATTAAAGGATTCAGAGGCGATCGGGGCCTTTATTAAATGATTCAAAGGCGATCGGGGCCTTTATTAAAGGATTCGGAGGCGATCATGGCCTTTATTAAATGATTCCGAGGTGATCATGGCCTTTATTAAAATGATTCCGAGGTGATCATGGCCTTTATTAAATGATTCAGAGGCGATCGGGGCCTTTATTAAATGATTCAGAGGCGATCGGGGCCTTTATTAAATGATTCAGAGGCTTCTGATGTCAGAGACACTATATAAAGCTATACATTTCATACAAAACACTTCCGGTCAAACGTTTCCTTTGCACACAGCAGTGCAGAGTTCTGATAATGGGGGATAAGGCTCGTTATTAATATAAGTGTAATGAACCAAGAAGGCTACATATAACAGGAAACATGTGTTTAATCAAACACTCACTGCCAGTGCATTCTCTCCTGTGCTTCAGTGTGAGAAATCAGTGCATTAAACCTCCCCCCCCCCGTCACCTTTGTGTGCAGGCAACACGTGACGCATGTGCATGTCAACTGGTCACGTGTGAATCTAGAGCAGAAAGAGAACGTCTGACCCCGACAGGAGAGAATGCACCTTTATAGAACATTCACTGTTAAAGCACCAATGGCCAACCAATGGCCAACCAATGGCAATGGAAAGGCGAGCGAACCTCCGGCACGCAGAGCTGCACGCTAATGTGTTGCACACAGCATTTACAGGGAAGCCAGGTGGCCGGTGTTGCTTATAATGGAATATACTGAATAATGAAATAATGGAGGAATTAAACTATTCTAAATCAAAGCAAAATATAATTATCAATGTGTAGAAGCCTCAGGGAGACGGAGAACAGAAGCCTCCTGCAGGTGATGCTACAAATGACTGAAAACTAGGTTCCCCCTAAGCATTTTTTAATGAGAAATCCTGCACTCCATCCATTACGGATGGCGTCCCGGTTTGTCTCCCTGCGCGGGGCGTCCTATACCTGTAGCAATTTATGCAAATCTGAGCTGCACACCGGAGCGGGCGGCGCGTTTTACAGTCTGATAGTAAAGTGACAGCAGCCGCGGTTTGTGCGATCTCACAGCGATACCATTCGTAGAAGGACAAATAAATCTGCCGAGGTTGGAAATGCCCATTAATTCCAGCAGCGTCGGGAATTTAAAGGGATAAGCTCCGCCTTCCCAGATAAGGATGCGTGGCTTCCGATTGGCCAAGCCACTTCCTGGTCAGTGACAGCCAGCTGATACGTTGTAAACTCTGCAGCTTTACAGGGAGTCATAGGACTGATACGAATGTCCATGTGCAGGCTATATAGCTTATTAACCCCTTTATGACCGGATGCTCCAAAATGCTGAGAGGGAACACTTGCATGTCTTACAATACTTTTGCCGTCCCCTCGCCCTGGTTTGCCATTGGTTTCCATTGATCTGTGTCAGCAATTGCCGAGAAAAGGATAGATGAGCCTGAAGGAGGCGGGGGACGCAGAAATGAGGGAGGGCAACAGGGGACATGTTACCTGGTGATGTGTCGGTCGAGGTCCAGCTGCAAACTAAAGGAAGGAGCGAGAAAGACAATCACAATAGGAGAGGCAACACACGAATACACTGCCCACAAACAGTAAAAATACAGCAAACACTCCAAGCATGGCTGAACTATAAAGTGACAGACAGAGCACAGGATCAGCGTGATATCTCTGAGGGCATGGGGGGGGGGGGGGCATGACGGGCGGGGGGGGGTCTCTCCATCAAAACGTTCTGTTTTTTATAAGCGTTCAACATACAGATTAGAAATATCCCCCCCCCCTATATCCTCCCAGGTCCAGGGGACGTGGGGTAGGGCCCCCCTTGTCCGGGTGACGTGGGGCAGCGACCCCCTGAAGCGGGGACACATGCAATACTTTCGCTCCATATATTTTTGAGCTTTATGTTGTTTTTGGAGGATTTCTAAGCCTTAGAAAGGTGTCTTTTGTCCCGGGATTACCTGTGTCATGTCACACGGCGCCCCCCCCAAGCGCTGGCATTAGTCAGAAGACGCCAGGAATGTTTTGTAGCCCCTGCGGTAACCTGCATACCGCCAAGTGTAAACATACCCGACCTCCCACACCAACAGCAGCCGTATGACCCCACAGGAAACAACGCAGCATTTCAAAATAGGTTCATGGGTATCAGAATCCGCTTTATCTGGACACAAAGTAACACAGAGAACCAAGAAACAGGAGGGGAATGGAGGGGGCACACGTTAGGATCAGGAGGAAGCACCGGAACAAACAGTTTCTATGCCGTTTGCGCGGGTATTGCTTGGTAGCGTTTTACAGTGTTGTTTGTAAAGGTTCATGGCAGGTTTGTTATATTTTTTTTTGCATTAAGAAGCTGGAGACATGGTTTTATAACCCTTTCACGGCCAAGAGTTTTTATTCATAAACATTCTATTTATTCAATACAGAGGATGTAAAGTAAACACTTAAATTTAGGTAAAAAAAAAAATCAGTAAAAAATTGAATTTTTTCACCTGTAAAATTTTTCACAGAGATTGTTATTCTCGGATAGAAATTTTTTTTAAAAAAATGAGCAAATTATATTATATTAATCTTCCTTTGGTTTATCCATTACAGAAATCCCACTGGGATGAAAGGTTCTAAACTCTAGACGGCATCCCTTATCTGCAACAATGTCACACGGGGTCTGCATTATCAGCATACAGACAGATGCAGTAAATGTGCTGCAGACAGATAATAAAATGGAGAGATCTCCTGCTTACACGGGGTCTGCATTATCAGCATACAGGCAGATGCAGTAAATGTGCTGCAGACAGATAATAAAATGGAGAGATCTCCTGCTTATGGGGGTTTGTAGTGACCAGAATGAGACTATTAGCCAATTACAGCATTATGTGCTGCATAATGCCTGTGTATGGCAATTACAGCAACACCTTGTATCTGTATGTGCTGCATAATGCCTGTGTATGGCAATTACAGCAACACCTTGTATCTGTATGTGCTGCATAATGCCTGTGTATGGCAATTACAGCAACACCTTCTATCTGTATGTGCCGCATAATGCCTGTGTGTGGCAATTACAGCAACACCTTGTATCTGTATGTGCTGTATAATGCCTGTGTATGGCAATTACAGCAACACCTTGTATCTGTATGTGCTGCATAATGCCTGTGTATGGCAATTACAGCAACACCTTGTATCTGTATGTGCTGTATAATGCCTGTGTATGGCAATTACAGCAACACCTTGTATCTGTATGTGCCGCATAATGCCTGTGTGTGGCAATTACAGCAACACCTTGTATCTGTATGTGCTGTATAATGCCTGTGTATGGCAATTACAGCAACACCTTGTATCTGTATGTGCCGCATAATGCCTGTGTGTGGCAATTACAGCAACACCTTGTATCTGTATGTGCCGCATAATGCCTGTGTGTGGCAATTACACCAACACCTTGTATCTGTATGTGTCGCATAATGCCTGTGTGTGGCAATTACAGCAACACATAGTATCTGCATGTGCTGCATAATGCCTGTGTATGGTAATTACACCAACACCTTGTATCTGTACTGTGCAGGGATTTACACTCATTATAACCCCCTGAATTTTATCCCTGCATAGCAGTGACTGACCCCACAGCTCTCCCTGTATTCTGACAGATCCCTGGCTGCTGGAATGCTGCAGTAAAGTTTGTTGAGCTTTTTGTTACATTGACGGAGGGCGTTGCTCCTTGTAGCTTGTTTACAGAAATCCAGGGTGATGGGGGGGGGGGGTGAGATCTCACTGGCAAATTTGTTTCTTCCCAGGTAAAAAAAAAAAGAAATAAAAGTTTGAAGATGGTTTTATAGGATATTTTTTATTTTTCATTATTTCAGCATTTATATACGTTGTTGGTGATGCAATGGTTAAAGTTGGGTAACGTTTCCTCAATGGAGTTTCATAGAATAAATCAGAAATGTAGGAGCCGGGATAATATGCTGCAAGCCTGTGGCTACCTGGCTCCAGAGATTTGTCATGCCCCGTCTTATTGGCTCCTGGTTTTGAGGGCAATCAGTGAAGCCCTTGGGAAAGGAACAGGGTTGATTGGGGAAAATAGGACATCCGACACTCAAAGACAGCCCCAATACAATCCATTCCGGTGACGAAGGAAGACGTTTGCCTGTGGATTGTTCCTGAGCCACCTTGGCAGGGCTCATTTAGAGGACTTTCTGTCCTTAGACATGTCAGCCTTTGCAGCACGGGCTGAGAACATCCTTCTGAACATCCAAACAATGGTGCGACCCCCCCCCCCACAGGAAATCAGGGATTCTGGAAAAAGGAAGGAAGGATGATGATCTGGTTCAGGCTCTTCGATGACATAACTGGAGGACAGGAAGAGGACAGGAGATGATGATCCACCTAATCCGTATAAAAAGCTTCATAGGGAGAGTCGGTGAGGCGCTCCTCATACTCTGTTTTATTGTCACTTTGCCCTGGTGTGGACACATACTGTAGCACAGACACATACTAGCGTGCAGAAACACACAGGGAAACCAGCGGTGGCTGTAGGTGAAATTTTAAGATGGTATTGCACTGGAACGCGGCTCTGCCAGACTGAGCATGTCTAAAGCGGCCTCAGCACGGGCAGATTGCAAAAACGCCTCGAGTTCTTGTCATGATCAGTTGCTAAACAGCTTCTTCATTCATTCAGAAATAAAAAGGGGGAAACATCCCATGAAAACTAATAATGGGGGGGGGGGTCGCTACAATACAGATAGGTTTTACCACCTTTCTCTTAATGTTGTACCAGTCATTTCTGAAAAGCAACGCAGTCCTCCCCCCAGGAGAGAACAGCTCTATTGCCTTTTACCATCGCCAACTGATTTTATTATTGTTTTAAACAGTGATGGTGATCCTTGCACCCCAGATATTCAGGAACTACATGTCCCATGATGCTTAGTCACACTTAAGGCTGATTGAGCATCATGGGACATGTAGTTGGTAAACCTTGGCACACCATATATTTCTAGTCACTGCTTTACAACATTTACCGAGGCGACACTGGCTCGACCACCCCTAAGGATGAACCTGGACTGGAAACAGGCGGCCTATTTATCAGTGTTGGTGAACCTTGGCACCCCAAAGGTTTCTGAAATACATCTCCCATGATGCTCTTAGATTGTACGCTCTCGAGCAGGGTCCTCCCTGTTCCATGTGTGTGTGCAACGTGTATTTGTTATTCTGTCTCTCCCATTGTACAGCGCCAAGGAACTTGTTGGCGCTTTATAAATATTTGTAACTAACTGCTTAGGCACCCATAAGGCTGGTTGTCCAATGATGCACATGCATCATGGGACATGTAGTTCAGAGTCATCTGGGGTGCCAAGGTTTACCATCACTGCTATATATGTATATTTCTCAAGGGCAGCTGAAAATACTGATCGTTCAGTAAACCAGGAATCATGGGTAACCAGCAAGGGAAAAATGCAGATTTTAGGACAAAATGGTCCACCGTGGGAATCGGCCAGAATGTGGAACGTCTCAAACGTTTCTATCTGGCCAAAATATATTAAAACAACCTGCTCGCTGTCCTGTGATTCCGCGTTTAGAGAATGAACCCTGGTGTTATCTTGTATTCAGTATAGGGATGGAGGATACAGAGATACGGACATCACCACAAACCTGGATCGGCTAGGTTTTCCTGGACACGTAATTTATTCATGCTGATGGGCAGTGCATGAAAAATGCCACCCCGCAGCATGTATAATCCATACACTGCAGGTAAGAAATCAGAATGGAATCCCAGGTGACCTGCCTTGATTTCCCTCCTGCAGCGTCTGAATTATACAGGTTGCGGGGGCAACAGTTTTACCTGCGCTCTCCAATGCATGAAATAGCAATATGTGTCCAGGAAAACATGGACGACCTGACGACCCCACACGGGTCAACACCAAAAACATGGGGAAAAAATAATTAAGACGATTTGTTTTTAATTTTTAGAGTGTTATGTATCAAGACAAAAACGAAGAAAACAAAAAGAAAGATTCTTGTTCATTTCATCACGTGGCTTAATCAGTGTAAGATCAGACCCTACAAAAGAGCGCTAAACACAGAGTTACGGATAACCCCAAGACAAACCCCACATCCTGCGACACTATACGGAGCGTGAAGACTGACTGAAGGAAAGGACTGGCCCGGACAGGTTGGGTGGGTGTTTGGAGAGGTGTCGGGACCCCCAAAACCATCTTAAATACAGCAGGAAGCCATTGCTGGGCCAGTCTTTTCAACGTGCCACTGGCACGCACAGCCATAGCTCTGGATTCCAAAGGCCAGTCGAGGTGATCCTTTGATCTCCCCGGTCAGCCATGGCAACGCCAAGCATGTGTCTGGTTTTCCCGATGGCTGCTCCGGGGAGACAATGTATATCCAGGGTCCCGGCGCATGGCTTTGTATCCAGGTATCCGGAATGTGGCAGCGAAACAGCATTAATAAGCAGCTGTCCCGAGGAGCGTTTCTCCGGGCTCTGTCCACGTCTCGAGTGACTATCCTTGCGTTTGCGTCCGTTCCACGTTACCGGCTGTGCGCTGGATTGTAGGAAAACCAACCTCCTCCCGCGTCCAGAGCTCACCTGATACAGTGTAGCGCGGGAGACGACGACGACATTACGTGATACAGTAACTTGTTCTTACCGGAGAGCGGTTCTGAGGCTGCGTACTCATTGTCTGCGGAGGTGGAGGATAGACCAGCGTGGGCGCCGCTGCATTCTGCCCGGAGGCGTAAGATGCCTGTCAGACGAAAAAAAAAATACACAAGCCTCATCATCTCGCCAAGTCACATCCGACGATCGGGGAGCAACGGGGTTAATGGAGGGGTGCCATACAGAGCGGAGGACAGGGAACTAGGAGGGAGCGCAGGGTATTACAGAGTATGTAATTTTTAACCTTTTAATAGCACACCCGGGAAATGTTTTACATCATTTTAAGCAGCAATAACATTAGATAAGACCTGATGGACATGAGGAGAGCTTGGCGTGTTACATACAGGATGCACAGGGCGGGGTGACCTGGCTGTGAGGCTCGTGTTGACAAGGTGATGGTAAGGGTGACCCGGAAGATGTATGAAGCATATCAGCTTCCATCAAGTCAGACAAGTAAAGAATTACAGGAGCGGGAAGATTTATGGGGAAGAGAAATAAAGTCAGTTTGGGGAAAACTAATGACGTGGATGTGTTTTGGAAACGACCAGCGAGCTTTATCTGGATTATAAAAACGTGTCTTATTTCCCAGCGGGCAGCCGGGGGTTAAACACCGCTTTGACAGCCCTCTATGATGCGTTTCTGCTGATGTCGACGCTGACGAAGCAGGAAGCGATCCAGCGAGCGTGACTCATCCCTCCTGGAGGCAAACTAATCTGCGTCTAATGAGCGTGCACTTTGCCTGTTTATCCCGAGTGTTACAAGTGCCCGGAACGGCTCGACCAGTGTTTATAAAGCTACGCACTTTCGGGCCTATAAATAAACCTGCCTTTTGTACCCTTGCTAAATTCGGCACCGGGACAGGCGGGCGGGCGGGCAGAGAGCGCCGCGCGCAGATACTCTGATTCTGTTGCGAAACGCGAGCTTTGATTCCAGACTAATAAAAATATTTACAATCTCGTGACCTGCAGGGTCTTAATATCAAATTGGTGCCGAGCGCGGGTGCAGGAGGAAAGACGGGCATTAAGCTCACCCCCCCGTGTATAAAAGCCAAATATTAGCCACGGCTCATTAGTGACTCCACAAAACACACAATATACAGGACAGCTTTACACCGATACAAACACAGAAGAAGAAGCAGTGTCTGCATTGCTGCGAGCAGGACGGGATGAGGGTCGGATCATGCAGGTAAAGGGGCACAGGGAGATGAGAAGGTCATTTCCAGGAGCACAGACATAGGCTGGCAATAACAGGGCATTGCTGGAGGGTGTAAGCAGTGACACAGGTGGTGAGGAAAGGCACATGGGCTGAATGGGGGCGAGCACGAGTTCAAGGGCTGTAAGGGGTCTGGCATGAACGGGTGCAAGGGCTGTAAGGGGTCTGGTATGAACGGGTGCAAGGGCTGTAAGGGGTCTGGTATGAACGGGTGCAAGGGCTGTAAGGGGTCTGGTATGAATGGGTGCAAGGGCTGTAAGGGGTCTGGTATGAATGGGTGCAAGGGCTGTAAGGGGTCTGGTATGAATGGGTGCAAGGGCTGTAAGGGGTCTGGTATGAATGGGTGCAAGGGCTGTAAGGGGTCTGGTATGAATGGGTGCAAGGGCTGTAAGGGGGTGCATGCAACAGTTGCAAGGCAGAGAGGCGGAAAAAAAAAATCTAATAGGTGGGTTCCTAGACCCTCAGGATAACATGGGCAGCTTCCTGGAGAAGTGTGAGTAAAGTGGTCAGGGTCCTGGGCAAGCAGGACATCATGATAGGGTATTCAAACCAAGTAGGACACCTCTGGAGGCCAAAATGTGTGCACAGGGAAGCATGAAGGGAAATGTACTGAGGGCAAGTGGTACCCAGGACAGGACAGCCTGGAAGCAGCATGGGAGATGCAATACAGTAGGGAGGTCCATGATGAGGAGGGTGAATAGGGGGGCCGAGAGGCAGGTCATGCAGAGAGCAATGTGTGGCGTAAAGTGATGTCAGGTTTGTCGACGTTACCTGTGACAGTCCAGGAGATGAGGCGTGCCCGGGAGGTGTAACGGCCAGGTTGGGTAGTCCTTTCGTTAAGTCATGGGGGGAGTATGGGGAGGGGGCCTGAGGCCCTGGTTGTCTCGCTACCTGTGCTGCAACCTGCAGAGGAAAACACTCCAAAACGTCAGCAAAACGGGTAAAAGAATGGGTTTTATTCCGTTTCTGCAGTTAGGGCCGACTCATCGGATTATATTTAAAGGTCCTGTAAACCAGGGATCCCCAAACTCTGACCCCTCGAGATGCTGAACTACCACTCCCAATATTCTCCATCAAACTATTGCATCAAAGATTTCTGGGATTCGTAGTTCAGCAATCTGGAAGGGGGGGGGGGGTTTGGAGATTTCCTGACCCCGAGCTCAGCTGGATAACCTGCGACCAGGACCCCGGGAAAGCCGCATCTCACGAGTCACCGTATCCCTGCCGTGACGCTCTTTGCAATTTCCCCGACCAAAATTAACACCAAATGCACGAACCGAATAAACGTGCTCTTCTTTGGAGAATATCCCCCCCCCGTCAGAAAACTGCAGCATCCCAGGTGCTCTGGAAATACATGTCCCAGGACTCTCAGCCAGCCATAAGGCTCGCCAAGCATTATGGGATAGGAAGTTCTTAAATACCTGTGGTGGTTAGGTTGGTCATCGTTCGTCCAGGCTGACCATTAACCCTTACCATGCCAGGATCGGCAGCAAGAAAATAACACGTAGATCAGTGGGCAGAACGTGCATCTCGACCAAGGAATGATCCGAGAATTACTGGGGAATTTCTAGACGAGCAGAGGGGATACCTGACGGTTTCTATCGCGGCTAAGCCGCGTCGGGAGCGTTATCCTCAATCTTTAAAAGGCTCATTCGCCGTCAGCGAGGGCGGCTTCCGGGCCCTTCTTCCAGGATGTAATAATCCAGTGCTTTGGGTGGATTGGTGCGTAAATAAACATTAAATGCACGCTGGTATATAAAGACGCCCCGGCACCCAGAATTCTCAGGGGGAGCTGCCCGGCTCTGCGGTGAGCAGAAAAATAAACGAGCTGCGTTTAAAACACGCGGCGAGCCGCTGGGATAACAAGACGACTCTGGTGATTGAGAACAGGGCTTTTAAACTGCAACCCCCTTCATCCGATGTTTCTGAACTACAATTCCCATGGTTCTCTGGCCATTTATTGCACTCAAAGGATTCTGGGAATTGTAGGCCATAAGCATCTGGGGCGGCCGGAGTTTGACAGTCCTGATCTAGAGCTCTTGAAGTGCTGAGCAGGATTGGGATGGAATACGCTCGACCCGGAAAGCGTAGGGCGATATTCGCCTAAATAGCGTTGAATGGCGCCTCCTACCCGGGCGCTAAATCCACGCGGATCAGGTAAATCGGAGCAGCAGGACTCGCTCCCAGCACTAAAGAATATGCACAATAAACGGCAAAGACTGACAAAATACACAGAGAAGATACAGTATACTTAACCGCCGAGAGGAGCAGCAAGAAAGAGGGCGGGCTGTCCTCGGGCTGGGGGTTACATTACGTATAGAGTAGGGGTGGGCTGGTTATGTAGGGTGGTCCCTGTTGTGGGGATGTTAGTTTTTTTCACTATGTTAACTGTTTCATTGCTGCCAAGAGGAAATATTAAAGAAAGAAGCAAATATTCGCCTCCGAGTCCTTATTAAAATCAAAACTTTCCTGTCAAAGAATTATATCGAAAGAAAACGCGGGTCACCAATGTTTCGGCCTCTTGATAAAGGTCCATGTAGGAGGGAAATGATGATCCTCTGTGTGTTCTTCTAATTCAGGGATCTCAAACTCTGCACACCAAGATGTTGGTCGCCTACAAATCCCAGAACCCTCTGAATGCAATAGATGGCCAGAGGATCATGGGAGGTGTAGTTCAACTTCAGAAACATCTGAGGGCCGGAGTTTGAGATCCCTGAATTAGAAGAATAAAGCCGCCTAAATTTTAAGGTTACCATACCCCCAGGAGGGGAATATTTAGGAGAGGGGGGGTCTGAGGACCGATACTTACTGTGCTATAGACCGCCGACACCGCAGAAGGGGAGAAGATTCGCTCGTCCAGGGTCTGCTGCAGGGCTCCCCGGGATAGCCTGTTAAATGTTTTTCAGGTTAAGGAGGACACGGTGAGTGGATTCAGAGGTTTGATGGTGACCCCCGATATTACCCAGAATTCCTAGGCTGGTGTATATTAATAATAAAACACTTTGTGCGGCACGTGTGAAAGCCAGTAAAGTGGCGTTCTGTTGCGTGGAAACCTCCCAGACAGGATTGCAAGCTTAAATAATGTCCCGAAGAAATTACAACAGTCTGTAATTACTGCGTGTGAAGGAACCGTTCCCTTCCGTCTGTCCTGGCTCTCCAGACACCCCTTCGTTGCGGTCAGCCCGGCTACTGGGAGCGCTGTCCTCAGCGCCTCGAGCTGCCTGCTTCTGTTCCTCTGCCCTGGAGCCGTTAGGAATCTCCAGAAGGCCGCTCGGTACCTTCTGAGGGTGATAGTGTATAGTGTAGCGTCGCTGAAATAAAGACACCAGGCGCGGCTGTAGGCTTTAAAACAGGATCCTCTCTCTCTGAGCTCTGAGAGTTCTCTGACTTTTTAATGAACAAAACGCCACCATTTATGCTGAAGTCCAACAGTCATAATTTGCATAAAATGACGCACCTCGTCCTACCCATACTAATTACATTATGTCAGTTATTTACAATAAACATTCTTTACATTCTTTAGCCTTCAGCTCACACAACATTTGTATATCCATTGTTCTAACACATCAGATTAAACACACACTATCAGAGATCCCTTGAATTAAACATGCAGCTAGATAATGGGGAAAGCCCTGGTGCATAAATTACACAGCAGTAAAGCTTGTTTACTGTTTACACATAAACACATTTACCTACAGGAATATAAGTATTTTTAAAACCAAAGCTATGTCATTTTACACTAAACTAAATCAAACTAAAACCAAACGATGTAAAATATATTTAAAACCACACGATATAAATGAACATAAAGTCTCTTGGGGTTTGAAGCATGGAGCGTTACATCAGCTCCATGACACTGCGCTGTGTCCTGAACTACGGATAAGTCAATACAGCGCACTGTGAAACGCAGGACGCCATGGCGGTTGCCAGGAGAAACCGTCCAGTAGCCAGATTGCTACTTTGGGTTTGCGGACGCCTGAAAACATGCGTTTGTCATTGGAAGAAATGTTTTTTGGGTAACGTGCATTGGCCGGAACCCACAGAAAGGGAAGCGGACCCCATGTGTCCACATGCCGAGCACCACGCTTATCCCGGCACAGAGGACGCCAATCACGCACACAGCCATATGGTGAGCACATGGGCGCGTGTGCCAGATGCCACTTCCTGATAGAGGAGAAAAAGGAAGTGACCGCGGTGCAGAGGAAGAGAACACTGACAGCAAACCGCAAGGTCCAGGATATCAGCCTCCTGTACATGGATCCATATCAACTGTCAACAAACACCAGGGTGAGAGGAGCCAGGCGGTTGCCATATTTGTGCTGCGCCACTTCCCATGAATGTGCCCCAAAAGGTGGTCAGATATGAAGGGGCTCTGACACAAGCAATCATTTATAGGGCAGATACAGGGGATACGGTGTGGATCCGAGGTGCCCGTCAGGTCTCCTCATTTCATGCTAGAATACGGAGCCAGACCTGGCAGGATATGCGACACCGCGTCGCATATACCATGGCACCGCGTCACATATACCAGAGAAGAAATAATCTAAATGTAGCCGAGAATCCCCCAGGTCACCTCAAGGTTTGTACGTGAACCCGAGCATCCGGCCGACCGTCCTATACACCGATAACACAAAGGATTAAACCCTCACACGGGCCTGGGTATATTTATATACTTCTCTCATTCTCTGAGTCCCCAGCAAAGCATCTCATGCCGGGGGCAAGAGGAGAGGTACACGAGACGAGTCCCCCAAAAGTATCTCATGCCAGGGACAAGAGGAGAGGTACACGAGACGAGTCCCCCAAAAGTATCTCATGCCAGGGACAAGAGGAGAGGTACACGAGACGAGTCCCCCAAAAGTATCTCATGCCAGGGACAAGAGGAGAGGTACACGAGACGAGTCCCCCAAAAGTATCTCATGCCAGGGACAAGAGGAGAGGTACACGAGACGAGTTGCCCAACAGCATCTCATGCCGGGGACAAGAGGAGAGGTACACGAGACGAGTTGCCCAACAGCATCTCATGCCGGGGACAAGAGGAGAGGTACATGAGAAGAGTCCCCCAAAAGTATCTCACATCAGGTACTACATTGTACGTGAGAGGCGTCCCACAACAGTATCTAAAGCCAGGGACAAGATGAAGGATATGACACGAGTCCCACCAACAGCATCTCCAGCTAAGCACAAAATCAAACCCTCCAACAGCATCTCCAGCTGAGGAAGGGTGCAGCAAGTGCATGAGACGAGTCCTTCCAACAGCATGGTGTTTGAAGGACTCGTCACACACACAAGTGGTTTCCTTCCTCTGGTCCCCGGTGTGAGATACTGTTGGGGGAGACTCAAGAGAAAGGGTACATCTTGTACATGAGTCCCCCCCCCCACACACAAGCATCTCACACTTTAGACGAGAGGACGGATACAACATGTACACGAGAGAAAGGACGTGACATTGTAAGCAACACGAGTCCCTCCAACAGCATCTCCTATCCATGAAACTCCAGGAATGAAAGGAAGACTTTGAAATGTTCCTGAGCCCCCCCCCCCCATATTTCACTCCCCCGGGATTAATAGGAATGAGTCGAAATACCTTTGACCCCCTCCTGACAATAAATGGAAGGATTCTAAAATGAGACGAGGTAACATCACTGCTCTGCGTGGAGAGAGCCTGTGGAGTCATGGGTTCGATCCCAGCAAGAGCACCTCTCCAGTAAGTGTCCTTGGGCAAGACACCTAACGGTACAGACTCACCACCCAGGAAATACTGAAAACCAGAGAAATCTCAATGTATCCTTCCTGGTAAAATCCATTCTCACAAAAAAAAATTTAGCTAGCAGCCCACAACACACCCCGTGTCCCCCAACCACAACAAAAAAAAAGGACATGTAAAACCTTCAACACGCCGTGGCGCATCCCATCCCCAGGACTAATGGAAAGCTGGCAAAAGTCGACACATCCCTAACATCCCATACACCCTATACATCCCAATACACCATATACTTCCAATACACCCAATACACCCTATATATCCTATACATCCCAATACACCCTATACATTCTATACATCCCAATACACCATACACCCTATACATCCCAATACACCATACGCCCTATACATCCCAATACACCATACGCCCTATACATCCCAATACACCCTATACATCCTATACATCCAATACACCATACGCCCTATACATCCCAATACACCATACGCCCTATACATCCCAATACACCATACGCCCTATACATCCCAATACACCATACGCCCTATACATCCCAATACACCATACGCCCTATACATCCCAATACACCATACGCCCTATACATCCCAATACACCATACGCCCTATACATCACAATACACCATACACCCTATACATCCCAATACACCATACAGCCCTATACATCCCAATACACCATACGCCCTATACATCCCAATACACCATACGCCCTATACATCCCAATACACCATACACCCTATACATCCCAATACACCATACACCCTATGTCCTATACATCCCAATACACCATACACCCTATACATCCCAATACACCATACGCCCTATACATCCCAATACACCATACACCCTATACATCCCAATACACCATACACCCTATACATCCCAATACACCATACACCCTATACATCCCAATACATCCCATAAAGACCCACACGTACCCGAGCCCCTCTCAAAGCACGTGGCACACAATGTGAGAAATAGTGGGGTGGGGGTGTTTTATCTCGTACCTGAATGTAGACCCCGGCTTTTCCCATGAGGAATAATCCAGGGATACGGTGTGTTCGGTTCAGGCGATTTGGGATCTGTCCGGTGTGACGAGACGCACGCTATGTGGTGTAAACACCGTGCGTGCCGGGATCCCATGGACTCTCTCTGCACTGAGATACAATGTGCGTCAGGCGCGCGCGGCACGGCCACCCACCGGCAGTGACAGGACATCTAATCCCAGACAGGGGAGAAAAACAAAGTAACGTGGATGGGGTTACTCCAGGTCGGAACACTGTGTCGTCAGGCAGACTGCATCTACACGGCAACACGCAGGGGGAGCACTCTGATTGGCTGCTGAGCTGGGATGTACACACTGCAGTACATTAAGTAACCTTCATCCTGCAGCTCCCTGACCCGCATACACTGAGCCACCACATGCCGCCGGCTAGAGCAATACAGAGTATGCACCCAGGAAAAGCCCACATACACCGACCAATCACAACATCGCACTCAGGGCAAAGCAGAGCCTAGGAGCCATTAAATAAACCGGATTTATTAACCCATTCAGCACCAGAAGAGGATTATCACAGCTCTTGTACAGAAGTAAAGGTTTCAATTGCTGTCTCTATGACTGAATTAAGTGACGTCCATGTGATAAAACACAGGGGGCCTGCAGAGGGAGAGACCCCTGAAAAATGCATAGGGGGCCTGCAGGCAGAGAGAGGCCCCTGAAAAATGCATAGGAGGCCTGCAGACAGGGAGAGACCCCTGAAAAATGCATAGGAGGCCTGCAGACAGGGAGAGACCCCTGAAAAATGCATAGGAGGCCTGCAGACAGGGAGAGACCCCTGAAAAATGCATAGGAGGCCTGCAGACAGGGAGAGACCCCTGAAAAATGCATAGGAGGCCTGCAGACAGGGAGAGACCCCTGAAAAATGCATATGGGTCCTGCAGGTGGAGAGAGACCCCTGAAAAATGCATAGGGGTCCTGCAGGCGGAGAGAGACCCCTGAAAAATGCATAGGGGTCCTGCAGGTGGAGAGAGACCCCTGAAAAATGCATAGGGGGCCTGCAGGTGGAGAGAGACCCCTGAAAAATGCATAGGGGGCCTGCAGGCGGAGAGAGACCCCTGAAAAATGCATAGGAGGCCTGCAGGTGGAGAGAGACCCCTGAAAAATGCATAGGAGGTCTGCAGAGGGAGAGACCCCTGAAAAATGCATAGGAGGCCTGCAGGTGGAGAGACCCCTGAAAAATGCATAGGAGGCCTGCAGGTGGAGAGACCCCTGAAAAATGCATAGGGGGCCTGCAGGCGGAGAGAGACCCCTGAAAAATGCATAGGAGGCCTGCAGAGGGAGAGACCCCTGAAAAATGCATAGGGGGCCTGCAGGTGGAGAGACCCCTGAAAAATGCATAGGGCGCCTGCAGGTGGAGAGAGACCCCTGAAAAATGCATAGGGGGCATTCAGAGGGAGAGACCCCTGAAAAATACATAGGGGGCCTGCAGGCGGAGAGAGACCCCTGAAAAATGCATAGGGGGCCTGCAGGTGGAGACACCCCAGAATAATACAGGGACCGTGCAGAGACATTTTAAAGCCATGTATAATGTAGGTTTTGCGCGCGCTCCTGTCTGCATTTTCGTGGTGTGTGTTGCGCAATGTTGACGCTGTTAAAGGGACCGGGAGGACACGAATCTCTCGCCGTCAAGACAGCCGGTATCCTGAACGCACCTGCCGCCCTGTGATTTATCACGTTCTCATGTGAGGTAAAGGCCGACGCGTCCATGAAACGCAGTGTTCCGCAGACGCGTTTCGCGGGTTCCATTGTCCCAGCTTGGTAGGACTGTAACCCGCGCAGTAACAGAACGCCGCGTTCTCCCGGAATCAGACACACACGGCGGGGAGGGGGGGCAGCTCGATCGCTCGTGCTGAGACATTAACGCTTTGCAAACCAGAGATGTGCAAATCTAGACGGTGCAAACCAGGACAGGAACCGCATCAGCCACCAGAACATCTCCTGGTACCGGACACCGGGTCCATATAATGGATCCCAAACCATCACCAAAAACAACATGAACAGCCTCGGCAACACGTAAACATTACACAAGAATAAAAAACAACGTTTATTGGGGGTCTGGGCAGAGAGACCCCAAAACTAGCAATACAGAGAGAACCTGACCCGCCCGACTCTGCACGCTGAGAGACACAATCTGGGGTGCGACACAGTCTGTAATACTCGAGTGTATAGAACACCAGCACCTTCATAATATGGGGGGGGGGGGGCATTAGAAAAAGATTCTCCACTACAATCTACAGATCTACAATAAAAAAGAATACCAGAGAATGAAGGGGTTAATGAAAACAATAATAACCCTGAACCAGCCATCGCGTAACCGGCATCAGTCAATCCTGAGTCAGCTCCGCCCACAGCGCTACACAAACACCAGACCGGGGGGGGGTGACAGACGTGAATCTGTTGACCGGGGCTGTTTACACAACGGCAGATTATTGCACAATGTTTGTGCTGGTCCTTCCATGTGACCAAAAAAGCGTCCTGAATATAAATATCCCCACGCTCAACGAGCGTCATCACCTGCATAATACACTGAGGGGACACAATACAGGGAGTCTGGGATTCACCGATATGTCTGCGATACACATAATACAGAGGGGACCCAATACAGGGAGTCTGGGATTCACCGATATGTCTGCGATACACATAATACACAGAGGGGACACAATACAGGGAGTCTGGGATTCACCGATATGTCTGCGATACACATAATACACAGAGGGGACCCAATACAGGGAGTCTGGGATTCACCGATATGTCTGCGATACACATAATACACAGAGGGGACCCAATACAGGGAGTCTGGGATTCACCGATATGTCTGCGATACACATAATACACAGGGGACCCAATACAGGGAGTCTGGGATTCACCGATATGTCTGCGATACACATAATACACAGAGGGGACACAATACAGGGAGTCTGGGATACACTGATATGTCTGCGATACACATAATACACAGAGGGGACACAATACAGGGAGTCTGGGATTCACTGATATGTCTGCGATACACATAATACACAGAGGGGACCCAATACAGGGAGTCTGGGATTCGCTGGATAAGGAGCGGAGGCAGCTGTAGGCACAGCTTGGTATTTAACTTCCTTGAAGACTCGGTGCTTCCCGAAAGGTCACAGGAGGAAAACGAAAACAGAAAGTAAGCCGCGTGAGTGGCTCGTCATGTCGGAGAGATTAGGCAAGCGCCGGTGCCGTGCCAAGCAGCGCCTGCAGGTCATGTTTACTGGATTCACCATCAGGGCTTCCTGGAAAACTCGCAGCGAGTGCGGGCAGCGCCGCCGGCATCGTCTAATAAACCCATCTCTGTCTCCTCCTGCCAGGAAAGCAATGTCGAATGGAGCAACGTTAACCCATGCAATGCCAAAACCTAACCGAGCTTGGCAATCTATAAGTATAGGAAGATATTCAGAGGCCATGCAAACAGCTATCACCCTCAGCCAGGACCTGTTAACCCAGTCATCCCCCCATAGTGTGTCTCAATAACTGGCTGAACCACAGACGCCCGGTGAAAAGTAACCAAAAAAAGAACACAATGTCTGCACATACAAAGTATCTGTCGCTCGAGGTAAGAATGTGACCCTGTCCCCGATTGGCACGACTTATGTGCTTCCCCCCCCTCCTTAAAAAACGGTACGTGACGTAAGACCCGACACTTTGCGCTACGCGAGGGCCACATAACCCCGTCCTGACCGACCCGCTCAATGAACAGAAACAGGACCCGGCTCCAAGAACGTGTTTCACTGCGGGGCTGGAAGGGGCCCGGGGGTGATGTCGGGGGTCTCAGCACTCTCACACCTTGTCCCTCCTGTCTGGAGGGTGAAACCCCCCCAGAGGACATCATGGCTCAGAGAGGACAATCAAGGGTTTCATGCCAGTACAAGCAAGCTGTGAGGTCAAAGGTTAAGTCGAGCTGGAATTGTGCAGGAGGAGCAGCGTTCCTAGAATTCGGGCCACACTCAGGGGCTCCCGTTTAATCCAACATTTATATGTTACTATAAATTTATTGTAACTTTATTTGGGTGATTTTTTGGGATAACGCAGCGCTGTATTTGCAGGTGGCGAGATGGTGAAAATACCCGACGCCTGAAAAGCAGAGGATATTCGGAGGATTTAAGTGCCGCACTCCTTATATAAAAACTTTGGAGAGAAAAAATCCCTCAATAATATATGTGAGATATACGAGAACTGTGCAAAAACCATCTGTGTGGTATGGGAGCGCTACACTAAAATGGTTTCTATTTTGTGTTATTACAGTGTATTAGCGATCCGCCCCACTTGCCATTAACCGTTGAGCGCCACTGAACCCCTTTTTTTCCTGTATTTGCAGGTGTTTGACAGGACGGGAGGTTTGTGTGTTTTGGCAAAAGATCGAAGGGTTAAACAATAAAGGCAATTCTTTCACAGCCTTCCTTGCTCGTAATTACCAAATGGACTAATGGAGTGCAGGCGCGTGTATGTGTGCGCCTAATGAAAGCGTGCAGGCGCTGTATGTGTGCGCCTAATGAAAGCGTGCAGGCGCTGTATGTGTGCGCCTAATGAAAGCGTGCAGGCGCTGTATGTGTGCGCCTAATGAAAGCGTGCAGGCGCTGTATGTGTGCGCCCCTAATGAAAGCGTGCAGGCGCGTGTATGTGTGCGCCTAATGAAAGCGTGCAGGCGCTGTATGTGTGCGCCTAATGAAAGCGTGCAGGCGCGTGTATGTGTGCGCCCCTAATGAAAGCGTGCAGGCGCGTGTATGTGTGCGCCCCTAATGAAAGCGTGCAGGTGCGTGTATGTGTGCGCCCCTAATGAAAGCGTGCAGGCGCGTGTATGTGTGCGCCCCTAATGAAAGCGTGCAGGCGCGTGTATGTGTGCGCCTAATGAAAGCGTGCAGGCGCTGTATGTGTGCGCCTAATGAAAGCGTGCAGGCGCGTGTATGTGTGCGCCCCTAATGAAAGCGTGCAGGCGCGTGTATGTGTGCGCCCCTAATGAAAGCGTGCAGGCGCGTGTATGTGTGCGCCTAATGAAAGCGTGCAGGCGCTGTATGTGTGTGCGCCTAATGAAAGCGTGCAGGCACGTGTATGTGTGTGCGCCTAATGAAAGCGTGCAGGCGCGTGTATGTGTGCGCCTAATGAAAGCGTGCAGGCTCCTATATATGTGTGCCTAATGTAATCGCGCAGGCTCGTGTACGTGTGCCTAATGTAAGCGTTCAGGCTCCTAGAAACGTCCGAGGGGCTAAAACAGCTCCATGAAATGTCCGCGGAGGCCCAAACGGCACCTAGAAACGACCGGGCCATTATCTCTCACAAACCTGTAACGAAAATGTTACCAACCCCAAAAATTCCCAAATTATGCAGCCGGCTTCCAAATTCTGTGCCGCTCCGTGAGAACGACGGAAAGAAAGCGACTGAGTCTGCACAAACAATGCTGTCAGGCCGAGCACGGCACACGTACAAAGGGAGGGAGCGCGTCACAATGCGCCCTATTCACGCACTGCATCGGACACTGGTACGGCCACGCACCCTCGCCGGAAAGCAGCCGCTACTGCACACAGATGACACATTGTCTGCCGGGCCCAAAATCCCACAGCTCCGGGTGAGGAAGGCCTAGGACGTCCAGCAGATCCAGCGGAGACGCACATACCAAGGGGTACACGGCAGCCACAAAACCTTTATGGTAATAAAAGGGTTAAACCGGAGGCAGTAGATATTCTATACACAGTGTGCGGCTTCCAAAGGAACACAACTGGAATGAGAGGAGGCCAGAAGAAACGAGTGAATCCTGCGCCTCGTGACAACTGTTTAGTGAATAAGCCCCTAATCTGCACAGAGGGCCTTATAAAAAGGAGTCAACGGGGACCGGCAAGGTTACATTTAAGCAAAAGCCATGTGAAATCCCTATTCATGCCCCGCCAATACGCCTCGCATGGTGGGACGGCCGTCGGGGACCAGGGCAGATCGGCGCGGGGACCAGGGCAGACCGGCGCGGGGACCAGGGCAGACCGGCGCGATACACGACACGGACAGCCAGAACTACAGGCAGACAAAAAAAGTTAGGCTCCAGTGTCCCTTTAATCTGAAGCTTAGTTCATGAATGAACATGTTGCCATGGAAATGAGCTGAGTTGCCCTGGCAACAAGCCCATTCATGATGCAGGATAATATTCACTTGCTGAGAAACCGATAAAAATGAAGTTTGCAGTCTGAAAAAATATGGAGCGAAGCCGGGCCACGCGGGAAAGGAGCCCCCCCCCCCACCCCCAGCGAGGCCGGGCCACGCGGGAAAGGGTGACGTCCCCCCACCCCCAGCGAAGCCGGGCCACGCGGGAAAGGGTGACGTCCCCCCACCCCCAGCGAAGGCGGGCCACGCGGGAAAGGGTGACGTCCCCCCACCCCCAGCGAAGGCGGGCCACGCGGGAAAGGGTGACGTCCCCCCACCCCCAGCGAAGCCGGGCCACGCGGGAAAGGGTGACGTCCCCCCACCCCCAGCGAAGCCGGGCCACGCGGGAAAGGGTGACGTCCCCCCACCCCCAGCGAAGCCGGGCCACGCGGGAAAGGGTGACGTCCCCCCACCCCCAGCGAAGCCGGGCCACGCGGGAAAGGGTGACGTCCCCCCCACCCCCAGCGAAGCCGGGCCACGCGGGAAAGGCGACCCCCCCCCCCCCAGCGAAGCCGGGCCACGCGGGAAAGGCGACCCCCCCCCCCGTAGCGAGGCCGGGCCACGCGGGAAAGGCGACCCCCCCCCCCGTAGCGAGGCTGGGCCACGCGGGAAAGGCGCGCCCCCCCCGGTAGCGAGGCCGGCCACGCGGGAAAGGCGCCCCCCCCCGGTAGCGAGGCCGGGCCACGCGGGAAAGGGGCCCCCCCCCCGGTAGCGAGGCCGGGCCACGCGGGAAAGGCGCCCCCCCCCCCCGGTAGCGAGGCCGGGCCACGCGGGAAAGGCGCCCCCCCCCGGTAGCGAGGCCGGGCCACGCGGGAAAGGCGCCCCCCCCCGGTAGCGAGGCCGGGCCACGCGGAAAGGCGCCCCCCCCCGGTAGCGAGGCCGGGCCACGCGGGAAAGGCCCCCGGTAGCGAGGCCGGGCCACGCGGGAAAGGCCACCCCCGGTAGCGAGGCCGGGCCACGCGGGAAAGGCCCCCCCGGTAGCGAGGCCGGGCCACGCGGGAAAGGCCCCCCCCCCGGTAGCGAGGCCGGGCCACGCGGAAAGGCCCCCCCCCGGTAGCGAGGCCGGGCCACGCGGGAAAGGCCCCCCCGGTAGCTAGGCCGGGCCACGCGGAAAGGCCCCCCCGGTAGCGAGGCCGGGCCACGCGGGAAAGGCCCCCCCGGTAGCGAGGCCGGGCCACGCGGGAAAGGCCCCCCCGGTAGCGAGCCGGGCCACGCGGGAAAGGCCCCCCCGGTAGCGAGGCCGGGCCACGCGGGAAAGGCCCCCCCGGTATTTCGCATACGAAATACGTGCGAACGCGCACTTCAGCGCGCTCGCGGCTATGTCAATGGCCGCGAACGCGCTGCTATGCGCACCAAAAGAAGCTCCTGGACTTCTTTGGGCGCAGGACGTTTTAAAGCGTGTTTCTGCGCGCTTTAAAGCGCATGGACGGGGAAATCCCATGCTTTTCAATGGTACCCGTTCACACCTGGGCGTTTTAAAGCGCGCAGGACCGCGCTTTAAAACGTCCTGCGCTCAAACAAGTCCAGGAGATTCTTTTGGTGCGCATAGCAGCGCGTTCGCGCGTTTTTTCGTATGCGCGAACGCGCATAAAAATAATGCGCGTTTTGCGCACGTTTGAAGAACGTGCAGGTGTGAACATGGCCTAAAGGTTAACAACCACAAGAAGGGGAGAATCATAAAACTACCCAGAATTTATAAACGTATATACTATGCGTGCGCACACACAATATATGTACAGTCAGGTCCAGAAATATTGGGACATGGACACAATTGTAACATCTCTAACACATTGTGTTTGTTTCATTCCAACTCCATTGTGGTGGTGTATAGAGCCAAAGATGTTACAATTGTGTCCATGTCCCAAGATTTCTGCACCTGACTGTCCGCACTAACTATTGTATTTTTTTGTTGTTGAGGGAATTGGAAGGAAGCGATGACCCACACAATTTCTTCAAGCTGTTAACTCCTCGGTGTTTATGGGATATACCACCACCTATGTGAGGACAGCTGCTGGATTCCAGCGCCTTACGTACACACAAAGGTTTAAGAACACTAAGGACAGAATCCTCAGAAACATCAACCCTGTAAGAAAACGTGACAGCAGTGGCGACTCTAGGAACAAAATTTAGGGGGGCACATAAGAGACCACCGTCAAAACTGGAGGGGCAATAATAATTGTCACCACTAAAATCATAGCACTGAATTAAACTAAGGGCCATGTCACCTTGTATGAGCTAAAACGCCATCACTACAGGAAAAATTTAGCACGAGTCGCTAAAACTTAGCGCCTGATGACCTACTAACAGATCACCTTGTCCACAGTAGTCCGTGTACAAGGTAGTTTGGTGCACGCTAGGGAATCACTAAGAGACCCAACACTAATGCGGTTGTGTACAAGATAGAACAGTTTTTTCCAGTGCAGAGTGCCGGGCCATACCTATCCCCTGCCCTTACAAGCTTGTATAAGTATGAACACATCCAGCGACGAGCCCTCACACCCCTGCATTATTAAAATCCTCCAAGGTGGCCATATTATCCATGTTTTGATGCACATATATATTAAGGCTGATGGGCATTGCATGATAAATGCCTCCCAGCAGCATGTAGAATCATTACAATGCATTTAATACAAAAAGGCCAGGTGAACCACAAAAACTTCCCTGCTGCAGCATATAAATACATGTTTCAGGGCAAGACTGTGTCCCTTTAAACATGGTCCACACAGTCACCCTAAAAATCACCCGCTTACATAATATGAATAACCCCCAGCATAAAAGGTTTAAGGCTGGGGTCAGACCAGCGCATTTTTAACGTGCGTTCTGGCGCACTTAATCACGGCCGCACTAGCAGCAAATGACGGGCAATGACGGCCAATATACGAAGTACGGTCGCACGAAAGTGCGGCCGCGCAACGCAAGTGGAAAATGAACGCATTTTTTCGAGAACGCAGAACCTCTAGTACGGACGTACAGAGTGCGCTGCGCCCGCTAGCGGTGTGTGTGTGTGATTTGGAGACGCCAGACCCTGCTCGTGTCCGGCCAACATAACGTCCAGACGCAAAAAGTTTCCTGGTTTGGATTCGTAAAACATCGCGCACGAACATGCGCATCGTATGACCGTTTTCGCATATTCCGTGAAAAAAATACATCAATGCGTTCGGATGCACTTTATTACGTTCGCGTGTAAAAATATTTTCGTTTGACCCTAGCCTTAAATGAGGCAATAGATTAGAATTAGGATATATGTGGATAAAGGATACATTTATAATAGAGCCGACTGCAACAGCAGCAACATTGCTGACCAGATCCATTACTAATGGTGTTTGGGGCCAAGAGAACACCTGTGCTGCATTCCTTTCAATTGCCTGGTCCCAATATTTCTGGACCTGACTGTATATGCACAAGACATGTGCGCGCGCGCACACACAATGTATGTATATGCACAAGGTATGCGTACGCACACACAATGTATGTATATGCACAAGGTATGCGTGCGCACACACAATGTACAGTTGTGTTCAAAATTATTCAACCCCCAATGCTGTAAAGGGTTTTAGGGAATTTAGTGTACATTTGTAATTGTATTCAGAATGAAATCCTACAAGGACTTTTTAAAGAACCATATGCAACTAAAATGACATCAATTGGTTTTGTAATACAGTAGTAAATGTTTCTTTTGTGAATTCTTCATTGACACAATTATTCAACCCCTTAAAGACTACCACTCTGAAGAACAGAGGTTCATTCAAGTGTTTTCAATCAGGTATTGAAAACACCTGTGGATGTCACGGAGCAGCAATAAAGCATAATAAGCACCAATTAGGCAGCTTTAAAATGACTGTGATACTCAGCTCCTTCTAGACATTTACTGGTGTGGTTACAAACATGGTGAAGTCAAGAGAATGGTCCAGGAAGACAAGAGAAGAGGTGATTACTCTTCACAGGAAGGGCAATGGCTATAAGAAGATTGCAAAGATGTTAAACATACCAAGAGAGACCATAGGAAGCATCATTCGCAAATTCAAGGCAAAGGGCACTGTTGAAACGCTACCTGGTCGTGGCAGAAAGAAGATGCTGACTTCGACTGCTGTGCACTACCTGAAGCGTAGAGTGGAGAAAAGTCCCCGTGTGACTGCTGAGGAACTGAGAAAAGATTTGTCAGATGTGGGTACTGAAGTTTCAGCTCAGACAATATGGCGCACACTGCGTAATGAAGGCCTCCATGCCAGAACTCCCAGGCGCACCCCCTTGCTGTCTCCAAAGAATAAGAAGAGTCGACTGCAGTATGCCAAAAGTCATGTGGACAAACCACAGATGTTTTGGGATAGTGTTCTGTGGACTGATGAAACAAAATTAGAACTGTTTGGGCCCATGGATCAACGCTATGTTTGGAGGAGGAAGAACAAGGCCTATGAAGAAAAGAACACCTTGCCTACTGTGAAGCATGGCGGGCGGTCAATCATGCTTTGGGGCTGTTTTGCTTCTGCAGGTACAGGGAAGCTTCAGCGTGTGCAAGGTACCATGAATTCTCTTCAGTACCAGGAGATATTGGATGACAATGTGATGCAGTCCGTCACAAACCTGAGGCTTGGGAGACGTTGGACCTTTCAACAGGACAATGATCCCAAGCATACCTCCAAGTCCACTAGAGCATGGTTGCAGATTAAAGGCTGGAACATTTTGGAGTGGCCATCGCAGTCACCTGACTTAAATCCGATTGAGAACCTCTGGTGGGACTTAAAGAAAGCAGTTGCAGTGCGCAAGCCTAAGAATGTGACTGAACTGGAGGCTTTTGCCCATGACGAATGGGCGAAGATACCTGTAGATGGCTGCAAGACACTTGTGTCAAGCTATGCTTCACGTTTAAAAGCTGTTATAACTGTAAAAGGATGTTGTACTAAGTACTAAGATTGAATGTCACTTGGGGGTTGAATAAAACTGATAATGATGTGAGCACAGAAAAGACATTTGTGGTTATTTCATTATAAATGTTATGTTATATTTGTCTGACCTACACGTGCCTCTTTGATTTAATTGTAAGCAAGATGACTGAATGATCAAAATCAATGTCAAACTGGCCAAAACACTCAATTTCAGTGGGGGTTGAATAATTTTGAACACAACTGTATGTATATGCACAAGACATGAAGACAAATTAAACCTCTTTCACAAGTGACGCCAGGAGGCCGCGTCATCACAACTTCCCTGCAGGCCGAGTAGCCCCCCCCCCCTCCAGGCAGACATAACAGACTTTATTGCCGATTCGATTGGCTGCTCAGTTATTGGAGTCAAAGTTCAATCTCATTCAAGACATTAAAAGGAGGTCTGTAGGTCAGAGAAAACGTGCGTGTGTCTGTGTCTGTGTCTGTGTCTGTGTCTGTGGTGAGTCCAGTTTAATATAGGACTGGTGTGTGTGCATGTGGTTGGCACCTCTAGAGTAACTTTGGAGTGACTGCAGTGCACCGTTCCCAGCAAGTCGAGTGTAATGTGTGACTGGTGTATGTACAGTGACTGGTGAACACGGTGTACCATGAGTGAATGGTATGCGTAAAAAAGGCTGGTGAATCCAGTGTACTATGCGAGTAAAAATGATGTGTGTACCGTGACCAGTAAGTGGAGTGTATTGTTGGAGTGACCAGCGTGCTTGCGACCGGCGTGCGTGGAACAGGTGGAAATGTTGATTATTATTTTCCCGGCAGAGCTCAGACTCCAGGCCTTACCGCCGAGACACAAACCAAAAATCACGATTTTCCTCTTTTTCCCTGTGCTGCGAAAAGCTGGAAAGCGCTCGGTGAATCGCAGCATCTGATTGGGAGTTTACCTTTTTTTTTTTAGTAACTGTCAGAGGATTTGAAAAACGTGAGGTAAAAACCAAGATGGCGGCGAGGTGCCAGGAGGAAACAACGATCAGACATGGCGTGCCTGGAGAAGGGTGTTACCACCTGACCGAGCAAATCGATTTACCAGATCGGCCTACGGAAACACCGAAACAGGACGGGTCAGTGACTGGGTAATGTGATAGACGCTCACACAGCTCTATATAGCGTGCATGGTGCATACATCACACAGCTCTATATAGCGCGCATGGTGCATACATCACACAGCTCTATATAGCGTGCATGGTGTATACGTCACACAGCTCTATATAGCGCGCATGGTGTATACGTCACACAGCTCTATATAGCGTGCATGGTGCATACATCACACAGCTCTATATAGCGCGCATGGTGTATACGTCACACAGCTCTATATAGCGCGCATGGTGTATACGTCACACAGCTCTATATAGCGCGCATGGTGTATACGTCACACAGCTCTATATAGCGTGCATGGTGTAAACGTCACACAGCTCTATATAGCGTGCATGGTGCATACATCACACAGCTCTATATAGCGTGCATGGTGCATACGTCACACAGCTCTATATAGCGTGCATGGTGTAAACGTCACACAGCTCTATATAGCGCGCATGGTGTATACGTCACACAGCTCTATATAGCGTGCATGGTGTATACGTCACACAGCTCTATATAGCGCGCATGGTGTATACGTCACACAGCTCTATATAGCGTGCATGGTGTATACGTCACACAGCTCTATATAGCGCGCATGGTGTATATGTCACAGCTCTATATAGCGTGCATGGTGTATACGTCACACAGCTCTATATAGCGTGCATGGTGTATACGTCACACAGCTCTATATAGCGCGCATGGTGTATATGTCACAGCTCTATATAGCGTGCATGGTGTAAACGTCACACAGCTCTTTATAGCGTGCATGGTGTAAACGTCACACAGCTCTATATAGCGCGCATGGTGTATACGTCACACAGCTCTATATAGCGTGCATGGTGTATACGTCACACAGCTCTATATAGCGTGCATGGTGTATACGTCACACAGCTCTATATAGCGTGCATGGTGTATACGTCACACAGCTCTATATAGCGTGCATGGTGTATACGTCACACAGCTCTATATAGCGCGCATGGTGTATACGTCACACAGGTTGTATAGACTGAAGGTTACAGTTACAAGTTTTTATAAAGCGCTAACAAGTTCCGTAGCGCTGTACAATGGGAGGCAGCATAAAAAATATACAAACAGGTTCAACACACAGAACAGCAGGAGAGAGGACCCGGCTCAAAAGCTTACAATCACGTGCTTCACTTCTACGAGTAGCCGCTAACCGGAGGACTACACCGAGAACTACGAGTAGCCTCTAACCGGAGGACTACACCGAGAGCTACGTGTAGCCTCTAACCGGAGGACAACACCAAGAGCTACGAGTAGCCTCTAACCGGAGGACTACACCGAGAGCTACGAGTAGTCTCTAACCGGAGGACAACACCAAGAGCTACGAGTAGCCACTAACCGGAGGACAACACCGAGAGCTACGAGTAGCCTCTAACCAGAGGACAACACCGAGAGCTACGAGTAGCCTCTAAACGGAGTACAACACCGGAACCTATGTGTAGCCGCTAACCAGAAGACAACACCGAGAGCTACGAGTAGCCTCTAACCAGAGGACAACACCGAGAGCTACGAGTAGCCTCTAACCAGAGGACAACACCGAGAGCTACGAGTAGCCTCTAACCAGAGGACAACACCGAGAGCTACGAGTAGCCTCTAACCAGAGGACAACACCGAGAGCTACGAGTAGCCTCTAACCAGAGGACAACCCGAGAGCTACGAGTAGCCTCTAACCAGAGGACAACACCGAGAGCTACGAGTAGCCTCTAAGTAGAGGACAACACCAAGAGCTACGAGTAGCCTCTAACCAGAGGACAACACCGAGAGCTACGAGTAGCCTCTAACCAGAGGACAACACCGAGAGCTACGAGTAGCCTCTAACCAGAGGACAACACCGAGAGCTACGAGTAGCCTCTAACCAGAGGACAACACCGAGAGATACGAGTAGCCTCTAACCAGAGGACAACACCGAGAGCTACGAGTAGCCTCTAACCAGAGGACAACACCGAGAGCTACGAGTAGCCTCTAACCAGAGGACAACACCGAGAGATACGAGTAGCCGTTAACCGAAGGACGGCACCGAGAGATACGACTAGCCGTTAACCGAAGGACGGCACCGAGAGATACGACTAGCCGGTACCGGCGCTGCAGAGGGGCCCTTACGGCTGAATAAGGATATTAAATATGACATCATGTGACGCGCGACGAGCAGAACATCCCAGCGTTAACACGGAGGCTGCTCACGATGGATTATTCTGCCTTCAGGAGCGGCTACACACAGCTGGATTACGGGTCACTATATATCACTGCAGAGTATCCCCGTATGAACGAGGCCTGGGGACGTCTGACAGCCAACACCTTCTACATCGCCATCCACTAAAACAAACCTATCTGGATGTCCGCCTGTGCCAGATACATCCACAACTAGAAACACAGAAATCACAACACAGGAGCCCCCCGCTCCTCCCCCAATTCAGACGTTCACCCGGGGGGGGGGGGGGACTCGTGCCCGCGCAGACCTGTGCCCGGCAAGCGAGGATGATAATTCAATGCTCTTTTAGTGACACATTATTTAGCGTGTATAGGGGCGCTGTGCGGGGTTCATGGACACAGCTAACGCATCCAGCGCCCCCCCCCCCTTATCCCAGGATCGGTCTGGGTACACGGCACGAGAAATCCCTGTGTATAGCGGGCGTCCACATTATACATGGGGGGGTTTACTTTATGCAGGCAGCAATATCTGTACATGACAGTATGTTCCGACACCCGCACCCACCTCTTTAGCTGTTCACGGAGCAGTGAGGACATCTGTGAGAGACCCCCCCCAATCAACCCCGGCCCCTCCCCTGTAAATCCCCAATTCAGTATATATGAAGGGAGGGGGGGGGGTCTGTGTAAACCCCCTCGACTTTTAATACAGACTGGATCAATATATGTATTGGTTCATCTGTCTGTTGTGCGGCTGTACGTGCGAACTCCTGGCAGGGTGTCTGGTTGTGCAGCTGTACGTGGGACGGGGGACCCCCTCACATACATTAGAGCACTGTATTGGGGTCCCCCTCACATACATTAGAGCACTGTATTGGACCCCTCTCTCGGATACATTACAGAGCACTGTATTGGGGCTCCCTTCCTATTCCTTTGGTTATGGGGTGCAGTGATTAGGGATTCCCCTCGGTTATGGGGTGCAGTGATTATAGGACCTCCCCCTCGTTAAGGGGTGCAGTGATTAGGAATTCCCCCTCGTTACGGGGTGCAGTGATTATAGGTACTCCCCCTCGTTATGGGGTGCAGTGATTAGGAACTCCCCTCCTTATGGGGTGCAGTGATTAGGAACTCCCCCTCCTTATGGGGTGCAGTGATTAGGAACTCCCCCTCCTTATGGGGTGCAGTGATTAGGAACTCCCCCTCCTTATGGGGTGCAGTGATTAGGAACTCCCCCTCCTTATGGGGTGCCGTAGCAAGCTCCTAAACCCACCCCCCAGGTACAGTGATGTGGGGGTGCAGTATGTGAAGCCCCTTACAGCAGAAATTTTGGGTAAAAGAATCGGAGTCCCTCCTTCCTAAAAGCTGTGTTTAGGAGCAGTGCTGCCCAATCTCTGCCCACCAGTTATTTCGGAACTACATCTCCCATGATGCTCAGCAACTCATAGAAACATAGAAAAATGTCGGCAGATAAGAACCTTTCGGCCCATCTAGTCGCCCAATTACATGGATACTTTACCTGGATTTATCTTTTGTTTAGGATAGCCTTATGCCTATCCCATGCTTGCTTAAATTCAATCACTGTTTTGGCCTCTACCACTTCTACTGGAAGACTGTTCCATGTATCCACCACCCTCTCAGTAAAATAATGCTTCCTGATGTTACTTTTAAACCTTTGCCCCTCTAATCTAAGACTATGTCCTCTTGTTTTGCTACTTTGTTTCCTTTTAAATATACTCCCTTCCTCTACCTTGTGGATTCCCTTTACGTATTTAAATGTTTCTATCATATCTCCTCTGTCTCGTCTTTTTTCCAAGCTGTACATGTTAAGATCATTAAGCCTTTCCTGGTAACTTTTCTCCTTCAAGCCGTACACCATTTTAGTAGCCCTTCTCTGAACTCTCTCTAAGATGTCTATATCCTTCTGGAGATACGGTCTCCAGTACTGCACACAGTACTCCAAGTGAGGTCTCACCAGTGCTCTGTACAGTGGCATGAGCACTTCCCTTTTCCTACTGCTAATACCTCTCCCTACACAACCAAGCATTCTGCCAGCATTTCCAAGCATTCTGCCAGCATTTCCTGCTGCTCTATTACATTGACTACTTACCCTTAGATCCTCTGCAATAATGACCCCTAAATCCCAACCTCAGATGTTGAGGTTAGGACTGTATCAAATATTCTATATTCAGCCCTTGGGTTTTTACGTCCCAGGTGCATTATCTTGCACTTATCCACATTAAAACTCAATTGCCACAGCTCCCACCATTTTTTTAGTTTACCTAAATCATTTGTCATTTGGCTGATCCCTCCAGGAACGTCAACCCTGTTGCAAATCTTTGTGTCATCAGCAAAAAGACATACTTTACCATTAATACCTTCTGCAATATCACTAATAAAAATATTAAATAGAATGGGTCCAAGTACTGACCCCTGAGGTACCCCACTGGTAACAAAGCATCAAGGGAGGTGTAGTTCCAAAACATCTTGAGGGTCAAGATTGGACAGCACTGGTTTTGAACTTTCCTCCAGTGTACAGATGTTTGGGTGCATTGTATCCCTCGCGTGTGCAGGTGTTGGGGGATGCTGCGTATCCCCCGCGTACGCAGGTGTTGGGGGATGCAGCGTATCCCCCGCGTACACAGGTGTTGGGGGATGCAGCGTGTCCCCCGCATATACAGGTGATGGGGATGCAGCGTATCCCCCGCGTATACAGGTGATGGGGGATGCTGCGTATCCCCCGCGTACGCAGGTGTTGGGGGATGCAGCGTAGGTGATGCAGCGTATCCCCCGCTTACACAGGTGATGCAGCGTATCCCCCGCGTACGCAGGTGATGCAGCGTATCCCCCGCGTACGCAGGTGATGCAGCGTATCCCCCGCGTACGCAGGTGATGCAGCGTATCCCCCGCGTACGCAGGTGATGCAGCGTATCCCCCGCGTACGCAGGTGATGCAGCGTATCCCCCGCGTACGCAGGTGATGCAGCGTATCCCCCGCGTATACAGGTGATGGAGGATGCAGCGTGTCCCCCGCATATACAGGTGATGGGGATGCAGCGTATCCCCCGCATATACAGGTGATGGGGATGCAGCGTATCCCCCGCATATACAGGTGATGGGGGATGCTGCGTATCCCCCACGTATACAGGTGCTGGGGATGCAGCGTATCCCCCGCGTATACAGGTGCTGGGGATGCAGCGTATCCCCCGCGTATACAGGTGCTGGGGATGCAGCGTATCCCCCGCGTATACAGGTGCTGGGGATGCAGCGTATCCCCCGCATATACAGGTGCTGGGGTGCAGCGTATCCCCCGCGTACACAGTGTTGGAGTGCTGAGTATGCAGTGCAGTCACTCCCTCTCGGTGCAGTGTCGCCCCCCCTCTCGGTGCAGTGTGGTCTCCATATACAGATTTTGGTGTGCAGCGTATCCCCGCATATACAGATTTTGGGGTGCAGAATATATCCACATACAAATGTTGGGGTGCAGCGTATCCAAGTATACAGATGTTGGGTTGCAGTGCACCCAGTGTAGTGTGACGCCCCCTCGCGGGGCAGTGCGGGGGCCCCATATACAGATGTTGGGTGCAGTGTATCCCCCATAGACAGATGTTGGGGTGCAGTTGCGCCCCCCTCGGTGTAGTGTGTCCCCCATCTCGGTACCCCCTTGGTGCAGTGCAGCCCCTCTCCGTGCAGTGTGACAGCCCCCTCTCCGTAGTGTGTCCCCCCTTTCTGTGCAGTGTGTTCCTCCTCGGTGCAGTGCGACCCCCCTCTCCGTGCAGTGTGTCCCCTCTCAGTACCCCTTCTCGGTGCAGTGCGACCCCCTTCTCGGTGCAGTGTGACCCCCTTCTCGGTGCAGTGCGACCCCCTTCTCGGTGCAGTGCGACCCCCTTCTCGGTGCAGTGTGACCCCCTTCTCGGTGCAGTGTGACCCCCTTCTCGGTGCAGCCCCTTGGTGCAGTGTGACCTCCACGGTGCAGTGTCCCCTTCTGGGTGCAGTGTCCCCCTCTCGGTGCAGTGCGTCCCCCCACTCGTGCAGTGCGGCCCCCTTCTCGGTGCAGCCCCCTCGGTGCAGTGTGCCCTCCACGGTGCAGTGCGACCCCCACTCGGTGCAGTGCGACCCCCACTCGGTGCAGTGCGACCCCCACTCGGTGCAGTGCGACCCCCCACTCGGTGCAGCGCGACCCCCCACTCGGTGCAGCGCGACCCCCCACTCGGTGCAGCGCGACCCCCCACTCGGTGCAGCGCGACCCCCTCTCGGTGCAGCGCGACCTCCTCTCGGTGCAGCCCCCTCAGTGCAGTGTGTCCCCCTCTCGGTGCAGTGAGACCCCCCTCTCGGTGCAGTGAGACCCCCCTCTCGGTGCAGTGAGACCCCCCTCTCGGTGCAGTGAGACCCCCCTCTCGGTGCAGTGAGACCCCCCTCTCGGTGCAGTGAGACCCCCCTCTCGGTGCAGCCCCCTCGGTGCAGTGTGACCCCCCTCTCGGTGCCCCCCACGGTGCAGTGTGTCCCCCCTCTCAGTGAGGTGCGTCCCCCCTCGGTGCGACCCCCCCTCTCGGTGCAGCGCGACCCCCTCCTCGGTGCAGCGCAACCCCCTCCTCGGTGCAGCGCGACCCCCCCTCTCGATGCAGCGTGACCCCCCTCTCGATGCAGCGTGACCCCCCTCTCGATGCAGCGTGACCCCCCTCTCGGTGCCCCCACGGTGCAGTGCGACCCCCTCTCGGTGCCCCCCACGGTGCAGTGCGACCCCTCTCGGTGCCCCCACGGTGCAGTGCGACCCCCTCTCGGTGCCCCCACGGTGCAGTGCGACCCCTCTCGGTGCCCCCACGGTGCAGTGCGACTCCCTCTCGGTGCCCCCCACGGTGCAGTGCGACCCCCCTCTCGGTGCCCCCCATGGTGCAGTGCGACCCCTCTCGGTGCCCCCACGGTGCAGTGCGACCCCCTCTCGGTGCAGTGTGACCCCCCTCTTGGTGCCCCCCTCTCGGTGCAGTGTGTCCCCCCTCTCGGTGCAGTATGTCCCCCTCTCGGTACAGTGTGACCCCCCTCTCGGTAGTGACCCCTCTCGGTAGTGACCCCTCTCGGTACCCCATCTCGGTGCAGTGCGACCCCCTCTCGGTGCAGCGTGACCCCCCTCTTGGTGCAGCGTGACCCCCCTCTCGGTGCAGTGAGACCCGTCTCTCTCGGTGCCCCCACGGTGCAGTGAGACCCGTCTCTCGGTGCAGTGAGACCCGTCTCTCGGTGCAGTGAGACCCGTCTCTCGGTGCAGTGAGACCCGTCTCTCGGTGCAGTGAGACCCGTCTCTCGGTGCAGTGAGACCCGTCTCTCGGTGCCCCCACAGTGCAGTGAGACCCCCTCTCGGTGCAGTGTGAACCCCCTCTCGGTGCAGTGTGAACCCCCTCTCGGTGCAGTGTGTGTCCCCCTCTCGGTGCAGTGTGTGTCCCCCTCTCGGTGCAGTGTGTCCCCTCTCGGTGCAGTGTGTGTCCCCCTCTCGGTGCAGTGTGAACCCCCTCTCGGTGCAGTGTGTGTCCCCCCTCGGTGCAGTGTGTGTCCCCCTCTCGGTGCAGTGTGTCCCCCTCTCGGTGCAGTGTGTCCCCCTCTCGGTGCAGTGTGTGTCCCCCTCTCTCGGTGCCCTCATGGTTTAGTGAGACCCCCCTCTCAGTGCAGTGAGACCCCCCTCTCGGTGCAGTGTGTCCCCCTCTTGGTGCAGTGTGTCCCCCTCTTGGTGCAGTGTCCTCTCGATGCAGTGCAGCCCCCTCTCTGTGCAGTGTGACCCCCTCTCGTGCAGTGTGTCCCCCTCCTCTGTGCAGTGCAGCCCCCTCTCGGTGCAGTGTCGCCCCCTCTTGGTGCAGTGTCCCCCTCTCTTGGTGCAGTGTGACCCCCTCTCGGTGCAGTGTGTCCCCCCTCTCGGTGCAGTGTGTCCCCCTCCTCGGTGCAGTGTGTCCCCCCTCTCGTGCAGTGTGTCCCCCCTCTCGGTGCAGTGTGACCCCCTCTCGGTGCAGTGTGACCCCCCTCTCGGTGCAGTGTGACCCCCCTCTCGATGCAGTGTGACCCCCCTCTCGATGCAGTGTGCCCCCCTCTCGATGCAGTGTGACCCCTCTAGGTGCAGTGCGTCCCCCCTCTCGGTGCAGTGTGTCCCCTTCTTGATGCAGTGTGACCCTCTCTAGGTGCAGTGTCCCCCCTCTCGGTGCAGTGACACCCCCTCTCGATGCAGTGTCCCCCTCTCGGTGCAGTGTGCCCCCCTCTCGGTGCAGTGCGGCCCCTCTCGGTGCAGTGAGCCCCCCTTTCGGTGCAGTGTCCCCCCTCTTGGTACAGTGACCCCCTCTAGGTGCAGTGTGTCCCCCTCTCGCTGCAGTGTGGCCCCCTCTCGGTGCAGTGTGTCCCCCTCTCGGTGCAGTGTGTCCCCCCTCTCGGTGCAGTGTGTCCCCCCTCTCGGTGCAGTGTGTCCCCCCCTCTCGGTGCAGTGTGTCCCCCCTCTCGGTGCAGTGTGACCCCCTCTCGATGCAGTGTGACCCCCCTCTCGATGCAGTGTGACCCCTCTAGGTGCAGTGCGTCCCCCCTCTCGGTGCAGTGTGTCCCCCTCTTGATGCAGTGTGACCCTCTCTAGGTGCAGTGTGACCCTCTCTAGGTGCAGTGTCCCCCCTCTCGGTGCAGTGCGGTCCCCTTTCGGTGCAGTGCGGTCCCCTTTCGGTGCAGTGCGGTCCCCTTTCGGTGCAGTGCAGCCCCCTCTCGGTGCAGTGCAGCCCCCTCTCGGTGCAGTGCAGCCCCCTCTAGGTGCAGTGCGGCCCCCCTCTCGATGCAGTGCGGCCCCCCTCTCGATGCAGTGTGGTCCCCCTCTCGATGCAGTGTGGCCCCCTCTCGGTGCAGTGTGTCCCCCCTCGGTGCAGTGTGTCCCCCTCTCGTGCAGTGTGTCCCCCTCTCGGTGCAGTGTGTCCCCCCTCTCTGTGCAGTGTCCCCCTCTCGGTGCAGTGTGTCCCCCCTCTCGGTGCAGTGTCCCCCTCTCGGTGCAGTGTCCCCCTCTCGGTGCAGTGCAGCCCCCTCTCGATGCAGTGCAGCCCCCTCTCTCGCTGCAGTGCAGCCCCCTCTCGCTGCAGTGCAGCCCCCTCTCGCTGCAGTGCAGCCCCCTCTCGCTGCAGTGTCCCCCTCTCGGTGCAGTGTGTCCCCCTCTCTCGGTGCAGTGTGTCCCCCTCTCGGTGCAGTGCAGCCCCCTCTCGGTGCAGTGCAGCCCCCTCTCGGTGCAGTGCAGCCCCCTCTCGGTGCAGTGCAGCCCCCTCTCGGTGCAGTGCAGCCCCCTCTCGATGCAGTGCAGCCCCCTCTCGCTGCAGTGCAGCCCCCTCTCGCTGCAGTGCAGCCCCCTCTCGCTGCAGTGCAGCCCCCTCTCGCTGCAGTGTCCCCCCTCTCGGTGCAGTGTGTCCCCCTCTCGGTGCAGTGTGTCCCCCTCTCGGTGCAGTGCAGCCCCCTCTCGGTGCAGTGCAGCCCCCCTCTCGGTGCAGTGCAGCCCCCCTCTCGGTGCAGTGCAGCCCCCCTCTCGGTGCAGTGCAGCCCCCTCTCGGTGCAGTGTCCCCCCCTCTCGGTGCAGTGTGTCCCCCCTCTCGGTGCAGTGTCCCCCCTCTCGGTGCAGTGCAGCCCCCTCTCGGTGCAGTGCAGCCCCCTCTCGGTGCAGTGCAGCCCCCCTCTCGGTGCAGTGTCCCCCCTCTCGCTGCAGTGTCCCCCATCTCGCTGCAGTGTCCCCCCTCTCGGTGCAGTGCAGCCCCCCTCTCGGTGCAGTGCAGCCCCCTCTCGGTGCAGTGCAGCCCCCCTCTCGGTGCAGTGCAGCCCCCTCTCGGTGCAGTGTCCCCCCTCTCGGTGCCCCCCGGTAAAGGATACGGTGGCGGCTGCAGGCCCCGGATGGCGGCGGCTGAGGGTGGGGGCACTGCAGGGGGTGGAGGTCCCACAGCTCCGGTCCCGCCCGGTGCCGCCGTTTTCAGGCCCGGTTTCTGGGGGAGGCTCATGGCCGTGGGGACCCCCGGAGCGGGGGGGGGTCGGGGTGCTGAGGGGCCCCAAAGCAGGGCCGGGGGGTTACGGGGCTCTCAGGGGTGTGGCGCGGCGCTCCCCCTCCCCGGGGTAACGGGAGCCGCTGTGGGTTTGGGCTCACGGGGAGATGCCGGTGGATTTTCCTCACTCGGAGACCGGAGCATCCAACATGGCGCTGCCTCCGCCTCCAGCAGTCCGGCAGGACGGACGCTCGGCAATTTCCGGAACCCTTCGTGTAGGCTCGAGCCGCGGAGGGGGCGGAGACTCGGCTGGGTAGACACTCGGCAATCACCGGAACATGTCGGCCAAAGGACTGAAGCCACAACAGGCAGGTGCTCGGCAATCTCCGGAAAACCTGTACTCAGAACGACGACATGGCTCTGAGGGAAGTGTCATGGGTGGGCGGAGCTACGACACCACTCGGCTTTCATCGGAATCATTCGGCTTTTCATTTGAAGTGGCCTCTGCTTCCCTCTGCCGGGGACGCGCAGGCTGTGCACAGCAACTCCCCCATCTCTACACATGGATCAGCTGAGGAAGCTCTAGGAGGGGGAAAGGTTGGCCAGTGACGTCATTTTATAGTCTTTTTTATTGAAATATGTCTCGAAGGCATCTTGGATTGCTAAATTAAGGGGGAGCGGAGGAATTTAATGTAATATTACTTATGTTAAAAAATAACAAAAATTGAGGATTCCCCCAAAAAGCGACTCAAAACCAAAAAAGATAAAGTGAAGGCGGTGATGCGGAGACGGCCCGATCCATCCTGTGTCATCCTGCCTTAATTATTGCATAATAAAGAAATAATAATATTTTATTATTATTTTAACCGTTAATGATTTACTGCTTTGCTCTAAATTAGAGAAGACGTCCAATACTGCACCCAAATATATTGTTTCCATGTTTCTGGCCTTCATTTATTCCTACATTTACATAAGAGCAGTCTGCGGACTTTCCCCTCCTGACCTGAACACACAGAGCTGACGGCCAATCAGAATGCAGAGAATCGCCCTTTAAAGAAGTGATGGAAAGAAAGAGTCTTTATGTAAAAACATAACAGGTGACACAAAACACCCTAAAGGTGATTGCGAGGCAGGGGTCAGCAACCTCGGCCTCCTGATGTTTAGGAACTGCATTTCCCATGAGGCTCGACCAGTTCAATGAGGATCATAGGAGACATAGTTCCAAAACATCTGGAGTGGCCATACTATAGGTCAGGCCTCAAAATTTCCACTCGCCTGCTCGCATTTGGCGAGTGGAAATTACATGAGGGCGAGTGGGAATGCAGAGGCAGGGCAGGATAAGGGGTTAGGTGGGGCAACTAGTGGCGAGTAACTCTTAAGGCCTGGCTAGTAGCTTGGGACTTGAAATTTTAAGCCCTGCTATAGGTTATTGTGAGGGAGGGGACAGCAACCCTGGCCCTATAGGTATGGGCTGCATTTTAGGGGCTCCTCCATATATTCAGGGTGTGTGGGTGTCTTTTTAGGGGCTCCCCATATATTCAGGGTGTGTGGGTGTCTTTAGGGGCTCCCCATATATTCAGGGTGTGCGGGTGTGTTTTTAGGGGCTCCTCCATATATTCAGGGTGTGCGGGTGTCTTTTTAGGGGCTCCTCCATATATTCAGGGTGTGCGGGTGTCTTTTTAGGGGCTCCTCCATATATTCAGGGTGTGCGGGTGTCTTTTTAGCGGTTCCTCCATATATTCAGGGTGTGCGGGTGTCTTTTTAGGGGCTCCTCCATATATTCAGGGTGTGCGGGTGTCTTTTTAGGGGCTCCTCCATATATTCAGGGTGTGCGGGTGTCTTTTTAGGGGCTCCTCCATATATTCAGGGTGTGCGGGTGTCTTTTTAGGGGCTCCTCCATATATTCAGGGTGTGCGGGTGTCTTTCTAGGGGCTCCTCCATATATTCAGGGTGTGCGGGTGTCTTTTTAGGGGCTCCTCCATATATTCAGGGTGTGCGGGTTTCTTTTTAGGGGCTCCCTATATATTCAGGGTGTCTTTTTAGGGGCTCCTCCATATATTCAGGGTGTGCGGGTGTCTTTTTAAGGGCTCCTCCATATATTCAGGGTGTGCGGGTGTCTTTTTAAGGGCTCCTCCATATATTCAGGGTGTGCGGGTGTCTTTTTAGGGGCTCCTCCATATATTCAGGTGTGCGGGTGTCTTTTTAGGGGTTCCTCCATATATTCAGGGTGTGTGGGTGTCTTTTTAGGGGCTCCTCCATATATATCAGGGTGTGCGGGTGTCTTTTTAGGGGCTCCTCCATATATTCAGGGTGTGTGGGTGTGTTTTTAGGGGCTCCTCCATATATTCAGGGTGTGCGGGTGTCTTTTTAGGGGCTCCTCCATATATTCAGGGTGTGGGTGTGTTTTTAGGGGCTCCTCCATATATTCAGGGTGTGCGGGTGTCTTTTTAGGGGCTCCTCCATATATTCAGGGTGTGCGGGTGTCTTTTTAGGGGTTCCACCATGTATTCAGGGTGTGCGGGTGTCTTTTTAGGGGCTCCTCCATATATTCAGGGTGTCTTTTTAGGGGTTCCTCCATATATTCAGGGTGTGCGGGTGTGTTTTTAGGGGCTCCTCCATATATTCAGGGTGTGTGGGTGTGTTTTTAGGGGTCCCCCATATATTCAGGGTGTGCGGGTGTCTTTTTAGGGGTTCCCCCATATATTCAGGGTGTGCGGGTGTCTTTTTAGGGGTTCCCCCATATATTCAGGGTGTGCGGGTGTCTTTTTAGGGGCTCCTCCATATATTCAGGGTGTGCGGGTGTCTTTTTAGGGGCTCCCCATATATTCAGGGTGCGCGGGTGTCTTTTTAGGGGTTCCACCATATATTCAGGGTGCGCGGGTGTCTTTTTAGGGTCTCCTCCATATATTCAGGGTGTGCGGGTGTCTTTTTAGGGGTTCCTCCATATATTCAGGGTGTGCGGTGTCTTTTTAGGGGTTCCACCATATATTCAGGGTGTGCGGGTGTGTTTTTAGGGGTTCCTCCATATATTCAGGGTGTGCGGTGTCTTTTTAGGGGTTCCTCCATATATTCAGGGTGTGCGGTGTCTTTTTAGGGGCTCCCTATATATTCAGGGTGCGCGGGTGTCTTTTTAGGGGTTCCACCATATATTCAGGGTGCGCGGGTGTCTTTTTAGGGGCTCCTCCATATATTCAGGGTGTGCGGGTGTCTTTTTAGGGGTTCCTCCATATATTCACGGTGTGCGGGTGTCTTTTTAGGGGTTCCACCATATATTCAGGGTGTGCGGGTGTTTTTTAGGGGTTCCTCCATATATTCAGGGTGTGCGGGTGTCTTTTTAGGGGTTCCTCCATATATTCAGGGTGTGCGGGTGTCTTTTTTAGGGGTTCCTCCATATATTCACGGTGTGCGGGTGTCTTTTTAGGGGTTCCACCATATATTCAGGGTGTGCGGGTGTGTTTTTAGGGGTTCCTCCATATATTCAGGGTGTGCGGGTGTCTTTTTAGGGGTTCCTCCATATATTCAGGGTGTGCGGGTGTCTTTTTAGGGGCTCCCCCATATATTCAGGGTGCGCGGGTGTCTTTTTAGGGGTTCCACCATATATTCAGGGTGCGCGGGTGTCTTTTTAGGGGCTCCTCCATATATTCAGGGTGTGCGGGTGTGTTTTTAGGGGTTCCTCCATATATTCACGGTGTGCGGGTGTCTTTTTAGGGGTTCCACCATATATTCAGGGTGTGCGGGTGTCTTTTTAGGGGTTCCTCCATATATTCAGGGTGTGCGGGTGTCTTTTTAGGGGCTCCTCCATATATTCAGGGTGTGCGGGTGTCTTTTTAGGGGTTCCTCCATATATTCACGGTGTGCGGGTGTCTTTTTAGGGGTTCCACCATATATTCAGGGTGTGCGGGTGTCTTTTTAGGGGTTCCTCCATATATTCAGGGTGTGCGGGTGTCTTTTTAGGGGCTCCTCCATATATTCAGGGTGTGTGGGTGTGTTTTTAGGGGTTCCTCCATATATTCAGGGTGTGCGGGTTTCTTTTTAGGGGTTCCTCCATATATTCAGGGTGTGCGGGTGTCTTTTTAGGGGCTCCTCCATATATTCAGGGTGTGCGGGTGTCTTTTTAGGGGCACCTCCATATATTCAGGGTGTGTGGGTGTCTTTTTAGGGGTTCCTCCATATATTCAGGGTGTGCGGGTGTCTTTTTAGGGGTTCCTCCATATATTCAGGGTGTGCGGGTGTATAACAGAGCTGCACAGTAATAATCCTCCCAGCACTGAGTCTATAATAAACGCTGTTATTAATCTCTCGTTTTTATTTGATTTTGTTCTAAATGACATTTTATTAATATAAATAACCTGGATAGAATATTGAAATGTTTCTCAGGCTCCGCCCTCTGCGCCATTGCTGGCCCCACGTAACGTGGTGATACATTCGAGGAGCTTTCCACACGCGTCGCTTTCCGGTCGGATATGAAGCCGGAGTCGCAGGTTGTTTTTTAATTTGGGTTTTTGTTATAAAGTTCATCCCAGAAATCAGCTCCAGATGTTGAGGGGCCCCTTCCAGAAAATAAAACCCTCCTAATGAAACCCAATCCTCCCTCCCGGCGGCCGGGTCTCACGTGGGTCCGGCCTTCGTGGCTCTGCTCGTTCTCGTGCCGCCGGATGAGAAGCAGATGTAGCTCAGGCCTGAAATGAGGTCATTTTCATGGTGTTTTAGGCTTTTTAACCGGCCTGTGGTCCAACACGCAGTAACCCGACACCCTTTGGTTTTACGTAATCCACGAGTAATCGATGTGTGGGGAGGTGAGGGTTAAAGGGAAGCTCCGGCCAGTAAATCATTGTCTCACGTTTTAAGTTTCAGCAATGTTTGCCCCTCCAGATATTTTGGCGCTACATCTCCGACGTCACAAGCGCTTGAGCTTCATGGGCGACGAAGTGCAAAAACAGAGGGCCAACTGCTGGTCTTGAAAACCATGGCCGACTCTGCAACCCTAGGACCAGCAGTTGGCGCTCTGCATCCTCTCCAGCAGTTGAAGCTCAGGTAACTCATGGGAGATGTAGTTCCAGAACATCTGGAGAACCAAGGTTGCCATCTGATGGTCTTTGGGTTTCTAGGTCATCCATGTTTTCCTGGACCCACCAATTCATGCAGAGGGAGAGCAGTGAAAAAAGCTGTATGTATAATTCATATGCTGCAGGAAGGAAATCAAGGCAGGTCACCTGGGATTCCTTTCCTGCAGCGTATGGATTATACATGCTGCAGGGTGGCATTTGTCATGCACTGGCCATCAGCATGAATACATTAGATGCATCCAGGAAAAACATGGCTGATCTGGCAAACCTACTATTAGGCACAAACGCCACCTATATTGAATCGAAAAGTTACCAAATTGGGGCCAAAATATGTTAAACTCTGCAGCTACATCCAGTATAGTCCTTTGAGAGTTCCTCCTGTGGATCACGTCTGCAATAAATTCAATTCCTTGATTTGCTATTCGTCTCCAGAACATGTCCCCAAGCTTAGCACCCTGGATATGACGCATGAGGCGCCAACACTTTATAAAACCAGCTGTGAACGTGTCTGTATGACGTCTCCCCGGCTGATCTGCAGCGACACCTGACCTGCAGTAACTCCTTCTGGCCAGCAGATGGTGACATCTCCCTGTGAAATAGGTCCATGGAGGAATACACGGAATATTCCCACATATTTATTCCTTTGTAAAATCCGGTTTATTTCATTTCAGAATCTTGCATCACATTTGTTGTTTCGGGTGATTTCAGGCCATTATAAAACAGCTTTTTTTTCCCATTTCAGGTCGCTCTTTGATTGTAAGCTCTTGAGCAGGGTCCGGTTTCATGTGTAACTTGTATGTATATTGTTATTTTGTCTCTCCCATTGTACAGCGCCAAGGGATTTGTTGGCGCTTTATAAAGACCGGTAACTGTTTGATATTTCACAATTCGTGATATTGGATGATCTGATATTTCAAATCTGCCCAAAATCTTTTTTTCAGATCATTTCAGTGATTTGTTTCAATAATAATGACTCTGATCCAAACTATTGAAAACCAAGTTAGGAAACAAACTTCACCCAAAAATCCTGGAAAAGGCCAAAAAAAAAAGAGCCGAAAAAGCAAAATGGCTTATTGCCGCAAATGGGAAAAAAAAACAAAAACCTGTTTTAAGATTTAATAAAAACGGGAATTTAACATTAAAACCTATGGAGGAATCCTAGAAGTTGCAATGCAAAAAAACCCCTCATTTTTCATTCCATTTTGGAACAAAATGATTCCAAGTGGAGGGGGGGGGGGGAAGGAACATTGTTTCATTTGTTACATTTCTCGCTTCAGATCATTTTCGAATCATAATGTCAGCCGGTTAGTAAGATCAGACGGCGGATATTGCGTTTTTTTCTGGAATGAAAACTTAATTTTGACGATATGAAATGCACACGTCTAGTGTTTGTCCTTTTGATGTTTATTTTCTAATCTTTTCTAGTGCAAATAAACAGACGTTCCTCTGTAGAGAAGTGGTTCAACCCTGGTCCGAGGCCCACTAACAGGCCAGGTTTGCAGGATACGTGAAGCCCAGCACAGCTGCTCCGTGATTGCAGGATACGTGCAGCACAGCACAGGGGCTCGGACTCACTCTGATTGCAGGATATGTGAAGCACAGCACAGGGGCTCGGATTCGCTGCTCCGTGATTGCAGGATACGTGAAGTCCAGCAGAGCTGCTCAGTGATTGCAGGATACGTGCAGCACAGCACAGGGGCTCGGACTCACTCTGATTGCAGGATATGTGAAGCACAGCACAGAGGTTCGGATTTGCTGCTCAGTGATTGCAGGATATGTGAAGCACAGCACAGAGGCTCGGATTTGCTGCTCAGTGATTGCAGGATCTGAAGTGCACCACAGGGGCTTGGATTTGCTGCTCAGTGATTGCAGGATATGTGAAGCACAGCACAGAGGCTCGGATTTGCTGCTCAGTGATTGCAGGATTCAGTCTGCATTTCCGCAAAGATGAACCTTAAAATCTGGACCCTAGGACATGTTGGGAACCACTGGTTTAGACAATGTGCCTGGTCAATGTAATTTTACCCCCATTTCCCACATAAAATCCATCTCAGAGATCATTCTTCCCTGCACTAAGTGGTGTCTGGTGTTTGGGGAGACCTACATGGAATCCTGGAGAATTTGGCCGCTCAGTCAAAAAATGACAAAGAATAAAAAAGGCCAAAATCTACAAAGAAATCCTTTATTCAGAACATCCAGACGTGATATAAATATATACAAAGTCACAGGTATTTATATACACACATGTATAGAATATATACATCAATACAAAACTCCGCTGGGACGCTTAACGATTCCGCGGATCGTCACTAGGTGGTTGTCGGCTTTGTGTGTGGTGATGGGGGGGAATAAAGGCAGTAAGTGAAATGTGTAAGACCTCGAGTGGCTTTTCCCATCGCCGCGTCCCTTTATATGCAGGCACAGGGTACATGGATCAGGGGGATGTGTTGGTTTTTACGAGTGCCAAGCAGCTCAGAGGGAGCTGGACAGACAGGAGCCCTGCAGCGAAACGCGTCAGCAGGTACAGAGTGGTATAGACGTGATACATCAGGATTTAAAACATTGAACATACAGAAAGTGCATAGAAAAGATGGTCTATAGAGCAGCGCACCGAGAGGTGCAAGCAGGAGGAGAGACCCCCGCAAACCCTTCTGAGACGCTGGTTCCACAAGATTGCATCACCGCCATTTTTACCCAGCCTAGGAGAGTGTGGCCCTACAAGACGCAGCCTGTGGTTGCCCCCTATGCGCACTTGCTCCCTCTGACACGTGAACGTCTACCAGACTTCACATTTCTTGAGCGGGTTCATGGGCGCCCCCGCGGGACACCGGAAGTGCCTGGCGAATTCCTTGGAGTTTGAAACGGAGCCGATGACGCGGAAGCGGGACGGGCTGTGGGGGTCGGTGATCAGGCCCTCGTGCGAGCTCTCTGCCGTGCGTATGGAGCACCACACCTACAAGACACCATGGAGACCGTGATTAAGCATGCAAGCTGTAAAGTTTTATACATGGGTTTATTTAATGCAGGAACAAGAGAATCAAAACAAATTCCAGCTTTTGGGAAGGGGCCGACAGGAGGCAGACAGACCAACATACAGCTTTCGGGTAGCTTTAGCCGTCATCTACATTGGTGTTTCCCAAACCTGTCCTTGGATATCCCAACAGGCCAGGTTTGCAGGATATGTGACGCACCGCACAGGTGATCCAAATTGCTGCTCAGTGATTGTAGGATTTAGTCTGCATTTCCCCAAGGGAATCCTGCAAACCTGTCCTTTGACAGGGTCTGGAAACTTCTGTAGAGTTTATATCTGACAGGTTTCTGCAACTGTCAGTGTGTATGTCTGCGCCGAGCAATGTCTAAAAGCAACGGGCTAAATGCAGGGCTGTAGGGTTAAACTTAAAGGGGGGGGGATTAACTCTTTAGACCTCTCCCCTCCTAAAAGCTTTCCTTTGCAGCTCTGGACTCTGCACAGATGTGACATGCTGTAGCTCCCTGCAAGCTGCAGCGGTCACATGACCATGGGAAAGCGGAGTTTAATGCGTGACGGGAACATCTTAAAAGGCTAAGATAAAAATGGGAGACAGCAGGTTAAGAGGGGGTTCATTTTTAACCCCTCACTGCTGGTAACACTGAGATCCTCCGCGGCAGTTCTTCCTTACCTGAGCAAATCCAACGAAGAAAAGCTGGTCGTTCGAGAGGTTCAGCGATGGCAGCAGCTTTTCCTCTCCGTTACTCTTCTCCCAGTTTTTGTAGGCCTGGAAAGTGGGAAAGGGAGCGAGAAAAGGGGGGGGGGGGGGAGAAAAAGGGGGGGGGAGGAGAGAAAAGGGGGGGGGAGGAGAGAAAAGGGGGGGGAGGAGAGAAAAGGGGGAGGAGAGAAAAGGGGGGAGAGGAGAGAAAAGGGGGGGAGGAGAGAAAAGGGGGGGAGGAGAGAAAAGGGGGAGGAGAGAAAAGGGGGAGGAGAGAAAAGGGGGGGGAGGAGAGAAAAGGGGGGGGAGGAGAGAAAAGGGAGAGGAGGAGAGAAAAGGGAGAGAGGAGAGAAAAGGGAGAGAGGAGAGAAAAGGGAGAGAGGAGAGAAAAGGGAGAGAGGAGAGAAAAGGGAGAGAGGAGAGAAAAGGGAGAGAGGAGAAAAGGGAGAGAGGAAGAAAGGGAGAGAGGAGAGAAAAGGGAGAGAGGAGAGAAAAGGGAGAGAGGAGAAGAAAGGGAGAGAGAGAGAAAAGGGAGAGAGGAGAGAAAAGGGAGAGAGGAGAGAAAAGGGAGAGAGGAGAAAAGGGAGAGAGGAGAGAAAAGGGAGAGAGGAGAGAAGGGAGAGAGGAGAGAAAAGGGAGAGAGGAGAGAAAAGGGAGGAGGAGAGAAAAGGGAGGAGAGAAAAAGGGAGAGAGGAGAGAAAAGGGAGAGAGGAGAGAAAAGGGAGAGAGGAGAGAAAAGGAGAGAGAGAAAAGGGGAGAGAGAGAAAAAAGAGAAAAAAAGAGAAAAGAGGAAAAGGGGAGAGAGAGAAAAGGGAGAGAGAGAAAAGGGAGAGAGAGAAAAGGGAGAGAGAGAAAAGGGAGAGAGAGAAAGGGAGAGAGAGAAAGGGAGAGAGAGAGAAAAGGGAGAGAGAGAAGGGAGAGAGAGAAAAGGGGGAGAGAGAAAAGGGAGAGAGAGAAAAGGGAGAGAGAGAAAAGGGAGAGAGAGAAAAGGGAGAGAGAGAAAAGGGAGAGAGAGAAAAGGAGAGAGAGAAAAAGTGAGAGAGGAAAAGGGGAGAGAGAGAAAAGGGAGAGAGAGAAAAGGGAGAGAGAGAAAAGGGAGAGAGAGAAAGGGAGAGAGAGAAAAGGGAGAGAGAGAAAAGGGGAGAGAGAAAAGGAGAGAGAGAAAAGGGAGAGAGAGAAAAGGAGAGAGAGAAAAGGGAGAAGAGAGGAAAAGGGAGGAGAGAAAAGGAGAGAGAAAAGGGAGAGGGAGAAAGGAGAGAGAGAAAAGGAGAGAGAAAAGGGAGAGAGAGAGAAAAGGGAGAGAGGAGAAAAGGGAGAGAGAAGAAAAGGAGAGGAGAGAGAAGGGAGAGAGAGGAAAAGGGGAGAGAGAGGAAGGAGAGAGCGAGGAGAGAAAAAGAGAGAGAGAGAAGGGGAGGAAGAGCGAAGAGAGAGAAGGGGAGAGCGAGAGAGAAGGGGGAGAGCGAGAGAGAAGGGAAGCGAGAGCGAGAAGGGAAGAGAGCGAAGAGAGAAGGGAGGCGAGAGAGAGAAGGGGGAGAGCGAGAGGAAGGGGTAGGGGAGAGCGAGAGAGAAGGAGGAGAGCGAGAGAGAAGGGGAGGCGAGAGAGAAGGGGGAGAGCGAGAGGAGAAGGGGGAGGGAGCGAGAGAGAAGGGGAGAGCGAGAGAGAAGGGGGAGAGCGAGAGAGAAGGGGGAGAGCGAGAGAGAAGGGGGAGAGCGAGAGAGAAGGGGAGAGCGAGAGAGAAGGGGAGAGCGAGAGAGAGGGGGAGAGCGGAGAGAAGGGGGAGAGCGAGAGAGAGAAGGGAGACGAGAGGGCGAGGGAGGAGAGAGAATGGGTGAGAGCGCGAGGAGAGGGAGAAGAGATGAGAGAGGGGGAGAGAGTGGAGAAGGAGAGCGAGGGACAGAGGCGAGAGAGAAGAGGGGAGGCGAGAGCGAAGAGGGAAGAGAGCGGGAGAGAAGGGAGAAGCGAGAGAGAAGGGGAGAGCGAGAGAGAAGGAGAGGCGAGAGCGAGAGAGGGGGAGAGAGAAGGGGGAGAGCGAGGGGGAGAGCGAAAAGGGGGAAGAGCGAAAAGGGGGAGAGCGAAAAGGGGGAGAGAGAAAAGGGGGAGAGAGAAAAGGGGGAGAGAGAAAAGGGGGAGAGAGAAAAGGGGAGAGAGAAAAAAGGGGGAGAGCGGATGGAGAGGAAACCATGAAAACACGTTACGATGTATCCGTTGAAATCACCCCCAGTGCCGCAGTCATTTCAATAAGGCAAGTCAGGCCGACGTTCCGGGTTATTGTTCTAGATCCGAGTGTGAGGCCATTTGAGGCTTTATTTCAGTTATACGAGAAAAATCTACAGGACTGAAAGCGTCCGAGAAGCCGCACAATCCATTCCCGGCGCCTCTGCAGTAGGGCTGTGCAACTAATCGCAAAAAGAAATCGTGATTTAAGCACATGCGATTTCTAAGCCTCATAAGGCTGCGATTTTATCTATTCATTTTAGGGCTGCGGAAATTAACGTGTTCGGCTCCCTGTGAGCTTCCGGCGGCACATGGAGCTTTGGGCGCTCGCAGGGAGAACCATGTGTACAGCCGAGTTCTCGCGGCTCGTCACGTGGTTCCCCCAGGCGAGCGCCGAGGCTCCATGCCGCGGAAGCTCACAGGGTGCCGAACACGCGGCACAAAGAGGTGAGCTGGGGCAGTATCCATGTGCTGAATACATTTAGAATGTATGTAGCAGGTTTGAAAAAGCAAAAACAATTCCCTAAATCGCAAATAAAAAAGCAATCGCAATATTCATTAAAAAAAAATAATTTGCAGAGTAGGGCTGTGCAATATGGACAAAATAATCAGATTGCAATGTAAGGAGCGTTTAAAGGGAATTTAAAGGCCGGCTCCATCTGTAGCGTTGGGATTTTCCCATCCACCACCTGCCAAGCACCGACTGGATCATAAAGTTGTTTAATTGGACGTTCTAGTACAAAGGACCCCGGCACCTCCCCCCTCCCATTCCCAATCCACAGGTCCCAGCAGCCCCCCCCCCAAAACACCAGGATGAAGTATTATGGCCTTCACTCGTCACTGCCGCTTACTATGACAAACCAAGACGTTTCTCTGGGAACCAAGGGGTTAAGGACATACCCGATAAGCTGCCTTGAGCCCTCCATTGTCAGCGATGTTCTCCCCCAGGGTGTGCTTGCCATTCACTGCCTCCCCATTGACCGTGTAGTTCCCGTACTGCTCTGTGATGCATTCGGTCTGTCTCTTGAAGGCTTCTATGGACGAGTTCTTCCACCACGGCCGAAGGTTCCCATCCTTGTCGTATTCCCGGCCTAGAGGAAGATCAATGTTAAAGGTGACCCCAGGGCGGCAGAGCGAGCGCCGAGCCAAAAGAAGCACCGCTACATACCCTGGTCGTCAAAGGCGTGCGTCAGCTCGTGGCCCATTACGACACCAATCCCTCCGAAATTCAAAGCCCTAGGATGAAGAAACCGTGAGTAGATACGAGTCCCGCTCAGGGCCGCCTTCTCAGAGTGCAATGGGTTAAAGAGAAAGCTGTGCATGCTGGGTATTTAGATTTAAAGCCGGAAAGAGGGCACTTTGGATTGGATAAAGGGCACAGGACAGGGTAGGGAGGAAAACATGTGTACGTACATGGGGGACGTGCTGGTGTAGAACGGAGCCTGGAGGATCCCGGCTGGAAACACGATCTCATTCTTTGTGGGGGAGTAATAAGCGTTGACTGTGGGGGGCGTCATACTCCACCTGTTTAGGGGGTAATTCGAAATGTAAGGATTCACTTCATGCAGTAACAAACCAATGCAAGATCAGATCCTCAGGTTTGCGTCGCCTGACATTAAAATACAACATCAGGCTGCATTGCCACCAGTCACCACTGAGGGGCGCAAGAGGAGCAGGTAGCACAGACCAGAGTGTCCCCTAAATACCAGAAAACACTGTATTGTGGAAAATGCACCTGCATCACTGCAACCTGAATACTTTATATTCGACAAAGGGATCAATTTCACCCCAAAGGGCAGTTTGCGAAAAGAAAAAAAAAAGATCGAGTTGTAATTTCCTCCTTTCCGAAGAAAAAAAAAAAAAAACTATCAGGGTTATTCAGAGAGCGGTGAAAAGCAGGAGAATGACTGGAGAATGAAAAATTCTAGGTCAAAATAGCCAAACCAGAAAAATTCTCCCTTTCATCTCACTTTCCAAATTGGCTATTTTGACCTAGAACCAGCATTCTCCAGCATCCTCCAGCCATCCTCCAGCCATCCTCCAGCCATCCTCCAGCCATCCTCCAGCCATCCTCCAGCCATCCTCCAGCCATCCTCCAGCCATCCTCCAGCCATCCTCCAGCCATCCTCCAGCCATCCTCCAGCCATCCTCCAGCCATCCTCCAGCCATCCTCCAGCCATCCTCCAGCCATCCTCCAGCCATCCTCCAGCCATTCTCCTGCTTTTCACGCTCTCTGAATAACCCTGAATGTGTTCTTATATATTGGATTTGTTACGTTAAAGTAGAACATAAAAAAAAAAAAGAATTCCATTATAGGCCAAGGTTACCAGGTCGGCCATGTTTTTCTTGGACACATTATTTCATGCAGAGGGAGCACTTAGGGAAAAGTGCTGCCCTGCACATGTATAATTCATATGCTGCAGGAAGGAAATCAAGGCCAGTCCCCTGCAATTCCTTTCCTGCAGCGTATGGGTTATACCTGTTGCGGGGCAGCATTTTTCATGCACTGCCCATCAGCATGAATACATTATATGCATCCAGGAAAAATCATGGCTGATCTGGCAAACCTACTATAGTCACAAGTGCCACCTACATGGAACCGAAGCGCTACCAAATTGGGGCCAAGAACATGTTAAGTATCTGGCCCCCAGCATGGTAAAGCCAGCCCCCAGCCTGGGCTGCCGGAAAGCCAGACGTTTTTACTGTTTCTGCAAACATTTTCTCCAATCCCCTTCATAAAAGGAGGTTTGAGGGGATCCACCAACACGAAGCCGTCACGATCCGCGCGTTTATTGCTCTGCCTGGAATTCCTTATGCCGCTTTTTTCCCTTTGCAGGAATCAGATCGAATGCACGCACGCGCACTTACTGGTCCCTGTTGGGCGCTTTGCGGAGCTGCTCGGTCGTCACACGGGCCGAAAAGTTGTAAAAATTCATCACATTCTCAAAATAGAGATCAGCCGTCACGTCGTACTGGAAGAGGAGACATTCAGGAGAAAGTACATTTAATGACAGTTTGCCGGCCCGGTCATCCCACCCCAATGCGGGACAGCGATGCTGCACCTTCTGCTTTAACGCACAGGATAAACACGCGTATACGCCAGGACGCGGGTCACATATCAATACCTGCTCTCTGATACCACCATCCAATGTTAACCTGAATTTACACCAAGCCTGGATGAGCGGCCGCTGGGCTTCGAGCAGTTTTGGGAATAGCTGACCCGTTCCCCAAAGGTCGTCGACAAACCATCGAGGAACCCGGCCGGTCACACTTACATCATTGAACACTTTGTCCAGCTCCTTCGGATCGGTGATGAAGTTGGGGTAACCGATCATGTCGTAGATTGCTTCAGCCTGAACATACAGACAAGGTTAGGTCAGCCAAACGTGCTCCTCAGCCACCCGATAGTCCATCCCCCCACCATATACTGCCAGCAGGCTTTCACCAGTTACCCACCAACCTCCCCAGTTTGCAGCTACCGCTGTGCAGTTTCCACCCCCCCCCCCTTCCAGCAGTCTCACAGGCAGGGCTGGTGCATCAATTAAGCCAAGTAGGCAGTTGCCTAGGGATCCATTAGCAGGGGGGGCGGTGCTCTGGGCCAATATAACTCGACATCATGCCCTTGCTCATGTTCTGTTAGATGGGTGGGCGCCGCTGCAAGCCGGTAGCTGTACAAGCCATGCCGGCACCAAGTGAATGGGGGACGGGGGGGGGGGAATTTGCCAGATCCAGCCTGCAAGCGTCCTGAGCCCTCACAGGGGTATGAGACGTATCGGGGACCCGACAATGGGGAGAAGGGATAAGGGGGTAGCTGCTTTTTTTGCCTAGGGTGCACCGGCCCTGCATCCACCAGAAACCATCCAGCAAGTCCAGCTCACCCCAGGAAGATCATGTCAGCGTCCCTCCCAGCTTTCTGGAAGTCTGCGGCATCCAGCCCACCCCCTACTCCCACCCAGCGACGAGCAATTCCCCACCACGGTGTTTACCTTCTCTCTCGCTGCCTTCCGGGTCTCTTCATCCATCCAGGTCAGGCCCTTCAAGCTCTCCTCAAATGCAGTTTTTATCTCGCGGATCATGTGCACGGCCTGCGAGGGAGCCAGACGTCAAACCTAGGGACTACGTCTCAACGCTACAAGCTGCCCGTTACGACTCCTTTACCCAGGCCTGCTGTTTGGGTGGGGCGAGAAGGGCATATTCCCTGGGCCCCTTCATTTTGGGGGGGCCCAGCATCGCCACTGACATGCATGTTACCAAAGGGTCTGCGACTGCCGCTACCATCTGGTGAGAGGGGGGGGGGGTTATAGAGGTGTTTGTCTGGGGCGAGAGGGGTCGGGGGTCATAGGGTGTATCTACGTGGAGTATAAGGAGGTGTGACATCGGAAGTGTGGCCAGGGGCCCCAAAGATCTTGCCGGGGGGAGCCACCTGCACCAATTGGGGGGGGGGGGAGGAGCCTCCTGCACCAATACAGATTCAACACCAAAAGTGAGGAGGCACAGCATTAAACGCTCACCTGTACTTTACTGCTTTCAGCGAAGGTGGCGTTAACAAACATGGCGCCCAACGCAAAGCCCAGGTTGTTGTCAGTGTCGCTGATGCAGAACTTCCAGCGTGGCAAACAGGTCTGAGGGGGATGAGAAGGACCAGCCAGGAGATCAGACCAAAGGGTAACATGCGGAACAAAAAGTCAAACGGCACCGGTATGGCCTGTCCGGCACCACATACCAGCATTTGTGGAAGCCACCACTAAACCAACGAGTCGATTTGCAAGAATTCGGTTACAACGATGTTACAAACCGTAGCAAAGTATCAGAAATCCATTTAAAGTCGGCATTGAGTAACCCCATCCATGTTGGCAGCAGGTGCAGGATCAGGTGGGGAGCTTCCAGCAGAAGACCTCACCTATCCCAGGCAACACCACACTCACCTTCTTGGTCCCGTACATGACTTCCATGAATTTTTCCTCTGCGTCCTGGAAGCGCTGGTCCAGGAACGAGCTGGCCTTCCTCACTATGTTCCACATGATGTAGTTATTCAGGATCCTGGGATGTAGAGGTTAAATGTCAGCAGGGCCTCGCCAAGACCTCGTGTTGCGCATGCGCGCAGTTCAGCGCTCTGACTTGCCTTTTACGCGTGGCATTTATGAGCGCAGACACCTCGACGAGGTATTCCTTGGCGTACACCACCACCGGCTCGGTGTCATTGATCTCTACGGGGTGGAAGCACGTCTGCAGGAGCACCATCCAGTCAATGGCAGGCGCCAGGCTCTGCGAGGAGAGAAAGTACTGTTACAGAAAAGCTGCAATCGCTCTTTAACCCCTTTACTACCAACATAGGCGTGCGCAGGCACACCCCAATCAATGACTGGTGAATAGGTCCTCTTTTGGAACATATTTCCATTTCTTATTACAGGCTCGATATTTTGTGCAAAATCTTCTAAACGAGGTTTCATTTAATAATGTTCCAATTTAACGGGCTGCGCGCACCAGCGACTACCAAGCACTGAAATGGAAATTCAGCACCGTGTCATTCTGAACGTTAAAAATGTAAATTCACTCAGTTTATCCGTCACAAAAATCCCACTGGGCTGAAAGGTTCTAACTCTAGATGGCGACCCTTATCTGGCACAATGTCACAGGAGGTCTGCATTAGCAGCATACAGGCAGATGCAGTAAATGTGCTGCAGACATAATAAAATGGTGAGATCTCCTGCTTATGGGGATTTGTAGTGATCAGAATGAGATTAGCAATGCGATATCTGTATGTGCTGCATAATGCCTGTGTATGGCAATTACAGCAACACCTTGTATCTGTATGTGCCGCATAATGCCTGTGTATGGCAATTACAGTAACACCTTGTATCTGTATGTGCTGCATAATGCCTGTGTGTGGCAATTACAGCAACACCTTGTATCTGTATGTACTGCATAATGTCTGTGTATGGCAATTACACCAACACCTTGTATCTGTATGTACCGCATAATGCCTGTGTATGGCAATTACAGCAACACCTTGTATCTGTATGTGCTGCATAATGCCTGTGTATGGAAATTACAGTAACACCTTGTATCTGTATGTGCTGCAGAATGCCTGCGTATGGCAATTACAGCAACACCTTGTATCTGTACTGTACAGGGATTTAAACTCAACCTCCTGAATCTTATCCCTATACAGCAGCAACAGACCCCACAGCTCTCCCTGTATTCTGGCAAATACCTGGCTGCTGTGATGCTGCAGTAAAGTTTGTCGCACTAGACTCCAGTTTGTGGATTCACGTTGCAGCAGGAGCTTTATGAAACCGTCAGAGGTTCATGTGCTGCTTATGGGCAGGAACTGAAACCCATGACAGTCCGTTGTGTGCAGATATTCACCTTCCCTCTGCTCCCATTTGTTTCACTTACCCCCGTCCCTTAGATAAGCTCACGGGATGTCTGGCTGAGCACTTGGTTAAAGTGTTGCATTTCCTAGACTAGCTATCCTACAGGAAGGGCGGTCTTTTACTTATGTATCACGTATGTCTCAGGTTTGTGCTCCCCATTGTACAGCGCTGCAGAATATGTTTGGCTCTTTATAAATAAAGGTTAATAATTCAAAATTGTTTATGACTTCAGCAAGACTATTAGAGCACACTGCCGGCCACCAGTGATCCTTTCATTAGAGCCGTACGTTAAGCAACCCTAGGCTCTGCATTTAGGAGCTCCTCACCTTCAGTTCCCCAGCGTTCATCTTGTTGTAGATCACCTCCTCATCCCTGCGTTTGTCCTGAGGGATGGTGATGTTGGCCAGGGCAGTCTCGAAATCCAGGATCTCCTGCATCTGATCGCGGGTGTCGTTCTCGCCGCCCCCTAGCAGCATTCCGATTTGGACCATGAAGTTGAGGTACCCGGTGAGGACCTGACTCAAAAACAAGGACATTGAAATGCAGCAAAACCTCAAAGCACCAAGTGGGTTGAGATTAAACATTGAGGTGATGGGGATTACCTTCTCATTTTCTGTTTTATTCAGGTAATAATCCCGCGACGGTAACCCCAGCCCGGACTGGTCTATCTGGAAAGGAGGAGAGGCACGAGCTGGTTACAGAATGACGGCATTAAGCAGACATTCCCCTTTCTATTATCGGAGACTGCCCTTCACACAAATCCAGGACCCAGAGTATCGCTCGCATCCTGCACGCTCCTTGGTCAGAGCGCCGGCGGTGCTGGAGTGGCTGCAGAGTGCAGGGAGATCATGTGACCATGCTGACTTGTCAGAGGAGACCCTTATGCCAACAGTGATTGGGCGGATGAGGTGGACATGGCTTTAAGTTCTACCTATAGAATAAATCAATCCGTTGCCAAGTGAGCAGGACCGGGAGCGTGACGGCTTCCCTTTAAAACCATTCTGCAGAAACACAGAAAACCCGACTCAATGCGCGAATTTCTTCCACATCACTAGAGGTGCCGGTGATTTAGAGAAATGTAATAATTGGCTGCTGAGAGCGACCGTCTTTAATCCCCTGGATTTACCAGAAAGTGAGCAACAGATAACACCCCCAAACCTCCTATGGCTCAGAAGGGGATTTCGGCCATGACAGTCTATGCCGTCGCTGGGCATTAAGTGCACCCATTGAATACACGTGTTTCGCTGGCAGTGTGCTTCCGGCTAGTTCCCAATGCCCAGAAGAACTAGATGTCACATGAATGGGGAGATCCTGGGGACCAGGGGGGACGCCAAACTGGAGGTGGAGTTAAGGATCCACAACATCCGGCAAACGAGACAGCGGTCATGTGGAGGTGGTGAGCTCCAGGAGTGTCTAAACCTATACAGGTTATGCTGGGAGAGTTTGAGTGACGCCTCTTTGGTGGGAGATATGAGGCTCAATGTACTGCACAGTGTGTGTCCTTTACTTTAGGTCTCAGGAACCTGAGGTGGTCTTCTACCATCTTTGAAGCTGCTTGCGCGAGGACTTTATACCATTGCATGATGGCACAGTCCGCCATGTGGTACTGAAGTGGTTAATACCTGCGGTCAGAGGGTCTCAGGATCTTTAAGGATGCCATATAAAATCGATCCACTCGTGCGCCCCTCGCACATACGCGACAGCACGCGCTCACCTGGATTATGTTACTGCTGGAATTCTTGGAATCCGCGCTGATAAACACCGAGAAGAAAGGCGAGGCGCGGTAATAAGCCGTCACCGACTGCAGGGTCTCCTGGAAGTTATCTTTATCCCACGGGCTGGTGATATTCCATCCCCCGAGCTGAAACATACAGCATGGCAGGGGTTAAATGTTAGCGCATGAAGGAAGGCCCTCAGATTGTACAAACACCGGCACAAATCCTCCACTTTTGGAAGTCAGCATTTTTGGAAGTTTGACGGTGACTTGGAGACAGAAACACCCCCCCCCCCAAGCCAAGCATTTTAACCCCTTCACTGCTGAGCCATTTCACATTTAAAAAAAAAAAAAAAGTTTATTATTTTTTGTTTACTTTAAACATGGTCGTTTGGTGTCATTGTAAAGGTCATGCTCTGGCCTTTCTAATGGTACCAACAGTCGGGAGATATCAGGGTTCAAAAGGAACCCATATCTCCACCCTCATCTTTCCTTAGGAGTCAAAGAGGATGTTCCCCACATGTCCTCAGCAGTGAAAGAGTTAAAAGCAGCATTTTGGGGGATAATTTGATCCATGGATCCCTCACCTTCTCGATGAGATCTTGCAGGGGTTTGGATCCCAGGGCTTCGATCTTGGTCTCGTTCATGCAGGCCTGGTAATACCGCTGTGCCTTCTGCTCGGCCGCGCTGCTGATGTTCATGGTGGCGTTTTCTGAGAGGTGACAGTATATGGGAGAGTTACAGAGTGTCTGTATGAGGATTTAAAGCCCATTGGTTTATTCAACCTCCACATTGCACCGAATCGGGAATTTTACCACAGTTTAATGTGTGGCAATGTGTGTATTCAAAGCTGTTATGTCACCAGATACAGGTGAACGGACGTTTCCATACGGTGCATTTTGCAATTCAGCAGCAACAAATCATCCCATAGAGATCGAGAGAAAGAGAAAGTGTATGCGGCTCCGTCTAGGGGTCCCTTGTGGACAATGCAGGGAACAGATTTTATTTATTTATAAAGGATTTTCCCAGGACGGATACATTGAGATTTCTCTCCTTTCAGTCTGTCCTGGGTTCAAGAACATTGAATTGTTACAGAAACACAAAGTAATAAAATGCAAGATATTAACACAAAACAAATATACAGATTAACAGAAAATATGTAGGAAATATATGACCAAATATATGCTGTGGTGTGTTGTGATTCCACCCAGTGTTTCAGATACAATGTGTAGTCACCAAGACACAAAAATTCTCTTTTCCTTTTTTCTTCTTTCCTTTCCCTTAACTTTCCCTTTTGCTGTCACGCATAGGCATCTCTACAGGGGGGCAAGGGGGGGGGGCAATTGCCCCCCAAGGTTATTCCTTGCCCCGCCACCAGAAATAAGCATCCAGCTTCCCACTCTTTTCGGACCGCTGTATCTCCGTCCCTGGGCATCGTATATGGACAACCAATTCCATGTGAGTGGTATTTTATATACAGTCAGGTCCAGAAATATTGGGACATGGACACAATTGTAACATCTTTGGCTCTATACACCACCACAATGGAGTTGGAATGAAACAAACACAATGTGCTTTAACTGCAGACTGTCAGCTTTAATTTGAGGGTATGTACATCCAACTCAGGTGAACGGTGTAGGACTTACAGCAGTTTGCAGATGTGCCCCCACTTGTTAAGGGACCAAAAGTAATGGGACAATTGGCTTCTCAGCTGTTCCATGGCCAGGTGTGTGATATTCCCTCATTACCCCAATTACAATGTGCAGATAAAAGGCCCAGAGTTCATTTCAAGTGTGCTATTTGCATTTGGAATCTGTTGCTGTCAACTCTCAAGATGAGATCCAAAGAGCCTCCACTATCAGTGAAGCAAGCCATCATTAGGCTAAAGAAACAAAACAAACCCATCAGAGAGATAGCAAGAACATTAGGCGTGGCCAAAACAACTGTTTGGAACATTCTCAAAAGTGAGCTCAGCAACACCAAAAGACTCGGAGACCACGGAAAACAACTGGTGGATGACCGAAGAATTCTTTCCCTTCACAACAGTTGGCCAGATCAAGAACACTCTCCAGGAGGTAGGAGAATTTTGGGCAAGGATCTGTTTTTTTTTTTAGTTCACACCAGGGTTGAGCAGTAGGTAAAATGTTGCAATTAGCGCCCCTCAAAAAATTAGCGCCGGCACCAAGTGATCTGTTAGTTGCAAAAGCGCAAGAGATCTCTAGCGTTCTGTGTTAAGTAAAGGACGCGGAAAGTACAGTAAGCTCCCAGTACAAAGCGCTAATAGCGACGCGCTAAGTGATTTTTCCCATTTGTAACAGGAGGCAAACAATCTGTTGGTCAGGCGCTGGACTCAATCTGGCGCCAACGCAAAACCAAGCCGACGCAAGGGTTAGCTCACACCAGGTAATAGTGAGTGATATATATATATAATTCCTAAACCCCAGAATAATGTGATGCAATAATACATAAATTCAATATTTTATTCGCTGCAATTCGGCAGTTTTCGCTGAATGTCTGATAGCCGCTTCAGCAACTCCACTTTTAGCAAATTATGGTGACCATTCGCCAAATAGGGAATTCACCATATTTTTGGCAAAAGGATTTCTCCGAAATGTGACGAAAAGCAGTAGGCTGGGGTCAGACGAACGCAGTGCGAACGTGTGTTTAGCCGCACTTTATTACGCCCCCGGTAGCAGCAAATGACGTCCAACGAAGGCCCCCACACTAAGTACGGCCGCACAAAAAGTTCGGCCGCGCAACGCAAGCGGCAAACGAACACATTTTTGCAAGAACGACGAGCCGCTAGTACTGATGTACAGAGTGCGCTGCGCCCGCATAGCGGCGTGTGTGCGTGATTAGGAGACGTCAGACGCTGCTCATGTCCGGCCAACATCATGTCCAGACACCCAAAGTTTCCTGGTTTGGATCTGTTAAAATCACGACCGAAATTGCGCATAGTATGACGGCTACCGCGTATTCCGTGAAAAAATGCGTTCGGCTGACCCTAGCCTAAAAGATGAATAGACTTTTTTTTTTTGAGAAGGGATTTTAGCAGTAAGGATACCCTGAGATTTCTCTGGTTTTCAGTATGTCCTGGGTGACGAGTATGTACTGTTGGGCAAGACACCTAAGGACACTTACTGGAGAGGTGCTCTGGCTGGGATCAAACCCATGACTCCACAGGCTCTCGCCACGCAGAGCAGGGACATTACCTCTACTCCACCCAGCCGGTACCTTTAGACTCTAACTCCCATAATAACCCCTAAAATGCCAAAAATCCAGGGAGATGCAATAAAAAATAATAAGTGTGCCATGAAGACTACCCATTAACCCCTAAAATGCCATTAATGAAGGGAAAATATGAAATTAATACACTGAGGCATGGTGCCTAACCATTAACCTCTTAAATGTCATTAATCAAGAAAAAAAAAATACATTTATACTGTGAGGGATGAAGCCTACCCATTAACTCTTAATATACAACTAAACCAAGGCAAAAGCGAATGTAATACACAATGTAATGTATAGTCTGAACATGAGCCATTTCAACCCTGTGAAAAGGTTTACGTGCACGTTATTATTTAAGGTTTTATGACTTTTAACTTTACACTGAATATGGTCATGTTGGGCATCATTGGAAAGGCCAGAATTTGTTCTTTCAATCGATTGGATTGTTCCAAGTAGTCTCGTTCAGTGCAGTTACACTTTACTCGTAAAAACTGGCTTTTGGGACGCCTTCCTGCTGTCGTCTCAAATGGCAGCTCTTCGATGTAGCTGTTGACATCAACGGTCTTAAACGTTTTGGTCTGGATGGTATTTTGATGTATAAATATATTCAAAGCCAAAAAGTTGACCTCTTTACTGACAGTCTAAGGGGACTCCCCGGTCGCTGTGATTGAGGCTTCTCAGGAATTCGACCAATTGCCGCTCTTCCCACTTTCCGAATAAAGAAAATATCAATATCCTCTCTCTGGAAAGGGGGAAGAGCAGGAACTAGTCGAATTCCTGAGAAGCCTCAATCACAGCGACCGGGGAGTCGACTTTGTTTAAAATACACCCAGTCTAAGGCGACTCCCCGGTCGCTGTGATTGAGGCTTCTCAGGAATTCGACTAGTTCCTGCTCTTCCCCCTTTCCAGAGAAAGAGGATATTGATACTTTATTAGGAAAGTGGGAGAGCGGCAATTGGTCGAATTCCTGAGAAGCCTCAATCACAGCAAACGGGGAGTCGCCTTAGACTGGGTGTATTTTAACAGTTACAGGCATTTTTGAAATAGGGACAGATTGGCAGGGACAGACTGGCAGGGACGGACTGGCAGGGACAGACTGGCAGGGACAGACTGGCAGGGACAGACTGGCAGGGACAGACTGGCAGGGACAGACTGGCAGGGACAGACTGGCAGGGACAGACTGGCAGGGACAGACTGGCAGGACAGACTGGCAGGGAAGACTGCAGGGACAGACTGGCAGGGACAGACTGGCAGGGACAGACTGGCAAGGGACAGACTGGCAGGGACAGACTGGCAGGGACAGACTGGCAGGGACAGACTGGCAGGGACAGACTGGCAGGGACAGACTGGCAGGGACAGACTGGCAGGGACAGACTGGCAGGGACAGACTGGCAGGGACAGACTGGCGGGACAGACTGGCAGGGACAGACTGGCAGGGACAGACTGGCAGGGACAGACTGGCAGGGACAGACTGGCAGGGCGGCCAGTGGGTGTTTTTATTAGAATGCAGATGAGTCTGGTTAATCACCAGGTATTGTGATCTATACCATGGGGCCCTTATAGACAGTTTGTTTTACCCTGACATTGCAGGGATATTGAGGATTATATTGGAAACCTATTACTTATCCGCTCAAAACATTGAATTTATCCCTGGATGGCTGATATGGGATGTAATGCCTTTTAACCCATTCCCTTAGGCAAACACATTGCAACAGTTATGAGACAGACATTCCCATGATGCTGGTTTGAAACCATCAAATTCATACACCCCACAGGTGCGGCATTGTTCCCCCTGCCATAAAGATATGAACCAGGTTCTCTGACCACTCATAGAATATTTATGGGATTTTGTCTACTTGTCAATTTGGATGTATTAATAAAGTTGTACAATTGTGTATACACTGGGGACATCGAGCCTTCACTTTTCTGAGCACCGCTGTGGATGCATAGGTGCTTTACAATGAAAACGCAAAGCAAGTTTGATAATGGCCAGGATCGGCCGTGACGTCTCCAGCCATGTCCTGCTTTGCAAAAATCCAAAGCGGGAATGGAGAGACTGGACCGGAGCAGCCAAGGCAGAACCTACAGAGCCGTCCAGCTGCTCCCATTCCAAAGAGACGTTTAGGGGAGATTCGCCGTCCCAACAGCCCTCGTGTTTCCAAAGCCGACCCTTTCGGGATTTAAGGGCTCCGTCCCATACGGTTTCCAGATGTCAGAAAAATGAAAAGAATCCGGATTTGGAGCATTTGAGACATTTGTGCCTTTTCCAGTCGCCGCGTAATTCCCCACAGGAACACACTGTCTCTTTAAATGGCTTTCGGCAACGCTCGCTCCGCATCCCTTAAACCAGAGGATCGAGGAGCCGAGATCCGCCACATGGGCCTGTCCAGACAGGAGCTCCGGGCCGTCTCTGAACGGCTCTGCCAAGACACAAGCCGTCGAGGCAGCTCCGCGTTCCGGCAGACGGCCTGAAAACATGGGCGCGCAGTCGCTGACCACACCGCTGCACTGGTGCGATTCATGCCAATTACATCAGGCAGACCCTACACACTGGCATCTGGAAGCGGCACAGCCTCGTGTGTTTGCACGTGCAGATCCAAAGCATTACACAAACTCTCGCAGTGACCTTGAGCTGACGGCAAAGTCTGTGCCGCAGATATTTAAAGGGGCGCACCGGTCCCACTGGTGATCACGGCAGACCAGATCCCACACCTCCAAAATGACAGCGGTCACAGGGACGAGCTTTACTTTTCAGCTATGCCAGTTTCTGTATAGAATCTCACGCGTTGCTGTAGAGTAGTTTCATTTATTTTGCCATGAACGAATCTACTTTAAAATTCCTTACATGGCATGGGTTTTGTGAGGTGTATAGTAAGGTCACATCAGCCCAACTTTGCCAGAGGTGCAAAAGTTACCCCCCCCCCCTAAGAAAAGGACTGTATGGAATGGCAGGAACACCCACACAACACCCCACGGAGTCTGGATTACACCAATAAAGCAGCAAGGGAGTCCCATGTTATCCATCCCTGACATCTCAAGCCATGACCCAGACAGGAACCAGTCCAACAGCCACACGCAGCTCACACGTCAGCAGACATGTTTTACATAGCGCTCGCTTGCCTGAGCGCGGCACGCTTACATAACGGGGCCCGCGCCTTCGTACACGGCTTCCAGATGTGAGATACAAGGCAGATTGGTGACGAGCCGCGTACGCGCAGAGCTGGCCCGTGGCCCAACTCGGTTTAGCAGGAAATCATAACATTGAAATTCTTACGGAGCAGGACTTGGCTGTACATGCAGCATGTGGGGGAGCTGCGCCGCTGCACTGAGAGCGAGACGGGTTTAGGAAAATACACAAGGCTTTTAAAAAAAAAAACCACCCCTGAGCTCAGAATTAAAGAGGGGGAGCAAGTCAGGCCGAAAATCATTTAGATCACATCAAAAACACCCAGGACTGACCGCCCAGCACGCACGCCGTCTCGACCCGCTGGACTACAGGCCGTCTGACACATTGTGGGTGACTTGCTGCAGTTTTTTTTGGGATTGCTGGACTCCGCTGGGTTTGCTTTTTGGGGCGGCATAGCTAGATCTAGCAGGGTAAATGCTTTCCCATCGGACCTGGGTATGCGTGTGGTTATACAGACGTGACGGTGCGCACATGTGGCAAAGAACTACAGAGATTTGGGCTCGCCAATGGCAAGGGTCATCCATTACATGGGAAGCGCACAAGATCTCCCCGAAATCCCATGTATGAGCTGTGGAGGCGGCTCCAGAATCCGTGAGGACCCAATTACTGACCAAAACAAAAAACCCCCAAACACAAGAAATTAAGCCAAAAACCTACAATTAATGGAGGCCGAGACGGGCGTCTGTAGATCCAGCGCTGTATTTAATGCGCACTTACTGAAATGCCAAAGAATATCAGGTGAGGTCCCTGTATGAGGCCTTAGGACACTGCCTATTGTGCCCAATTATAGAGCCGCCTCTGATAAGCTGCACGAGTCCCACGTCAGTTTCCCTTTAAGAGCAGGCGGCTATGCAGCGTGTCAGACTCGCCGACATGTTTATAAGCGACCGGGCCCCCATTTTTATCCCAGTCTGATCCAACGTCAGGAAGCTTGTGTTTTGATTCTCAGATTCTCTTCCTAAATGTAGGAAAGTCTGGTTTAGAGTAATGCAAATATTCGCCTCCGAGTCTTAAAAGTCACCATTCAGAAAAGGAATCCAGGAACAAGACGGTCGCAGGAGACCAACCTGACCCGAGTGCATGTGAGACAGACCAGAAAATAACCAGAGCGAGGGTTTGGGTTTTTTACCATGAGGACAACAGATGACATTTTGGAACTATAGAAAAAAAAAAGAAAAAAAAAAAATAGAGAATGTTTTGCATGGACAAAAATTCTAGAAATGCACAAACAGGGGATGAGCGCGCCCGCCCGATGCACCAGCGCCCGCCCGATGCACCAGCGCCCGCCCGATGCACCAGCGCCCGCCCGATGCACCAGCGCCCGCCCGATGCACACACAAGATTCCTTGTACCACACTCCCGATTCAGACAAATGCAGCCGCTAGCCATCAAAAAAATAAAAAATAAATAGCCGAGGAACCCGAGCTCTGAATAAGCCATATTATTATTCAGAAAACTAAAGCCACACGAGACTAAGTGAACAATAAGGTTTATGAGGGTTGTGCGAACAGGCAAAAGCCCTGGTGGCCTCCCCGTACGGTGGGTCACAGTTACAGTTAGAAGTATTCATAAAGCACCAACAGGTTCTGTAGTGCTGTACAATGGGAGATAGAACAATACATATACACGTTGCACACAAAACAGTAGGAGCGGTCGCTGCTCAAGAGCTTACAATCTGAGAGGGGTGACACTAGGTGAGGGTTAATCGAGAATATGAAGTAGCGTGCGTATTGAGCTGGGAGGGAAGATAAGATTTACGGGGGGGTCATGGAGTGAGCTGATACATTAGAGAAGCCTGTTGGAGACTTCTTGAAGGACTGGAGATGGGGAGAGTCTGTTGCGGGAGGGGGGGGGGGGAAGAAGTAACATAGAAAGGGGGTAGCTCGGGAGACGTCCTGAAGGTGGGAGTTGGGAGTGCGAGTACGAGCAACTGATGACATCAGATCATTGGTCGAGCGAAGTGGTCAGGATGGGATGTAGCTGCTAATAAGGGAAGAGATGTAGGCAGCGGCGCAGTATAGAGAGCTTTGCATGTGACCAAAATAACGAATTGGATTCTAAAGGAAACAGGAGTCAGTGTAGAGATTGGACAAAGGGGTGAGGTGCGGGATGTGCGTGAGGTGAGGTGTACGAGTCTGGCACAGACGTTCCTTACAGACTGCAGAGGGAGAATCTGGGATCTCTTAAGGCCAGAGAGAAGGAGGTTACAGTAGTTGAGGCGGGAGATAAGAGCTTGGATGAGCATTTTAGGCCAGATTAAGGCAGGGACGGATGCGGACAAATTTTTTTTGTTAGATGGAAGTTGGATTTGGTTAGTGACTGAATGTGAGGAGGAGAGATCAGAGTCTAAGAGGACCCCGAGGCAGCGAGCCTGAGAGGTAATGGTTGCACCGTTTGGAAATCTCTTAGGGCTCCAGAATAGACGAGCGAGCACCTTTGAATACTTTGGGTCCTATTCCATGATTTCCTTTATTGCTACAGGATTAGAAGCTCAAAGTGTTTACAAACGCTGCCGTTTAGATACATTGTAGCCTGGGGCAGCTTTATGACATACATCGCATTGATTAGGTATATAGTTACCACGGTCTCTATCGGCCCCTTAGACCGGTGTGTAAAGTTACACCACATAGAAAAGGCTGACTATATCACCCAAAAAGGTTTCTAACGCACATTACACGTCACATCCTATGCTACATGAGAGGTCTGTATACACACACAGCCAATAGAAACCAGCATACAACAAAAACGAGACTTTAAACTCTCGGCAGACGCCCACAGGATCCATCCAGCCCGACCCATCGTCTTACCCAGTAGGTGCTTCATGATGGCCTGGTTGTGTTCCCACAGCTCGTTAAAGGTCCCCCAGCGCGAGTGTCCATCAGGGATAGGATTCGATTTTACCCAACCGCCACAGGCATAGCTGTAAAAGTCCTGGCAGGGGTCTACGGTGCGGTCCAAGGAGTGGAGGATGGAGCTGGTGACAGACACACAGGACTCGGACAGACAGACACTGTTATCTGCAAGAGAAAGATGGGAGAGGTTTAGACATTGCGAGGACATCCCTTGTTATCCCGAGCAAGTGGGTACCACGAGGCCTGGTAGAGCATCAGATCTGTCATTACAGCATAGTGACCCGTAAATACCAACAAGGACAGAACCGTCATGACTGGCACAACTGGCATACCATCTTAGCCAATCTACTCCCACGCCTGAACACTGAGCCATGTGCCCTGCCAACAAGCCCCCCATCCAATATATGTCCCATGCCCTCCCTGACCATACCACCCTCTGGTAATTCCCATTGGAGCTTTTTACAGATTCCATTCATGCCACGTGACGCCGTGTAATACTTACAGTTTCGGTACTGTAGCACCAAGGAGAGCAAACACGCCAGGAACGCCACAGTCAAGATCGCCACCAGGACCAGCAGCCTCTTCTCTACGTGTGTCCTCTCTGTCCAGCAGCCGGGCCGCTGACGCACTCCTCGCAGGTTCACCTATGGAGAAAGCATCACGACGGATCATTATGATGCTCCACGGTTTGTGTGGGCGATACCATACGTCGCCCGTAAAGACCCAGGAACGAGGGGACGTGCGCAACAAACTCTGGACGGGACGGGACAATTGGCCTTAACCGGCGCAGGGCAAGAAAATAAACTCCCTGATCACCAGGTTAAGACGTGACATCACGTGGTGCAACCCTGCCATGCATGACCTCACAGGAGCCGTACTGGCCTGACCGCGTCACCAAAAACTGATAAAGTGCCAAACAACATCCATTATAAGGCTGCCCGCTACATGGAAACCTCAGCAACCGGTAGGAGATCATTCTCCCATCAGAGGAAGCCTAGCAACGCTCTGCACCGACAACCACGAGGCATAACAGCTCCCGGCATCCGCATGACACCTGCACAAGTCCCGGGGGGGGGGGGCAACTCCATGAGCATCAAGGGACCGAGAGACGGTAAATCCCATCAGGAGCCTGGGTTTTGATCTGCACCAAGTCCCTTTAGCTGGAGGTAAGTTCCTTCTCACTAGGACAGTCGTACAAAGTCCAAGCGCATGGGGGGGGGGGCTTTCAATTACATGGGCGAAAAATATATTTGGAATCCATTGAACACTGGAATATCCCTTTCAGGATCAATGATCATCTGCATCAAAATTCACCAAAAAGTGTAAATGTCTGTCCATATTTCTACTTCTCAAAATAGACAAAACAAATATCCTGTGCTCCTCAAATCAGAGTTTAACCCGGGACATTCATTTAACACAAACATCAGGTCTAGCGAAACCTTTACATTATCCCCGAGCTCCGTAACATTAACGGAAATTCTTATTTAATCCATGTATTTATCCTTTACAGAAATATCACTGGGATGAAAGGGTGTGAACTCTAGACGGCATCCCTTATCTGACGATGTCACACGGAGTCTGCATTATCAGCATACAGGCAGATGCAGTAAATGTGCTGCAGACAGATAAAATGAGATTGAGATTATTAGCAATGCAATATCTGTATGTGCTGCATAATGCCTGTGTATGGCAATTACAGCAACACCTTGTATCTGTATGTGCTGCATAATGCCTGTGTATGGCAATTACAGCAACACCTTGTATCTGTATGTGCTGCATAATGCCTGTGTATGGCAATTACAGCAACACCTTGTATCTGTATGTGCTGCATAATGCCTGTGTATGGCAATTACAGCAACACCTTGTATCTGTATGTGCTGCATAATGCCTGTGTATGGTAATTACAGCAACACCTTGTATCTGTATGTGCTGCATAATGCCTGTGTATGGCAATTACAGCAACACCTTGTATCTGTACAGGGATTTACACTCCTAACCCCCTGAATCGTATCCCTGTATGATATGGAGACACCGGAGCTCTGTTCGGTCACTAAGCAAGACATTAAGTCTCAGAATCCTCCGGGATTGGCGGTTAGATTGCGGCATGTGTTGCACCGCTGAGCCGGACCTGATTTCCAGTATCCCAGTCTGTCATTCTGGGGTTTGCTCTGAAGGACACATGAAGTGTAGAGGACAGGAGAGCAGCACATGAATGCTTCTACCCACATTCCAACACTGACTCGCAGCTTTAGGAGTTGTATGGGGAGGACGGTTACACAATATTTCGCGTGTAATGGGAGGTTCGTTCTCACGCTCAGTTGGTGGCAGCCAGCCAGCCGAGGGTTAACGTGGTATAGGGAGCTTAATGGTTGATCCTTGTGATACAGCAGTGGGCCTGGTTCAGATTACCTGTGTGTTTATCCCACAGATTAGGAATGTAAACCATTCTCACACACCCACCCTCCTCCGCAATGTGCGGCAGATCAGGTTTCCTGTTTGTCACAGAGCGGAAGGCCATGTTACTATAGGTCCTGCGCCCCCTCCCAAATTCCCCGCCAGCGCTCAGCCAAACACGTTTCGCCTTCTGAACCCCGGGTTACACGGCAGCAGCTCCGACTCCGCTTCAGCCTCTCCGGCGGCCGTAAAGCAGGCGCGTAGCAAGGACCCCCATCCAGTTACAAGCCCTCGTCAGGGCACCCCAATAGTGACTTTAGAAAGGACACAAAATTCAAAGCCGGATTCACTGAGCCATTACTACACACTTACCAAGCGACCTGTGTGTAAGCAACAGTCCCTATAATGCAGGCTAGTCACGTTTAGAGTGTCCCTCATTAGGGCCCCCCCCAATACAGTCAGGACGCCTCCCCCCCCCCCCGGGGGCTCCCCCCCCAATACAGTCATGATGCCTTTCCCTGGGGGCTCCCCCCAATACAGTCAGGACGCCTTTCCCTGGGGGCTCCCCCCCCCCCCAATACAGTCAGGACGCCTTTCCCTGGGGGCTCCCCCCCCAATACAGTCAGGACGCCTTTCCCTGGGGGCTCCCCCCCAATACAGTCAGGACGCCTTTCCCTGGGGGCTCCCCCCCAATACAGTCAGGACGCCTTTCCCTGGGGGCCCCCCCCCAATACAGTCAGGACGCCTTTCCCTGGGGGCTCCCCCCCCCAATACAGTCAGGACGCCTTTCCCTGGGGGCTCCCCCCCCCAATACAGTCAGGACGCCTTTCCCTGGGGGCTCCCCCCCCCAATACAGTCAGGACGCCTTTCCCTGGGGGCTCCCCCCCAATACAGTCAGGACGCCTTTCCCTGGGGGCTCCCCCCCCCAATACAGTCAGGACACCTTTCCCTGGGGGCTCCCCCCCCCATACAGTCAGGACACCTTTCCCTGGGGGCTCCCCCCCAATACAGTCAGGACGCCTTTCCCTGGGGGCTCCCCCCAATACAGTCAGGACACCTTTCCCTGGGGGCTCCCCCCCAATACAGTCAGGACGCCTTTCCCTGGGGGCTCCCCCCCAATACAGTCAGGACGCCTTTCCCTGGGGGCTCCCCCCCAATACAGTCAGGACGCCTTTCCCTGGGGGCTCCCCCCCAATACAGTCAGGACACCTTTCCCTGGGGGCTCCCCCCCCAATACAGTCAGGACGCCTTTCCCTGGGGGCTCCCCCCCCAATACAGTCAGGACACCTTTCCCTGGGGGCTCCCCCCCAATACAGTCAGGACACCTTTCCCTGGGGGCTCCCCCCCAACACAGTCAGGACACCTTTCCCTGGGGGCTCCCCATTGAATAATTGGACTTTCAGAAACTGTCCTGATGGATCATAAAATCAACAAAAATGTGCCTCGAGTATTGATCTCAAACGTCTGATCGCTGGGAGTTTTATTGCTCGATACCGGAGAGGGTGTGGGTATCTTTAGGGGCTCCTCCATATACGTTCGAGATGTGGGGGTGTAACATATCGAGCAATAAAACTCCCAGCGATCAGACGTTTGAGATCAATACTCGAGGCACATTTTTGTTGATTTTATGATCCATCAGGACAGTTTCTAAAAGTCCAATTATTGCCCAATCTCTGGCAATGCCTCCAGCGACCTGGCACAGAACGCATGCTTGGCATCCATGGGTCATCTTGCCACAATGCCCAATACCAAGGGTTTTGCTCCCCTCTGCCAAACAAGTTAAACGTCCAGATGGGCAAGGCAACCATCAGCGCCCACGCACGCCTGCAGCGCCCCCACCTGCAGCGTCCCCGCACGCCTACAGCGCCCATCGGGACGTTTAACTTGTCTGGCGTCGTGTATTTGCAGACTGTGGGAGCAAAGCCTAACAACCCTTGGTCTTGCCCACCTCCACCCATGGCCGCTTCCTGTGCAGTAACGTGTGCAAGTCAGACGATGCAATATTTCCGGCAACGTATGGTTTAGGATAGCGACTGAGTCTCAGAAGGCAAAGCCCACGTGTTTTGGGCACCAGTGAGTGGCGCGGGCATCCTGGCAAGAGGTCACAGACATCACAACTACCAACATGGGTTCTGACTGAAAGGAGACTCCTGCGAGAGGCCGAAGTCATGAGGTTTAACGGGACGGCGGGGCTTGTGTTGCTTAATATCGTTAAAAACGCGTCGGGACACAGAGCTCTGGCTTACCTGGACCCCGTTGGGGTAAACTTCGCCCTCGCCGATGGAGTCGACCAGCTCCTCCTCATCGAGCGTCGCTCTCTTGTAAGCCGACATCTGAAAAGTAAAATGTACAACAGACTCTCTCAGTGTTTCCATCACAAAGATCAGAATCCGCCAGCGACGCCGCGTCCCGCTGAGCCTGGCAGGGGGGGGCGAGGAGGAGAGGACCTCTGCATTCAGACCCTTTACACCCCGGGATAATCTCTATTAAAAACATACAGAATGATTCCCGAGAGGACCACCCACAAAAACACACCATCTGCAGGGGCTACTAACCGGCACGGGGGGGGGGGGGTCTAGGGGTCCCGGGATGAGAACATGTCACAGCTGAGCATGGAGACCAGAGGGTCCCGTAACCCCTCACTTATTTTACTCTGAGGGCAAGGGGAGCTTGGCAGTTGCTCGCAGGGAGAGGAGCGCTCGCTTCAGCATGCCCCGTTAACCCCACGAGTACCGCAGGAGACGAGAGATCAGCTGCAAGAGATTTGGCGAGGGATCCAGCCCCTCCCTGGGGGAAGGAAACCAGTGTATGTGACCTTGTGCCCCGACGTCACGGCCAAAAATCTATAATTCTGACACTTAAAAGGTTTACCCACCCCCAGGCGGCACCGTTTCACCCACCCCCAGGCGGCACCGTTTAACCCACCCCCAGGCGGCACCGTTTAACCCACCCCCAGGCGGCACCGTTTAACCCACCCCCAGGCGGCACCGTTTAACCCACCCCCAGGCGGCACCGTTTAACCCACCCCCAGCGGCACCGTTTAACCCACCCCCGGCGGCACCGTTTAACCCACCCCCGGCGGCACCGTTTAATGGTTTCCAATGCAATAAAGAGACGAGAAGCCCATTAAATGTGGAGTCCGTGCTGGGAGGACAGGAAAACCACCCCGTGCCCGGCTTGAGAACCCGGCATTAAAAGTCCCCCCCCCCCTCACTTTGCTTAAGTGACATTAAAGCCCTCTGGCCACCGACACCCAAAATACAGCTGCAGCTGGCACAATGTGCACCCCCAAAACACAGCCGCAAAAGGGGGGGGGGGGAGTCATCCATCAAAAACTGCTACTTTGTATCCAAGAATTTCACTGTCCGGATACATCAGACCCCACTATCCTGCCGGACTGATCCATCGCGGCCCCTGACACTGGCTGCTGGTTTTCCGCAGTATTTCGTTGGCCGGTCCTTTGTGCCGGAGCAGATGGAGGATCAGGAGTAATTCGCGCGGCAGGGGAGGCTTACAGGTAAATTAATTAGCACTGCTCGTTAGACGCTATAATCCGGCTCAGGAGGTTGTAAAGAGCAGAATTTCCCTCCCGCATCGCTCCATGGACGCCGGCTCTTAAAACAGGATCTTACGGCGAGAGGGAAACATTGAGAGGGGGGGGGGGCGGCTTCAGAGTATGAGCCCCAAGAACTTCACAAACCCACTGTAAGGGGGGGGGGCAGCACGCTGCAACGCATTACAAAGCTCGAAAAAACGTCTATTAACATGTAACAGGGCTGTGAACTCTGACCCTACCAGAGGTTTCTGAACTACAACTCCCATGATTCCATGCACAGCGATTGCACCGAAAAGTTTTTGGGGGAATTCTAGGCATTGGGGACCCTGAATGTTTCAGAACCACATGTCCCATGAGCCTTTGTCCCAGATAAAGCTGGCTGAGCATCATGGGACTTCTATTCAGAAACCTCTGGGGTGCCGAGGTTCACCATCACTGCCCCGTTTAGTTAAAATTTGGGGGAAGAATAAATCCACAGGATCAGTTTAGGTTTACACCTGTGGCTGAAGGAGGGAGGAGCCATGAAAGGTCAGAGGGCACGACTGGAAGAGGTTTAGGAATGCACAGGCCATCATCCAGCGAGAGGTCACAGGTCACAGTGTCACATGGGGCGTCACACAGGATTGTAAACACAGCTTGTTACAATAAAGTATCAAATACAAATCCATAGGGTTTCATCTGAGGCGGGGGAGGGGGGACACGCCATGGCATTAACTCTAAAGGGCTGAATGAAGACCAGGCCGTTAGTATAGCACCCACAGACACCGCAGCGCACCCACAGACACCGCAGCGCACCCACAGACACCGCAGCGCACCCACAGACACCGCAGCGCACCCACAGACCCCGCAGCGCACCCACAGACACCGCAGCGCACCCACAGACACCGCAGCACACCCACAGACACCGCAGCACACCCACAGACACCGCAGCACACCCACAGACACCGCAGCACACCCACAGACACCACAGCGCACCCACAGACACCGCAGCGCTTTACAGTTAGGAAATTGGATCCCAGACGACGCTGTGTGGATCCTGGTCACAATTCAAAGACCCTCGACTTGTTTGTTGCGGCAACCATCATGCCAATCCCGGCCTCTGTCATTTTGGCCGAGCAGGCAAGGCCATGTGCAGGATGAACTGGCTGGTGGCATTTATTGGGCAAGGTCAGGGGAGATCAGGCAACGCCAGCTCAGATATAACCGTATGAATGTTCCTCAAAACGCAGACATTCCGCTTCCTCTCTGGATACGTCACGGTGAGCAACGTCCAATCCTCCCACCAAGCCGACCTCTGTACAGGCTCCGCTGCTGGCAAGCGAGCCGAGGTTTCCGTTCGCCGATCAGCCCCGCGGCCATCAATAGCTTAGAAGAATCCTTTTTACGCTTAAAAACCTGTCTCACCTGCTGCGGGTTCACCTGCTGCGGGCTCCCCGCACCCCCGGGCTGCTCATTCTTACAATATTTTTAAGAGAGGAACGCATGGGGTTATCCACAACAAAGAAACTCCAACCCATGACCCGTGCCATGCGCCAAAAAACATCCAGGGGTGGAAGCCGAGTCCCAGGTTTACATTGACCCCCACCACTCTGAGCCCCCGCCCCCGTGTTTTAGCGACTTGATGCACAAAACCAAGTCTGGTCAGGAATTTAAGGAGAAGCCACACGAGCTCCTCTCAAAAAAGTCAAATGTTGGATCATAAAGCTTGGGGGGGGGGGGGGGTCTTCAATCCACTGGGAAGGGCCTTTCAAGAATGGGCACCATATTCAGAGGAAGGTGGGTAGAAAAACCTTGTTTGGGAAGACAAGGTGACACCCCCCCCCAGATTCCCACCTGGAAGACAAGGCGACCCCCCCCAGATTCCCACCTGGAAGACAAGGTGACACCCCCCCCAGATTCCCACCTGGAAGACAAGGTGACACCCCCCCAGATTCCCACCTGGAAGACAAGGCGACCCCCCCCAGATTCCACCTGGAAGACAAGGCGACCCCCCCCAGATTCCCACCTGGAAGACAAGGCGACCCCCCCAGATCCCCACCTGGAAGACAAGGCGACCCCCCCAGATTCCCACCTGGAAGACAAGGCGACCCCCCCAGATTCCCACCTGGAAGACAAGGCGACCCCCCCCAGATTCCCACCTGGAAGACAAGGCGACCCCCCCAGATTCCCACCTGGAAGACAAGGCGACCCCCCAGATTCCCACCTGGAAGACAAGGCGACCCCCCCAGATTCCCACCTGGAAGACAAGGCGACCCCCCCAGATTCCCACCTGGAAGACAAGGCGACCCCCCCAGATTCCCACCTGGAAGACAAGGCGACGACCCCCCCAGATTCCCACCTGGAAGACAAGGCGACCCCCCCAGATTCCCACTGGAAGACAAGGCGACCCCCCCAGATTCCCACCTGGAAGACAAGGCGACCCCCCAGATTCCCACCTGGAAGACAAGGCGACCCCCCCAGATTCCCACCTGGAAGACAAGGCGACCCCCCAGATTCCCACCTGGAAGACAAGGCGACCCCCCAGATTCCCACCTGGAAGACAAGGCGACCCCCCCAGATTCCACCTGGAAGACAAGGCGACCCCCCCAGATTCCCACCTGGAAGACAAGGCGACCCCCCCCAGATTCCCACCTGGAAGACAAGGCGACCCCAAACCCCAGCATACGGCTCGGCTTCTTTATAGCCTCTGTAAAGGTCTTTGGGGCTGTCAGCTTAAACTTAACCCCCGCCCTTCCCATTCAAGGTGTCGTTTCTAGACATCACGACTGGATTTGCAGGTTTTTCCAATCAAAGTGGAATTTGTTTTAACCCAAGTCCATGACGACAGGAAGAGTCACGTCCGGCCGCGACAGGTTAATACAACATAAGAGTCAGGTACCGACACATCGGGTTCACAGACACCGGAGACGTGCGTTCTTCCCGTAGATTGCAGCGCCGGCCTCTCCAAAAACCCCTCCAGTGATCCTAGGAGCGCGCCGGTCCCGTTTCCACCCCGAGTGAGGTCACTAGTTACCCACAAGCAGGGAAATCCCAGAGGTTTCCACCAAGAGTGACATCACCGGAGAGTCACGGGGGCCTGGTAGAGCAAGGATCGCACCGGCAGTGAAAGGGTCACATCGGGGAGCAGGAGCCTGGGTGGTTGGTGAATTGTGCTTAAATCAGGCCACAATGACAGGAAGGCTTATACAGCCCCCCCAATACGAGGCGGCGCACAATCAAGCGAGGAAGGCGTCCTCCGCCGGGTATGGCGCTTGGCATCTCTTCGCAGAGCGGTGTTTACCGTCATGTCAGGCTGTGTAAGTAAACACATTAACTCCGGCTCATCCTCCCAAATACAAATCACGTCCCGCGCGCCCTGCGCTACTGTCTACAGCACCGAGGCAGGGCGACACCGCGGCCCAGTGTGAGGCGACGAAACAACCCAATACATTGCAGCGCCCATGGGACCCGCGTGGTGCCCCCCCCCCAGTGTAACCATAGCCTACTGTAACCCCAAAAAATACAAACACTGAGGGATCCTGCACCTTACCACCCCCAAGCTGCACCAACACTACCCCCAGAAGCACCGACACTACCCCCCCCCAGAGCACCGACACTGCCCCCCCCAGAGCACCGACACTACCCCCCCCCAGAGCACCGACACTACCCCCCCCAGAGCACCGACACTACCCCCCCCCAGAGCACCGACACTGCCCCCCCCAGAGCACCGACACTACCCCCCCCCAGAGCACCGACACTACCCCCCCCAGAGCACCGACACTACCCCCCCCAGAGCACCGACACTACCCCCCCCCCAGAGCACCGACACTACCCCCCCAGAGCACCGACACTACCCCCCCCCAGAGCACCGACACTACCCCCCCAGAGCACCGACACTACCCCCCCCCAGAGCACCGACACTACCCCCCCCCAGAGCACCGACACTACCCCCCCCAAGCACCGACACTACCCCCCCCCCAGAGCACCGACACCACCCCCCCAGAGCACCGACACTACCACCACCCCCAGAGCACCGACACTACCCCCCCCCCCAGAGCACCGACACTACCCCCCAGAGAGCACCGACACTACCCCCCCAGAGCACCGACACTACCCCCCAGAGCACCGACACTACCCCCCCAGAGCACCGACACTACCCCCCCAGAGCACCGACACCCCCCCCAGAGCACCGACACTACCCCCCAGAGCACCGACACCCCCCCCCCCAGCAAGCACCGACACACCCCCCCCCCCCCCAGAGCACCGACACACCCCCCCCCCCCCCATAACAACCCTTGAGCTCCTGCACTCGCCGCTATGTGATGTCAGAGCCCCCTCCCGCCCGTGACAGCGCTTCCCCTCCCCCACTCACCGCGGGCCTCTCTCCCCGGGGCTCTGTCTGAGGAAGCTCCAAGCTGTGCGGCAGCAAACAGCAGCCTCCGCCCGAGACTGACAGCGCCGCGGCCAATCAGCGCCCGTACCACAGCGCACGCAGGACACGGCGGCCAATCAGGGGCAAAGGCGGGGCCACTACAGGAACACACTGACCCCTCACTGCCCGGAACGAGAGGCTGAGGAGCAACAATGTAACAGGACGGGGGCGGCGCGCGCTGCATCATGGGGGAGCGGCCTGTATGACCGGGGGAGGGGGGCGCAGAGACCGGGTATACACTGTCACAGTGCAGGGAGCACCCACCAACATCTAGAGCTGCCAAGCACTGAGCTCCTGCAGAGGGGCAGCACATGAAAGGGCTGACCTGCAGGATCCACGCGCTGCTGGGGAGACCCCACGTGACCTGCATTTATTAACACCCGCCCCCCCATATCAAAACAACCGCAGTTTATCAGGTGGAAATAAAACCCACTTTATCAAAACCTGAAAACACGGGGGGGGGGTCTGACCGACCCTCTGCTCCTGTGACCCCCTGAATATAGAGGAACCCCTAAAAACACCCGCACACCCTGAATATATAGAGGAGCCCCTAAAAACACCCGCACACCCTGAATATATAGAGGAGCCCCTAAAAACACCCGCACACCCTGAATATATAGAGGAGCCCCTAAAAACACCCGCACACCCTGAATATATAGAGGAGCCCTAAAAACACCCGCACACACCTGAATATATAGAGGAACCCCTAAAAACACACCCGCACCCCTGAATATATAGGAGCCCCCTAAAAACACCCGCACACCCTGAATATATAGAGGAGCCCCTAAAAACACCCGCACACCCTGAATATATGGAGGAGCCCCTAAAAACACACCCGCACACCCTGAATATATGGAGGAACCCCTAAAAACACCCGCACACCCTGAATATATGGAGGAACCCCTAAAAACACCCGCACACACCCTGAATATATGGAGGAGCCCTAAAAACACCCGCACACCCTGAATATATGGAGGAACCCAAAAAACACCCGCACACCCTGAATATAGGAGGAGCCCCTAAAAACACCCGCACACCCTGAATATATGGAGGAACCCCTAAAAAAACACCGCACACCCTGAATATATGGAGGAGCCCCTAAAAACACCCGCACACCCTGAATATATGAGGAACCCCTAAAAAGACACCCACACACCCTGAATATATGGAGGACCCCTAAAAACACCCGCACACCCTGAATATATGGAGGAGCCCCTAAAAAGACACCCGCACACAATGAATATATGGAGGAGCCCCTAAAAAACACCGCACACCCTGAATATATGGAGGAGCCCCTAAAAAAACACCCGCACACCCTGAATATAAGGAGAGCCCCTAAAAAGACACCCACACACATCCTGAATATATAGAGGAGCCCCTAAAAACACACCCCACAGAATACCACCCTGAAATATGGAGGAGCCCCTAAAAAAACACCGCACACCCTGAATATATATATATAGAGGAGCCCCTAAAAACACCGCACACACCCTGAATATATAGAGGAGCCCTAAAAAACACACCCCCACACCCTGAATATAGAGGAGCCCCTAAAAACACCCCACACCCTGAATATATAGAGGAGCCCCTAAAAAACACGCACAAACCCTGATATAATGGAGGAGCCCCTAAAAAACACACCCGCACACCCTGAATATATGGAGGAGCCCCTAAAAACACCTGCACACCCTGAATATATGAGGAGCCCCTAAAAACACACCCGCACACCCTAAATATATGGAGGAAACCCTAAAAACACCCGCACACCCTGAATATATGGAGGAACCCCTAAAAACACCCACACATCCTGAATATATAGAGGAGCCCCTAAAAAACACACCCGCACACCCTGAAATATGGAGGAGCCCTAAAAAAAACACACCCTGAATATATGGAGGAGCCCCTAAAGACACCCGCACACCCTGAATATATGGAGACACCCCTAAAAACACCCGCACACCCTGAATATATGGAGGAGCCCCTAAAAACACCCGCACACCCTGAATATATGGAGGAACCCCTAAAAAGACACCCACACATCCTGAATATATAGAGGAGCCCCTAAAAAACACACCCGCACACCCTGAATATATGGAGGAGCCCCTAAAAAAACACCCGCACACCCTGAATATATATATATAGAGGAGCCCCTAAAAACACCCGCACACCCTGAATATATAGAGGAGCCCCTAAAAACACAACCCGCACACCCTGAATATATAGAGGAGCCCCTAAAAACACCCGCACACCCTGAATATATAGAGGAGCCCCTAAAAAACACACCCGCACACCTGATGAAATGGAGGAGCCCTAAAAACACCTGCACACCCTGAATATATGGAGGAGCCCCTAAAAACACCCGCACACCCTGAATATATGGAGGAACCCCTAAAAACACCCGCACACCCTGAATATATGGAGGAACCCCTAAAAACACCCACACATCCTGAATATATAGAGGAGCCCCTAAAAACACACCCGCACACCCTGAATATATGGAGGAGCCCCTAAAAAAACACCCGCACACCCTAAATATATATTATAGAGAAACCCTAAAAAGACACCCACACACCTGAATATATGGAGAACCACTAAAAACACACCCACACACACCCTGAATATTGGAGGAACCCCTAAAAAGACACCGCACACCCTGAAATAATGGAGGAGCCCCTAAAAAACCCCCACACACCCT